>CM076584.1:1687724113-1687769432 GCA_034641835.2 Pinus albicaulis
AAGACCTTGAGGACATTTTTGGAGCAACATTGTTGAAGTTGATGGTATAGCATTGTTAGAGACGATCTTGAAGGGCCTTGAAGTGAAGCTTTTGGAGCAACTATTGAAACATCCTTAGAGCATTTAAGTAAGGCACTTTCTATATTCCATCACCTTTTTCCTTTCAATATCCTTTAAACGATTTTGTTGATATTTAATGTTTGAAATCATGTTATAATTCCTTGATTATATGTGTTTGGGGACTTTCCCTTTGAAATTACCCAAAAATACCCTGGAAATTTTATCTTCAAGATGCATGTCTGACCCTATTGTTCAATATTTTGATTGATAGTAGTAAACATAGAGAGTTAGGGAGCTCTTGACTTGGTTTGGTTGGGCCATTAGATCCCTAACATCTACTAGGGAGAACCCCCCTTGAGTTGGAGGAGAGCTAGCCCGAAGTGAAAAGAGGTTGGTGAGGTGACAATGGGGCTATTGAATTACACATGGTATCACACTTTAGCTTTAGGACTTTATCTTGAGAAGTGAAAAATTGTTCTATATCAATTCTCAAATTGTTTACAACACTATTGTTAAGAACTAATAAGAAGTGATGTTGAGGGGTTTTTGGGTATAAGAAACAATACCGTTTAAAAACTAGGGTTCTCAGTCCTTGGCATTCCTTCACCTGGGCCTAGGGGCACACTAGAATAATTTCACACTAAACCATGCAAACTTAAAAGTAACTTAACAGATCCATAAAGTAATAATAATAATAATTCCTAATTTCCTATTATACGATATGATGCAAATTATTCAAACATGAAGCAATGAAGACATGCAATGTCTGAATTTCAAGATTGATGAACCAATACAAGAAGTTAGAAACTACAACTTTGATTCAATACTCTCTGTCCTAACTCCAGGAAGGAATATAGTTTGTAGTACATAACATGCATCGTGTATTATCAATTCTTAATTGACAACAACTAAAGGTCATCTACCTCATCAATTCCTTCCCATTTTGTGTTTTTATGTTATATTCCTTATAAAAGTGTCAAATTTCTCTCAAAGTAAGCAACCATTGAATAAAATAAAAAATAGTTGAGATATGATTGAGAAATGGTCATTTATTTCTTGAAAGGATCTTCACGATTTCTTTGGTTGTTTTTCATCTCAAGAAACAATAAATGACCTAAGAAACTATCGTGATGTAATATAAGAAAAAACATGGTGCAATGGCCATTTTCAAAGCCAAATGATGTCCATTGAGGACATGGCCTTTATTTGGTTCCTGTTTCATAGGAGTTTCGGGTAGAAATGGAACTTTGTTGTACCATTTCCAGTAGTAAAAAGGGAAAACCTTCTTTTTCCATGGGAAATAATTTACCTTTCCTTTTTCAAGATAATCCAAATCACAAAAAATATGAACTATACTGCACACATTCTTGGATAATGTGAAAGTGGAAAAGGAATACCCTACACAAGTGATGCACACATGTACATTTGAACACTAATAGATTTTTGTAGTTGAAATGCAATGCTTGTTTTCATTTAAATATAGGGTTTTTAAAGCAGGGAGAAATAATGGCTGCCAAATTAATAAGCGTTTCTTTGGGAAAATTTTAAATCTTGAATTGGGTGATGAAGATAATAGAGGGTATTGAATCTTGATTCTTGACATCTAGAGAGAACCCTACAGCCTAACACAATCCAATGGAATTGACCAAAAAAACCCAAATAGAGTCAACCCTACTATAGGAGGAAGGGCCTGCAGTAATAACTTACCATTTTGCAAGAGCTGAAGGTGAATGCTGTTCTGAAAGAGATGAGGGTGAATGTTGTTCTGCAAGAGCTCAGGGCGAATGTTGTTCTGCAAGAGCTCAGGGCAAATGCTAAGGGCGAATGCTATTCTGCAAGAGCTCAGGGTGAATGCTATTCTACAAGAGCTGAGGGCGAATGCTGAGGGCAAATGTTGTTCTGCAAGAGCGGAGGGCGAATGTGCGCGTGATATTATATGTTAATGTAGCTATTGCGACGGATATAAGTTTCGTATTTTTAATAAAATCATTTTTATGTAGCGCGCATATAAGTTTCGTATTTTTATGTAGCGCGCATATAAGTGTCGTTATACTGACGGCGGAAAAAGCGTCGCTATTGTGACGGATGCCTCCAAACATCGCAATTGCGACACTTAGACATTGTGTCGCACTTGCGACATTTGGAGGCAGTCGTCGCAATAGCGACGCTTTGGGGCATAGTGTCGCAATTGTGACGTCTTCCTCTAAACGTCGCAATTGCGACACTTTGTATAAGTGTCGGTATTGCGACACTTTTCTATAAATGTCGGTATAGTGACGGTTTCGGGCGGGATTGAAAAAATTTGGGGAAATTTCTGACATTTGGTCAAAAGCGTCAGAACCAAGTGTCGGAATTTCCCCCAAATGTAGTAGTGAAAGATCATCTTTTTAAAAAATCCATGGGACATCACCTTCTTTGAAATACCATGAATTAGAGGGACCAACACCTGCCTCTGATCTTGTACTTTCTAATCATCTTGGCCAATGTTTCTTTTTAGTTTTTGAAGTAATAGCTAATGTTTCACTATGTTTCGATGATATGTGCCTCCATAAAGAAGATGAAACATTTTTAAATATATGCATGGAATCTAATAAGTGGGTAATATTAAAATGCTCCTAATGTGGGAGGTTATAAAAGATAGATTTTCTTTTCATCCCAATGGGAAATTTCTCAATATATGTTTCGAAGAATTTTGGATCATAAAACATAAGCTCCCCTTTTGAATCGAACACTTCTATGAACTCCTCCTTCTCTCTCTCATATGCTCTAAGCCATTCAGTTAGTGTCGTTATTGGAGACCTTTAGGTTCTCTCTCGTTTACCATTGAAAGTGGATGTTGCTCTTCTGTAAGGATGTTGTTTTGGGAGGAATACCCTGGAGTAGTCATACACTGGCTTTCGTAGGTAGTTGGAACATCTAGCTTTCAGAGAAGATCCACAAAATTTACATCCAAAATACCCTTTTGTTACAAGACCTGTGAGATTATTGTATACAATATCTATATGCATGCCATGTTAAAGAATATCATGAAGATCAGAACAATTACAACGAATTAAATAACTAATATGTGAAAGAATATTGTTACGTATATAAACAAATCAATAAACATGTAATTTACCAGAGAAAAATCCTAAGCCTCGATAATCATGTGTCATGTATGCACATATGCCATACAACGTAAAACTTCTCTCTACTGTGATAGGTCTTGATACGTCGTATACATTTATCCCATGCCATAATTCCTTCAATTAATCTACCAGTGGATGTAAGTAGACATCCATATTCTTCATTTGTCTTCTACCAGGGACTATGAGAGTCAACATAAGATGTTTATTCTTCACAGTCAACCATGGGGGGATATTTCTATTGATAACTACTACAGGCCAAACATAATAGTTGGTGTTATGGAGGAAATATGGGTTGATGCCATCCATGGCTATGCTGAGTCGTAGACTTCGTACTTCATCCTTGAATTTTTCAGACCATGTATCCTCTATATGCTTCATGGCTATTGAATCTATTGGGATTCACATAACTCCCAACTCACTTCTATGTGAGGCATGTCATCCCTCCAACATAGCTAATTCTTTACAACGAAATAGCCTTTGAATCCTTGGTATTATAGGCATGTGCCTCAATATCTGAAAAGGAGGACCACGTGATTTACCCTTCTTTTTTGGTTTATCATACCTATCATGCCCATATTTTGGACATACCTCTTTGTTTATTTATTCTCCTATATATAGAATACAATCATTTGGACATGCATGATATGATATGTACTCAACACCCAACATTTTCAACAATTCTTTTGCATCTTCATAGCTACCAGGAAAGACATTATCACTCGAAAGAACCTTATCTTTGACTAATGTGTAGTTGGTGACCATGGAAAATATTAAATGTACATTAATTTTGATATAATTATTAACGTTCATAAAATTTACCATTTGTAATGTTCAATGTGTAATTATATTTCTCAAAATATAAGGGATGACTTTATGGTAACTTACCTAAAAAATTTCGAGAAACATGCATTCGACAAGCCAAACTTTGATTTCAAGTTGTATAGTAACATCGTTGTCCCCAACTGGGTGGATTTTGATAGATCGCCAGGTCCAAAGAGAGGGGTGGTGCAAGAAAATTTAAGGCTTTCAAAACAAACAAAAAACATTCTTACCCTAAACCCTTGATTCTTTTTGTTTCTTCCCTTGCTTCTTCATGTATCTGTGACTTCAGAATTAGGGATTTTCATTTTAGACTTATAGGGTTTGTATTGTTATATATATAGGCCTATGACATCTAACCCGCGGGACGACTTGCATATCCAGAACCCAATCCATGTCGGCCCTTGTATGAATTTTTAAAAAACATAAATTTTTTAATTTGTGCACCCTATGTAAAATAGCGCATAGGTATGCTATTTTATCACAGTGCACCGTGCACATATTGTTTGATAAAAACAATTTAAAAATAGATTTTTTTTAATCCGTGCTCCTTGTGTAAATTAGTGCACCGGTGCGCTATTATGAAATAGCACACCACGCACGTACTGTTTGATAAAACCAATTTTTTATTTTATGTGTTAATCGGCACACCGGTTAACATATAATGCACCGGGTCTCCTTGTTGATAGAGAACATCATATAGTGGTCCCCTATTTTCTCGGTGTGTTTGTAAGAACATGTCGCACCGCCCCCTCCACGACACCATATGCTAAAAAACCTAACACTAGAGGATTTTTATTAATTTTTTTGTGTTAATCGGTGCTTTGGTTAACATATAACGCACCGGTTCTTCTTGTTGACATAGAGAATTGTACGGTGTTTCTATTGTTTTGGAGGTGTGTTTAGAAGAACACGTTGCACCGACGTCGGTGTGTACTTCTTGAAAGGCGCATCGTTTTCTTTATTCTTCTTTTTACCTGAAAAAATTGTGATTTATTTATAAAATATATTAATAAATGGTATGGTACAGGTTTCATATTGATAAAGGAATGGCTGGAAAGAGATCAAGTAATAAAAATACTGATAGAACATCGAGAAAAGAAAAAAATGCAAGTTCTTTGTAAATTCTTTACAAAAAATATTATTTTGAACTATATGTAGGTTTAAATAATATGTACTGTTTACTGTGTATCATGCAGAGCCACAAAATGACGAAGCTCGATAAGATTATTTCTGATCAAGGACCAGAAGAGCATAAAATCTTGATGAAAAAATTGCAGAAGGATGAATCAAGTGAATGAAAAAATACTATCGACCCAATATGAGTTTCTTTTTTAATTTTCATTAATAATATACTTAAACATGTTAGATAACATGTTTCAAAAAATCTATTAATTCACATATGTTCCATTTTCTATAGGGACCAATAACTTAGAAAAGGAATGTTGTTCTAAGAAAAGAAAAAAGTAGAGCATGCAAATGAAAATGAATTGCTCCTTAGCTCATCTGGAGTGGTGTTGGAGGTTAACGAAAGGGGGAAAAACTTTTACAAAACTTTGAGGGGTCAAGTGGAACGAATGTATAGACATTCTTTCCACTTACAATATAAAAATCAATCCAATGATTCCAAGAACCAAATTTTATCTAAACTACAGGATTACTTTCCAGAGAATTGGTCAATGAGACATGTCAGACTTTTAATAAAAAAACCGTACAACAACAACAAAAATGAAGGAATGAAAAAGCAATATTCCATTAAATGTTTTTCTAGAATTATATGTATATATTACTAGAAATAAATCATTTATAAATATCACTTTTAATGTTATATTTACTTTTCATATATCAATATAAAAATTAAATAGTTTATTGTCATGTTACATTTTCAGGAAGATTATGAAAATCTCAAAGGATGAACGAGTTGATATCAGCAATATGCCAGTAGGAATGTCCAAAAAGGTGTACAAGGAGATGGTCAAAGAAATGGATATAATTGCATCGCACGAGGAGCCATCTCAACAAAAACATGATTCTAATGTAATATGTAATTATTAAATTTTTCGATTAGGTACAATAAATAAATAATTTAGCATTAAAAAATATTTTTCAAGTATTTTCTTGTAGAAAATAAAAGAAAATGGAACCCATTCAGCACATAAAACAGGACTAAAAGGAAGAAAAGGGTTGATATCTAAGCTTGTGAGTAATTGTTACTTCCTTATAACAACTTAAACAGATTTGATGTTTGTATATTTTAAGTTGTTTTACAACAATCATCATTGAATGTCTTCAAACAGGTGTTAACATAAAAAGAAGAACCATCAGACAAATTGATTGACATTGGGTTAAATATGGGTTGTGAGTATATGTTAGCATATCAGAAATTAATTGTGGAATTTGTAAGCATCTATCGATATTATTTTACTTAGCTCCATCTATAATTAATAGAACAAAAAAATATTTTATATTAAATATATGATTTGTTATGGGGTATAAAACTTGCAGGAAACAAAGTATGGAACTAC
Source organism: Pinus albicaulis (assembly GCA_034641835.2). Lineage (NCBI taxonomy): Eukaryota > Viridiplantae > Streptophyta > Pinopsida > Pinales > Pinaceae > Pinus > Pinus albicaulis. The sequence continues at coordinate 1,687,730,646 of CM076584.1, forward strand.
ACCAACAAATGAAATGTTGAAAGATGACATGAAATTTGGTTTTGAAAGAATGTGTATAGTTCATGAGTCAATTCTTGCTATGGTACATTATTTTTTTCGATTTACATTGATGTATATTATTTAATATTTCAATTTTCATTATTCTCTCTAATGTATATACACTCATTACAATTTATTTCTATGTTTGTAGATGGAAGTTGAAGAAGAAGAACACAATCAACATCGTGAACAAAACATTCCTCGAAATAACCCAAGTCATGGAAGTAGCTCGAGCAGTGACAACAACTCAAGTGAAGAATGATGATCAATATGTTTGGATATCAAAGTAAGGCGGCGTATTTTTTGAAAAATTTGTCTGTGAAATCAAACATTTTGTTTAATGTAATGGACATAGTGTCCCAATTAAAAGACAGAGGGATACCAATAATTGTCCCATTTTGTATGACAAAGAGTGTCTTATATATATATATATATATATATATATATATTTATTCTATTACATTCTCCATTGTCACTATGAAATGTTATACCAGTGATTAAATATATGGATGATTAATATTATAATGAAAATATGAGAAATATGATGATATGATATAACAAATTAATCCAAACATCACATTCAAATGCACTAATGAAAAATTAATTGATACGAATATTGTTATAAGATGTGTCGTCTTTTGATGAATAATGAATTTTTAAAAATCACAATAATTGCACTATCACAGGTCGATGTCCCTAAAAAATAAAAAATGAACACCGGTGCATGTTAGTTACTGTGCCCCAGTGCGTTTGTATGCTATTGCACACTGGTGCATTTCTACGACCTATGGGCACCGCACAAATTCAATACCAATTAGAACTTTCGGTGCATTTGTGTGATATTGAACATCGGTGCATTTTGGTGACACTGTGCACCAATGTGTTTCTACGACCTATGGGCACCACACAAATACCAATACCAATTAGAACACTCTATGCATTTGTGTGATATTGCAGACCGATGTGTTTCTACTACCTATGAGCACCGCACAAATACCAATACCAATTAGAATGGCTGGTGCGCTTTATGGATGACTACCACCCGGGTGGTCCGATAGGCGTTGCATGCACCGGTGTTGTGTTCCTTTAACACGCACTAGACCGTTGTTAAACGCCCTGGGGAATTCAAAATTTGTTTTCTGTCCCGGTGCTTGGTAGGTTTACAATACCGATGTGTTCACGGTACAACACATTGTTGTGTTGACACTTGATTACTGCACCGATGAGAAAAACATCTGTAAGAACCTTCGGCCGCCCATTTTTTTTAGTTGTGTTGAAATTATGTTAGAAGCTCTGCCAAAACTTCCGTTACCGAAAACGAATGTTGTAGAAAATATTTTTTTGACAATTTTGGCCAATTTTATAACACTAAAAACCTTCTTTATAACCTCCGTTAGAGAGTCTTTTCCTTGTAGTGTTTTTCATAACAAGAATCGAATGAAATGTTAATATGAACATTCTTTGAGACACTTGAAATGAATTTTGAGAAATAAATCTAACCTCATTAGAATGTTAAATTGAAATTTCATACTATGTGCTTAAATGGAAAGGGTTATAAGAAAGGAAAATGATGAAAAAGAAAATATTTTGTATCTAAATTTAAATCAAAAAGTATTTCACTTTACTTTGTACAAAATTCAATGCCATTATCAAAACTTCTCTCTCGCAAATCATGAAAAAGAATTGAATTTTCAATACCATCAAATGGATATGAAAAAAATTTAGAATTGATATCAAGAAGAATATGATTTATAGCTTCATCATCCTAAACTAAACTAAATAAAACTTCGACTAGATTATGCTGATTTTCTAAAGTTTTTTTTCAACTAGTTGAAATAAGGGTTTCAACATGAAGATTAAGAGAACCACTATTGTATGGATCAAAATTAATAAACAAATCCAGATACATAAAATAATTAACTTCAGAGTATAAGTAGTTAGATTCTTCCCTGTGATTTTTATTACTAGAATTGAAGCAAATTTCATGAGATTGTTAGATAATCTCTAATCAAAAGATAAATATGGAGTTAAAAGAGCACGAACTATTTCTAGCCCAACTTCTAAAATGTACAAATATTTACATGTCCATTACTTATGTGTTAAATTAGATTTATTTCTATCGAAATTTGGTCCACACCACAGGAATTAAGACATGTTTGGAAGAAAATTTTATATTTGATATTTAAATTTGAGTTATCTTCCACTTTATGAAATTGTGTAAAACATACACCTAATAGTTGTGGTTTAAAAGCAGTTTAATATTCATCCTTTGATTCACTAGTGTTAGAAATAGAATCAATATGAGCTACTGGATTAATTTTTTCGAAGATGATCATCCCAGTTGAACGCTCCCAACAGCTAGAAACCCTCATCCATCATCTCTTGTAGCTTCTTCACTTCTTCAGAAGTACATGACATATAAAACCTCTTTCCAAAGACGTTTCCCATGATGTTTCTCAGTGAAACTCCTTGTATATGTCACCGAACCCTCACAACATCGTTATATGGACATTCCTATTTGATATCAACAAGCATTCTTAGAGCATTAACCCAACGACTAGGCTCGTGGGCAACGATTCTGCCTGGAGAAAAAGGATGCGTAGAAGAAATTCTCTGAAGCAGGCGCTAGTAATCCCCATTGGGTGAAAATTCAATGGCACACCCAAAAGAAAAGTATTGTGTAGATTACTTGAGCGGTATATTAGTGAAATAAGGGGAGTTGAGCAGTTGTCAGGCGACTTTAGGATCAAATGTAATAACGACGAGCGTGGGGCCTATGTTAAATGCCATAACCTTCTTGGTGCCATGAATACGGGCCAGATATTCGATATTGTGGTGAGTGAGACCGATGCTCATGTCCATCATACTTTTAATATTGGGCCATTCTTTGGGACTAGGAATGGGTAAGTCGCCAAACCTTCTGTGTCTTCCAACTCACACATAGCCTCCTAGCATCAACCAGGAGGCCAAAACAATAATGAAAACAACTATGAGCAGTGAAACATACAGATGCCACTCACCTAACCCAGAAATATTGTGACGGTCCAACAAAAAACCACTGCAACCATTTCTAAAGAGGAGGACATAGAGCCACCATTCGCTTCCTCCAGAAATCCGCTGATTTTCCATCTACCAAATGTATGGCAAATAGAAAGCTACAAAGAAACAACAACAAAATAGAGAAATGAATATAAAAATGTGGAGTACTTGATGTGGTTTTATAGTGGGAAGGATTCGATTCCATCCAAATAGAAGGGGAAAAGTGGCTCCACATTAATTAAAATTTGTAAGTCCGAGTGGATGCACATGTACAGTTAGTTATATGTCGATAGTTGTGCAAGCCAATTTCTAGAACTCTAATTAATTATAAATTAGAGTTTTTTTTTCTTAATTAATATATTTAATAAAAAATCAATTTTATCATATTCACTCTAGTTGGCCTAGCCGCTCCACATTTTGCTGCAATGAAAAAAAGTCAATTCAAATTTGTTGCATTGAAATTGAAGTCAAATTTGTTACATCAAAAGTCAATTCAAATTCACTGCATCAAATACTTTGTGAAGACTAAATTGAAAACTTTTATGTTTCCACACTAAATGGCTTGATATGAAAGCTAAAATTTTGATATCAAGTTGGTCTTATATTTAACTTTTTGTGTATTTTCACATCATCTTTAAATGAATTTTTGATTATATATTTTGATATTAAATATATTAATAAATTAACATTCAAATATAGTTATTTTACATATTTCCAAATACATAAACTATAATAAATCTATTGCAAATAACATATTCAAAAACTATAGTTCAGATACATAAATACAAAATTATTTAAATTATAATATTCAAAATCTAAATAAAAATAAAATTATAATAATATAGTTTTATAGTGATAGAATTCCACTATTTTAATTTAGTTTTAAAATAAGAAACATTCATATATATATATATAACACATGATCTTGTAGGATAGATTCATGGAAATGATAATTGAGGAAGTGTTGACGCTACATAAGTTGGAACAACGACGTAAACAGGAAGAAACACTCTGACGAAAAAAATCTAGGGTACAATGGCTTAAGGAGGGAGAAAGAAATTCTAAATTCTCCTACAAATATATGATGCGTCATCGTAACAATAATAGGATATTCTCACTTTTCAAAGCTGTCGGGGAGAGGAAAATTCTTCATCAAGAAATAGAATATGAATCGGCAAGGTATTTTCATGAGATTCTATCAGAGAACTCCTCCTCTCGACAACCAACCATTAATTTAGTTCTTCCTCATATCCATAATATTATAAGTATGGATTAGAATGTGGCTTTGATGATACCAATCTCACATGAGGAGGTGGTAATGGTTGTCATGTATTTACCCATGAACAAGTCACCAGGCCCTGACGGTTTCACCTTGGACTTATTCAAGCCACTTGGGATTTTCTTGGTTATGATATTTATGCATTGGTAGAAGAATCAAGATAGAGTCAACCAATTTATGTTGACCTTAATGCAACATTCCACACCCTTATTCTGAAAGGAGGGAATTAGTAGAACCCTATTGGTTTTTGTCCCATCACTCTCTCTAATGTGATTTATAAAATCATTTCTATGGTTATAGTAAACCATTTGAAACACTTACTTCGAGGTTTAATATCACCAAAGTAAACATGTTTTTTAGAGGGTCACCAAATCTTGGATGGAATTATTGCAGCACGAGAAACCATACATTCCTTACAGGCGGGGAAGCACCAAGGTATGTTAATCAAAATGGATTTTTCTAAATCCTATTCTTAGATTAGTTTGGATTACTTGCTACATATTTTATAGGTTTTTGAATTCTTTGGCTATTGGATTTCTTGGGTAGGTTCGCTAATCTCAATTTCCTTCTTCTCAATACTCATCAATGGGTCCCCATCCTCTACTTTCATTCCTTCAATAGGTATGAGGCAAGTCAATCCTCTCTCACCATTTCGTTTCATTCTGTCTATGGAAGGGCTCAGGAGAATGTACAAGAAATCATGATCTTTGGGTCATATCTCTGTTCTAATACTTCTTGGTCAAGGTCTTCCTATAATACACCAATAATGTGTTGATGACATTGTTCTCTTTAGCCTGCCTAGATTAAGAGAACTGAAATTTCTTCAGATTATTTTACACAGTTTTATGGAGGCTTCAAGAACATTAGTCAACAAGAACAAAACCAATATTCTTCTTTAATTTCTAAGAATAAATACATGCACACTTGAATCGTGTGTTAAGGTTTCATTGAGTGCAACTACCTTCTAGATACTTGGGTGTGCCCCTGGTCATATATTATAAGCGAGCATAAAATTGGGAATATGTGGTAGAAAGGGTTCGACGAAGGGTCAGTAATGGGTCTTTTGGATCCCTTAATTTTGCAGGTCGACTAGTGCTTACCAAATCTGTGCTATAAGCAATACCCAACTATCAGATGGAAATCATGCCCATTCCAAAAGCAGTTTGAAATTATCTTCATTCTCTGTGTTGTGAATTCCTTTGGAGATGATTAGTTAAAGCATAAAGGTGGCTTTTATTATGATGGGAAAAATTGATCAAATTAAAATTAGTGGCAAATTTGGGCTCACGAGATCCAGAATTGATAAGTAAATGCTACATCATGAAACTATGGTGGCTTTCGGTGAATGGAGGACTTGAACTATGGAAATACATCTACGTAAGGAAATATGTACCCTTCATCACACAGGAGGAGCACTTGAGTCTAGTGGAGAATATTTAAAGCCCAGGGATTTGGAATTGGGGGCAACAATTCAAAGAAGTAGTGTTTAAGTATGCTTTCAAGGATATAAAAAGAGGAATGGTTGCATATTTCTAGGAGGATGCTTGGCAACAACTTTTCTATATAGGGGAGAAAGAGAGTTTCCTATTGATTAAAACCTTATTGCAATCTTTGGGTGTTGTTAAGGTAGATCAAATTTGGAAACCACATGAATTTAATCAACTATGGTGTCGATGGAAGGATAAAGATGATTGGACTCCGAAGGTTCCTATCCCTAGGAGAAGTTCCAAAAAACACTAGAAGACAGGTAGATCAAAGTCTCTCAAAATGATAACATTTTAAGTTGGGGACAACAATCATCAGGCTCCTTTTCTCTTAAAGAATCATACTCCCTAATTTTTGTATTTTTATTAATGGATAAGTCATTTTTATGGTCCTAGATTTGGGATGGAGCTTTGTGGCCAAAAATCTCACCATTTCTATGGTTAATTGCATGGGGACACCTTCTTACATGGGATTGTATTCATAAAAAGGGACATGAGGGACCATCCATATGCGAACTTTGTATTCAAGAGGAAGAGTAAGTGCATATTCTTCTCTCCTTCCCTTTTGAAGGTGACATTTGGGAACTCCTCCCTCGGATTTTTGGGTTAAACCGACCATTCATGGAATATTTGAATATTTTCCTTAATCAATTTTTCTATTTTAAATTTAACCAGCCTAGATCCATCTTAATTCTGAATCTATAAAGCGCTGAGAGGGATCAAATATTTGTAGGTGCAAACCTATTTTTTGAGTGAAAAACATGAGGAAAGGTTTGTACCTTGAGAGATTTGAACCCTCTCAAAACTTAATAGATCCGAAGTTAAGATGCATCTAGGCTAGTTTTGGTTGTTTGTGGCCAAGGAAAATCTATCAAACATATGATTAATTTTATCAATAATATGTAAATACGTCTAATATTAATATAATTATTTTAAATATGCTAAATGTGTCAGAGATTTATCTATTCATTTTAATTTTAAATTTGTTTAGTTACCTCAGTTTGTTGAGATGATAAATATTGTTAATAAATTTAATGATAAAACATTGTGAAATAAAAATTTTTAATGCAAAGTGACAATGTAATAGTGTTGAATGATAGAAAATGTGAATAATAAGAATTTATCCAATTACAAATAGCCTTCATTGTGATCAATCTCAAATTATTTTCTTGTACTATTCTTCTTGTCACCTTTGTTAGTTTTTTCATCTTTTCATATTGATTATATGAAAAGGACAGTTGAAATCCTAAACCATTTAAATCTTTAGCTCGAGATATTGTAGTACATTGTCAATAATTTTTTGTGCTTACACTGCAATCAATGCACACACTATTAATTCAATTAGTTTAAAATTAATGTACAATTATACATCCAATTACATGAAATCAAAAATCAACATCTACACTGAAATCAATGCAAGCAATCAATCAAATAAGATTAGAAAACAACATCTACATTGAAATCAATGCATCTAATGCAAGTAATCAAATAGGATTAGAAATAAACATCTACACTTAAATCAATGCATCTAGTGGAACTAAGAAAATAGGATTAGAAACCAACATCTACACTGAAATAAATGCATCTAGTGCAAGTAATCAAATAGTATTAGAAATCACGATCTACACTCAAATCAATGCATTTAGTGGAAGAAATCAAATAGGATTAGAAATCATCTACATTGAAATAAATGCATCTAGTGCAAGAAATCAAATATAGTTATAAATCAAAATCTACATTGAAATTAATGCATCTAGTGCAAGAAATAAAATAGCATTCGAAATGACTATCTACACATAAATCAATGAATTTAGTGAACAAACAAATAGGATTAGAAATCATCTACATTGAAATCAATGAATCTAGTGCCAGTAATCAAATATTGTTAGAAATCAACATCTACACTAAAATCAATGCATCCAGTGTAAGCAATCAAATAGGATTAGAAATCACCATGTACACTGAAATCGATGCATCTAGTTCAATAAATATTCTTCTCTCTCTCCTCCCTCCATTTATATCTATATCTCCCTACATTTCTCGTTCTTTGTCTCTTTATCTCACCCCCCAAAAATCACACGCTCTCTCACTCCATATATATCAATCTCTTTGTCCCTCCCTCCCTATCTCCATCTCTCTCTTCTTCCCTCTCTTCACCTTCCATATATATCTCTATCTCCCTTTATATCTCTATATCAACCCCAAAACATACACTCTATTCCTCCAATCTATCTATCTATCACTCCCTCTTCCTCTCTCTCTCTCTCTCTCTCTCTCTCTGCTTCTATCTCTCTTCCCTCCTACTGTCCTCTATCCCTCTCTCTCTAACTTCCTTATCACTCCCTCTCTCTCTCCACCTCTCTCTCTCTCTATGTATTTATTCTTACCTCCCTATATCTCCCCCTCTATCTCCATCCTTATTTCCCTACACTAGCATATTTGGCCCAATTTCTGACGGACAAAATGTCTCTATTGCGACACATAGGCATCCCAAGAGAGACACTTTGAGGTTGGGAAAAACTTTGCTTCTTGTACTGTCACGTATGCGACACTTCTAATAAATGTCGGTAGAGTGACACTAGACATGACATGTGTCTTCATTTAGTCAATCTTTGAATCGCGTTGTTTATTGTTGCTATTCTGACATCATGTGGAGACGTCAGTATTACAACACCAATGCCCTCCCAGAATGTGTCGCAATACTGATGGCATGTCGTCACACATGTTGTCACACGTCTGGCTCTATTAGTTTTCCAGCGACGGAAACAACCATTGGAAGTGCCACCATAGTCGTCGCTATTCCGAAAACTGGAATAACATTGTTGCAAAGTTGCGCCATATCAGCGACAGAAACAACTGTTGGAAGTGACACCATAGTCGTCGCTATTCCGACACTTGGCATAACATTGTTTCGACAGTTGGGCCATATCAGCAATGGAAACAACCGACAGAAGTGACACCACAGTCGTCGCTAATCTGACACTTGGCATAACATTGTTGTGACGGTTGGGCCATACCAGGGACGCAAACAACTGTCGGAAGTCAATATCCAACATTTCAAGAATCATATCATTACTTAAAATCAATCTCTTATGTAAATTAAAAAGACAATCCAAAATAAAAGCAAATGTATTCAGTGGTTTTTTTAAATATATGAAGGCATATCAGTAGTTTTATTGTGGAAAATCAAATCATCTATTTAAGACACAATATTGTTAATCAAATGAGAATAGAATTGTGCATATATAAGCCTTGTTTTAACTTGTAAGATAATTTAAATCAAGCTAAGACATGCAAAAAAACCTACCATGGCATGCCAGAAACAATATTATTCATCAAATACTTAACATTATAGTCACCGCCAGGACTATGATTTAAGCTTCACATTAATTTACAATGTCTGGGTTATTGAGACCACTGACATATCTAGATATAAAACCTTTGATTTAAACTGAATAAAGGTTTTCATGTAATAAAATAATGAACTCATCATTGATTTAATCATGCTATTCAATTCCAAATGCAATCCATGAACTTAGAAGATCACCAAGATGTAGGCAATTTACAATAGAAAAATTACTGAAGGCACGGGCCTTTGCAACCTTCATATAACAACTAATTTATTTTTCCAAGAAAGCCATAATATAGCGAGATGCCTAATGATGGCTGACCAGCAGCGGGATCATGCTTATTCAGCTCCCACAAGACAGGCATGCATCCTTTTTCTCTAATGAGCACACCATCTGTGCCATTTTTGTATCCATGTCTTCAGGGTCTAACTTGGGCTTGTCCTGCACAAAAATAAAAGAATATAAGAACTGCAGGGTTTTGTAGTGAACAAAAAAACTAAATACTTGAAATATCTAGTGAGTATTTGAAACTTATAAAAAAACACCTTAATACTTGTAGCATCCACTGTGAACAGAATAGCATCAGCTGCAGCCCGAGTATGGAAATAGTATATCCCAGTCTTCAATCCCTGGTGAGGAGGCATCTAGCATGTCAATTTACTATTAATTATATTTTCAAACAGTACAATAAAATAATAGAATAGGAATAGGAAGAACCCCCTGAAGACCTTCAAGTTCCAACAACACTGTTGTTATCAAGTCCTAAACAAATTTAGTAGTACAGTTACCCATGTATCTTAGCATCTTAGTCAAAAGTAAGTTTAACCCTTTCCAAACAGTTTTTCATGTATGTTTGAATCCATAAAGGTCGAACAACATGATAGCCGATCGATTTATTTGGCATCATAAATAGAAACAAGCAACTCAAGACCTTATAGTCGTTAAATTTTTAGCTTTGACAAAGTGTAAAAATGGAGGGAAGTTAGCTTCCCAAAATTAGGTTGGTCCATGTGAATGTTGAGGCTTTGGCTTTGATCTATATAGCAACCAAGATTAGTATCCATATCAACAATTTCATGTTCCTTGATCTCCCATAATGTCCTCTTTAGATACAAGCAAACACACAACAGTTCAGAAACAGTCAAAAATCCTAACACCTTGGTCAAAAGTAGCTTATTAGGATAATGATGCAGTGCTCAACTTGTATATAGCCTTCAGTTCATTAGAAATATCAATGATGTTTTGAACTGAACCATTGTGATAAATAATTTTATTCTTCAGATCATGATTCTAGAGCCTAGCATCAGTCAAGTCATGGAGAAAATGCTTGTTGACCACTGCAAATTCACCACTGCAAAAAAAATAGAGATTACATTTTAATCACTACAATATTTTAAAAAAATATTCATAATGATGAGAAATTTACCTTAACACTCTCCTGCTATAAATATTTTATGTTTATGTCTCAAAGCACTCATTTTTCCCAAGAATTTTACTAGTTGATGTTGTTGGCATAGGAGCAAGAAGGAGAGAATTTCTCACACCATTTTTTGCAACTGTTTTACTTAAGTCAGCCCAATCCCATCGACTTGAAGGTGTAACACCCCACTTTTCTGGCTGAAGTATGCCCCGCACACCAATTTGGAAAGCAATTAAAACTCAAAACCATCTACCCTCATAATGTATCTTAGACAATTGCCAGTATCTAAACCACATAATACACTTCCAAAGATAAGTTCTACATCCAAAATAAATACACCTACCTTGCTTATAGGACTTCAAACATAGGTTTCATAAGGACCGTCCTTGGTAGAAAGTCCAGAAGATGACTAAAGGGCATGATAATAAATTATCTCAAAAATCTCAAAGTTTAACTTCTGAGCCTGTAGTGCAGATTTCAAAGATAAAATAACCATACGGCATATTTATTAGAAAAAACAATCACCAAAATACATTCACTCAATTTTTTTGTGAAGCTTACCTCCTCTGAGTCAAATGGCATACCAATCAAGATAAATATATCAGCAAGGCCCTAAACACCAATGCCAATAGGTCTATGACGCATATTTGATCTCTTTGCGGTTTCCACTGGTTAGTAGTTCACATCAATGATTTTATTTAGTTTTTGAGTAATTATTGATGTGACCTATCATAAAATAAATGTTGCAAATGTGTCAATCAAAGCTACAATAGCAAGCAATCAGCACCACTCTCAAAAATACCAAACCAAATATTTTGAATTATCGGTTAAAAACCAACCTCTCCTAGCTTATCAAAATCAAAGTATCGGTTGTTAGAACCCAGGCTACCAACAAGCTTTGAAGGATGAGACTCAATAGGAATACCCTGCAAAATTATGGATAATCGTCTTTCAAGCCTCTACCTATTAAGCTTAAAATAGTCACAATAATAACTTTCAACAAGCATACATTTTCTCTTACAAATCGCAGTAGAGAAATTGATTCCAAATTACAAATTGCACTTTTTTTTGGGCTAGTGTACTCAAGAATTTCTTCGAAAAGATTTGAAGACTTGATTTTTCCCAAATTATGCTGATTGCTCTTCCTGTTGCACGAGTCCTGAAACCCAAACTATGGTCAATGAATGTTGCAACAAAGAACAAACTCAAACCTTATAAAATATGAAAGAATGGAATTACCTTGTACAACATATAAGGATTTCCAATTTCTATCTGATATTCTAAAATTGCAAATTATAGTTTCTGAGCTTGTACAACTTTCCTGGCCTTGCCCTAATTAGACATACATGATTTCAGCCAAATTTAAATACAACAAGTTAAAAAATTAAAAAATAAAAATAAAAATAAAAATAATATCAAATAACCCAAAAAAATACATGATATGTTTGTTAGCTTGCCAGCATACCTGCTACTCATATTTGAGGTAGAGTTTATCAAACTCTTCACCCCAATAGTCTGCTAATCCAGGAGACTCATTAGGATAGAAAAATGACTAAGTATCATTGTCATGGACTGTCTTCATAAAGAGATATGAAATCCATATACCATAGAAAAAATATATTGCCCTATTTTCTTCCTGTTAACAACCCACGAGATTCCTATTACCCATGAACCTTGCCATGGATACATTAAAAATCGCCCTCAAACTTCACAACCAACTTTACCTTGCCATGGTTTTTTTCTCAAATCCAAAAATTCAAAAATATCAGCATGCCACGGCTCCAAGTATACAGCAAAGGCACCTGTGAAGAATTCTAATCAAACACTAGTAATAATAACGTCATCAAAGGCCGACATCTCAAAATTTTCAATTTATGTTGTTCTTATAAGAACAAAAGAATAACTATCCAATAAGCATTAACAAAAAAAATGCATGTCAGCAAATAACCGCATTCCCAATTACCCTTTCTTTTTCCTCCTCCTTGATCTACATAGCGAGCAGTATCATTAGACACATGCAACATTGGAACAATGCCATTTGATGTGCCATTTGTTCCACGCATGTAACTATATATTGAAAAAATATTATGGATCGAAAATCCAATGCCTCCTTCTGATTCGCTAATCACAGCACATTCTTTGAGGGTATCATAAATATCTTCAATGCTATCATCCTTCATACATATAAGAAAGTAGCTACTTAACTGTTCCAAACTTAAAACATGAAATAGATCAGCAATGCCCAGAAATATTTCTATGACAACAATTCAGACCCTATTGATAACTAATCAAAATGAATTATTTAAATCAAGAGAATTGTTTTAATTGGAATATCAATCTAAAAGTCCATATTTCCTCTGCTAATATATCATCTATGACTCATATAGTTTGATTTTTTTAAACTCCAATGGTAACAAGACAGATGTCTTGATTAGCCTTGAATCATGCCCCTGACTTAAAATGTATCACTCATCATGATATCAACATCCAAACCTAAACCACATTGTGAGGCACATACCTGAGGCCTTAGAGTTCCACCATTAAACAAAGTTGGAGATGCATGTGTAAACCAACACTTGTACATCAAATGATAAGTCTTGATAGCGGATTCAATGTCATCCTTGTGGATTCCCACAAAAACCTTCATCAACAGATGTTGAGGCCTCCCCACAACAACCCCATTCAATTTTAACAAGTAGGACCTCTCCAATGGCTTGAAGCCAAAGTAGTCATATTCAAAATCCTATCATAGATTATTTCACTATCCAACCAAGTAGCATTATGAATCCGCCAAAAAACATACACAAGCATAATCATTAGTAGATAGTTCTGAAAATCATCGTTAAAAGTAATTTGACTAATGCAAATTCAAAGGAAAACAGATTGCTATATATACTTCTAGAGGCAGGTATTATAATAATAATAAAGAACAAATCAATCAATTTAAAGGCCTTGGAAAAATATTTATACATAAACTACAAAAATACAATGTAGTTAATACTTCTTGTTGAACCAGCATACAAAGTGTTAGTTCCCAAATCCACCTTAGGCTGAAATAAGGCAGAAGAAGGACAACACCAAACCACGCTCAGCCTCATAGCTAGCCCTACGAGGACAGGAGAGGGCTCTCTCCGGGTCAATCTCAATTAAAATATTCAAAGGGGCTTGAGATGACGATAAAAACAACTGATCTTAGGCTATATAAACAAATAGGAGGGTTTGATTTTGATTTTTAGAGATTTTTTTTGGAAAAGGGGAAAAACAATTTTGGGCCTGGGGATGAGGCCAAATTCTTGCAGAGTTCAAGTTGGGGCAGGGTAGGCAATGAATTTTATGTCTTAGATCGAATGAATGGATTGAAAATACTGCTGAGGAGCTAAAGAGGGCAAGAGAGTGCAAGGATCCTCTTCAAACTGATGAAAACATGTAAAACTAAACAAAATTTTAAGGCAGAGCACCAGCAAACTAATGAATTCTACCTCAATTACTCATTTGTTTAATTAAGAAGCATAGAGAAGGGAAATGGCATACATATAACATTAATGAAACTTATAATAACATGAGAAGAACATCATCAAAACTTAGAATCCACAAGGATCCCAACAAGTGCTGCAAAACTCTGGTCTTTCCTTTGCCAAAAACTGAAAATGGATATACAATAAGGTAACAAACTTTTCCCCAAGAGTTCAACCCTGAAAATGTCTCAGAAAATACAATATATAGACCATCCTAACCCCTTCCCATTCCTCTAGGGTTTGAGCTCGTCCTTCTAGGAGTTGTTTCAACCAATTCTAAACATGGAGCTAGAATCTAGGCAGCCAAACAACTTGCCTCTATATGCTAGGAAACTGATCCATTCACTTAATTTTCACTTTTTAGTGAATGAATCCTCTAGAACAAGTAAAAACATGCCAAATTTACATTATATTCATCAAATTACATCATGGTAGGTCAATCATCACATGGAAAAGTAAAACTGGTCAAAACTGGGCGAATTTCTAAGCTGAAGAGTGAAAATGAGGCAAAATTTCTCTATGCGTCGCGCTCAAATTCTCTATGCATCGCGCCACTTTGGAGGTGATTTTGAGGCACTTCCCGATGTCCAAATTGATCTCATGATAGCTCGTTGGAAAGCCATAGATGTCTGCTATCCAACCCAAGTGGAATTTTGCATTTTGGATGTCATTTTCTCCTACAAAACTGCAATATCCCAAGACTGGTTCCTGCTGGTGCAAAAAATGGCAGAAAGGCCATTTTTGGAGTGTTTTTGGCCCTTTAGGTAGCCCAGAATTTGATGAAATGCTTCACCCATTCTTGAACATACATAATATATCATGAAAAACCCAAAAATGCAAAGTTTTCCTTCAGAAGATGTCCCAAACGTAAGCGCGCGTCGGGCGGAAAAACCTGTTTTGCAACCAAAATTTTCAAAAATGACAAAATCTTCTCCAAATTTGCTGAAATTTGGAGTGAAGGTCTCCCATCATGTCTCATTCTCAGCCAAGGAAGCTTCGGCCAAGATTCGGAGTGGATCCGGCCTTTTCCGACGTTTTAGTGCTTTTCTCAGCCTTGCCTTCAGGATCTTCATTTTTGCTCTGCAAACGTGTGTGCGGGCCCAATAGTGGTTTTTCATATGTCTGAGCATGTCTTTGTCCCTATTGGCGTTCGCCAAGAGCTTCTCCAAATGAATGTTGACGTGTGTAAGGCAAGTCTCTCGCTCAACCGGTGTCATGTCACCTGGTCTCTTTCGGGCCAATTCACGGTCTTCACGGATTTGCTGCAACTCTATGAGTGTGTGCTGATCCTCCAATTGTTTATTACGCTGCTCCAAGTAATATATAACCCACTGAGCTCTCTGAAACTTCATGGTCAAAGTATCAATCTCAGCCTTTTGTTCCTGGATGATCTCTTTCAGCTTTGAGCTAGGAGAGCTCGCATCAACATCGATCAAAATAAAATCAGTATCCTGGCCTCCCGAGGGGCCCTCATCGTGCATAGGCTTCTTGTCTCTGTCCTATACCTGTGCTGATGTAGAAGGCGAGACCCCTTCCACGCCATGTGGATATAGTACTCGCACTACTGATGAAGATAACGAGACCCCTTCCACCCTTGGTGGAGATAGTACTCGTCGTGCTGCTGCAAATAAGGTTCTGTGGCCTCTCTGATATGTCACATACACTGGAACACTGATATTCTCTATCTTAGGAATCTCAAACTAATGCGAAGGCTCTGCCTCATCATGAACAA
Organism: Pinus albicaulis; assembly: GCA_034641835.2. NCBI lineage: Eukaryota > Viridiplantae > Streptophyta > Pinopsida > Pinales > Pinaceae > Pinus > Pinus albicaulis. Next base: position 1,687,746,504 of record CM076584.1, read on the forward strand.
TCTCGGGAGGAGGCTGGGGGGCTGCAAAGAAGTCATGAGAAATGAACTCATCCCATGTGATGCCCTGCAAACCAAGCTGATGTACCACAATGATTTTGATGAGCGCGTAATGATAAATGCTATTATTTTTCTACTCTGGAGTCTTCTTCTGCACGAGGGTAGTCATCCGCTCTATGTTTCGGCACATGAAGTATGGAATATTCATCATTCGCACTCTCGTGAAATGCATCAAAAGTTTGATATGATATGCATAAAGGCGCGAGAATCTACCCTCGTAGCTGAAGTATCTAATGATGAGCTTCATTAATGGTGCATAGGACTCCTTCAGAAAATGGAACGGGAAAACTCTGCTCAACTGCCTCAAATATCCCGGCCTGATGTAAGGCTCATAATATGCTCTATCCAGCTGCTGTCTCTTATTCCACTCCTCACCAATGTTTGGTATCCCGGTCGCCTCAGAAATGGTCTTTGGTGTCAAAGTGAAGTTCACTCCAGCAAGATTTACATGACCATTATGCAAATGTAGGAAAAATAAGCGAACCAACTCCAGATGGTGCTGAATCTGAGATATCATCTCGCAATACCAAAAACATGAATGTTGCTTAAAGCATGTCATTGCAAGCGGGCAGGCCTGCAATTGAGCCAAAGAAGTGGGCTCCTCCCTGACGTGCCTGCCACTCTTATGAGACCTCCTCGGTACATTTAGCTCTGCGGTTGAATCACTATCCTGCTCATATCCCTACTCATATGATGAATTTGTCTCTGACATGGTGCTAAAAACAAGGTGTTTGACAAGTATATGCTGATATATGTATGGTGAAAACAATAATTTGGTGTATGCTTTGATGCCAAATGTGTCACATATATAATAAGGTGCTATGAAGAGATATCACAGTGAGAAAAGGACTTTCAAATGAGATATAAGTGTGAGGACAGTGACTGTTTGGGGAATTTAGGGATTGGGGATTTATAAGTAATGGGAATGGGTGATAGTGTGGGGGGTAGTTTTAGGAACAAGAGTCAATGAAATGGGAATATATAAGTGAAATCAAAGACATAAAGGCAGCCCTTGAATCTTGTGGAAATTACGATTTTATCAATGAAGGGAAATGGTGACAAGTGATAGGGTTTGGGGATTCCAAAACATTGGGACAAAGGGTAGAAGGGATATTGGACAATGGGTATAGGAGAAAGGATCGTGATATAATAGTGTGACAGTGATAGCAGTGACAAAAATGATAACAATGACAAGAGCACAAATGACCATAGAATGAGAGTTTAAGCACCAACGTTTCAAGTTTTAACCACCTCTTTCAAACCCTAAGAGAAAATTTTGATAGGGATATAGGGTTACATTTCACCATTTCAATTCTTTGATGTCTTCGCTCCTAAACCACAACACCATAGCTAAAACTCATTGAACAAGCTTTGATAAACTTACTTGGTGAAATTTGAGCTAAAACAAATCGAATTTTCATAGCGCGGAAGTGATTTGGCCTTTGGGGCTCTGTGCGCCACGTGCAATGGGTGTGCCGCACCCTTAGGAATTTGCACTGCGTCTTCCGGCTCTATGCGCCGCGTCGCGCCTATGCACCACGGCCTATCCCAATGCGCCGCGCGCAACTTAACACACAGTCGGTCTCTTCTCAAATGACAGTTTTGCTCTTCAACTTTCAAACTCGACTTCTCTCTGAGATTTTCTCAATAACACTTGTTGCAAATGAATGAATAATCTTGGGAAATATCTCATATAGAGATGGTTTTGATTTTTACTTCTTCAAAACCCATTTTGTAATGTTTTTTTACCTTTGGCACTTTTTCATTTAATACAACTTCTGTCTTTTTGTTTCCTCATGACTTTCGGAGCTTCGAATGATGAAATTGGTTGATTTTTTTTTGCAGGGTTGTTGGCGTTGAGCTTTGGCAAAGGAAAACCAAAGTCTGCTTGGTGAAGAATTTCATGGTGGAAAAATACATATTATTACAAAAACAAATTTTGACAATTTCTTATTCAAAACAAAGTTTTGAACAAGAAATGTCCTCGAGCATGTTTGATAATAAAAATTTTGAACTGAAAACTTATGGAAAACCTCCTCATGGCCTGCGGGCATTATTTAACATCTCAGAAGACTAAACCCTAGACTCAGAAACTAAATGACTCTTTTTGACCAAAATAGCATCTAATACTGCAAATGACTTGAAATGAACTTTGATGATTTTGGAAAATTTTTGTCCAACCCAACAGGTACAAACATGAGGGAAACAAGAAAAAACCAAACCCTTCCGTCAGTCAATGGCATGCCCCTAACGGAATGAAGATGAATGAGCAGAATGAGACACCTAAACAATGAAATGCAATAAGAGAAATGATCTCTGATGGAGGGCTATAAAGACCGACTCTAACACAAAGTATCCTTGTAATGTGGCTTAAATTTAGAAGGATATAAATAGCTAATAAATACTTGGACATTCCAACGAAATTCACCAAAAATAGAACCTTAGCCATGCAGGAAATTAATCATAGAAATCCAAAAGCTTAAAAGCATGATCAACACCAATTACTCATAAATTATACAAATGTGGAGGGATAACAAAAGCAGTACCTTCAAGATGATATCATAAACATCATCTGCTATTAGTGGGGAGGCCTGACCATACCTTACGTTCACATGAGCATACAAGTCCTTTATTTTATAATTTCAACAAGCCCAAGTACACAATTGTATCCATTACAGCAAATAATTCCATAAGAATTGAGCTAAGAATACATTACACATGTAAATAAATGATCATACAATACCTTGAAAGCCCAACCCAATCATATTTGTGACTAGAATAGATTTTTATTTTGACTCTAAGAGAAAAGGTCCCATATGCCAGATAGGCTTCACAGGGAACTAAAATCAAACAGAGACATAAGAATATGCTTAAACGTGATCCGGGGATGAAATGGGCCTGATTCTCCATGGACTAAAATCAAAATGCACGAAGGTCAACTAGGGAATTACAACAAATAGTTTACATGACGAAAATGGTTCTAATGTACCAAATACGCATGTATATAAGACAACTCACGTTTCAAAAAATGATTTCTTGGTGTTTTCATGGAGGTTTGAAATAGTGATCCTTTCATCCAACTACAACCCACATCCAATAAATAGCAAAACTCATAAATTAATAGCTATTTTGGGCAATTATGATTTCAATATATGTGCAAAGAATTCAAACCAAAAGGAATATATAGGCAGTGATTTGTTGACCTACCAAGGCATAGTCTGGATGATTTGGAGTCATGGCAGCAGTAGTCTCAACCACCAGCTCATCAAGCTGACTCATATTGACCCCCTTGTAAACCCCTATGCAAACCTTCTGTGCGACAATCATGGGATCACAGTGATCAGAGTTGAGATCATAGATGAGTTTCTTCAATCTGGCTGTGATCTTATCAAAATGCACAACCTCGGGTCTACTATCTCGCTTGATGACATACATTTTTCTGGGTTGAAATCAATCAAAACCTGCAAAAAATACAGATAGGGTATTCAATATTTGACTGCAAAAAATCAGAGAACTCGAGTTCTAAATTTTTTTGATCTAAACACCCCTATGAGAATTTGGGTATTTAAGTTTTTTTGAGTGTAGGAATTCCAATGTTCGACTAGATATATAGGTCTCCCACTCACATGAATCTTTGAGTCTGAATGAGAAACTTTAATAAAATTTTAGACGATAATGTCTCGCCCATGGTTGGCTTCAAATTTCCCGCTAACAATCTTATTCAAATATAAAGTTGTTTGGCTAAGGTGAGGTGATGTTAACGTGGAGGGTCGGTAGAGGGGAATGTGTGTATGTATGTAAGCCATATTTCCCGCCATTTTTTTCACTTTAATGATTTGGCGCCCATTACTAATTGTTCCCCATTTGTAAGTCAACGCTCACTTGTTGCATTAATTTGGGTATCAATTTTTCTTGTTGGGCCTCTCTCCACGATACGATAGTCATTTGATCCACCATAAATGTTCCCATATCTCTTACAATGTTTTGTTGTTGTTGCTATTAAAACTCTAACATTACGTCTCAAACAACATTTTTTGCAAGGGCAATAAACTTTACCATCACCTTTTTCACCCTCCTGAATTTTTTTTCACCTCTAATGTTTTCTTCCATTGATGCAAATTATCCTATAAATAAAAATAATAATTATGTTTTTTTACTAGAGAAAATAATGTATACCCTTTCTGAACCATCGCTACTATAGTAGAATTTGCTGCCATTACAACAAATTTGTCAGAAAACATCTTTACTATTGGGTATGTGTTATATTCTTTCCATGATTAGTCGGTGGGCGGACCCGCCCATGGTTCTGTGCATGGGTTTGCACATGGTTTTGGGGCATGATGGTTTTCAGCCCCTAGTATTTTGTAGATCCGGTCAAGGGAACTACGGTTATGTTCAAATCCAGGGTTAATGGATTGGGGTTTATGAATTCTTCGGCATGTATATATATGTGTTGTAACACTAAAATGAATATAATGAAAAATCAAGCTGGTAGTCCCGATTTGGGGGAAATATTTGTGTATATATGTTTTATGTTTTATTCTCTCGCTATCGTTTATTTTATTTTTTAAGATTCGTTTGCAGATCATTTCTGTACAGGGTTAAAACCTACATTTTCTATCAAAGTTGTTTTGGCTTCAAGGGGACGCCTTTGCTGCTGAGGGGTTTTTTGCTCGGGCCTATGGTAGACCCTGTTCAATGGGAGATCTGTGGGATCGATTCTTGCGGTGAAAGAATATGGCAAGTAGTGGAAAGATAGAGATCGAGAAATTTAATGGTCAGAGTTTTGAGTTGTGGAAGCTTGTTGTTATGTACAAACAACCCTCCCCATTTCAAAATTTTGTATTAATTTTAAATAAGAAATGGGTCCCTTTTTATTTTTTAGGGTAAGCGTAGAGTCAATAATTATTTTGAAGAAATCCGATTTATCATGAAATAAAATCAAACCCCAATGAAAAAGGATTTATTTAATAAAACACATAAAGGCCTTATTGCATTTTTCTTAATCAAATTTTAGAGTTAAATGTGTTATCATTGAACCCCGATGCGATTAAACAATCGTAAAAGCACATATCGCATGGAAAATAAGTTAAATTATTCCACTTGGAAAAGTTCCAATGCAATAACCCTAATCGCAATCGCAAATCGGGAAAATCACATTCTTGTACATACTTTAAAAAACTCCGATGCAATAACTTAAAATCGCAAATCGCTCATCGCCAAAACGCATAACTCATATCCAAATACTCTGCTTAAAATTTGCGATGCAATATCATTATTTCATAAAAGCGCTCCTCAATGAAAAAGGTAAAATAAATCATTTTTATGATTTAAAAGGCATCGTACCATCCTCGCCAAATCAACAATAATCGCACATCACAACTTTAAAATGGTGATACTTAAACCTGATATTTAAAACTTCCGATCTCCGATATATGATTATTGTTGATCGGAAAATCTTAAAATATTATGGTATTAACGCTTTAAAATGACCATTATGAATGTGCGACGAGACAACCTGCAATGCCATTAAAATCTCATACTATTCAAGAAAATCATTAATAGATAATCATGGTTAAAGCGCGTCGCAGATTTCAACTTCAAAAGAATATTAACTCTTTAATCCATCATCTTTATTGTGATTACATTCCATTAGCTTCTCTCTGTTGATATTCGTTCTTCAAAGAATATTTCCGCCATTCTGCTAATCTGTTTCATTGTGCAGACCTAAGGAAAATCTACGAGCCATGAAAATGTCTAAGAAATCCAAGAGAGCGAAAGCCCCTGTTGTTCCAAAAGAACAACCAGCTAAATTGGTGTTAGTGACTGATACAACCTGTCTGGGTCTTGGAAAAACTTCATGGGAAGGAGTTTATAATTTACTATAAGCAGAGGATCCAACGATAATTTCAAAAGAAGATCCGAAAGCAAACTCAAATAAAAATTCTGAAAGCACTCTTAAAGAATTGGCAAGCTCCTATCTTCACAAAATAGTAGCTCGCCCAAATGTTCTCCCATATAACGATTTGGTAAGATGGGTTATTGAAATCATTAATATAATAGATAGAGCATTCTTTAAGTCAAAAGGAAGGATGTTTGGGTCTTTCAAGGCAGAGGATATCAAGAAAATGTACCACTTACTAGACCCTCAGAAAATCTACAACAAAGCATTTCTGGAAGATTTCACCAAGGAAAATGAAGTGGATTCAGATCCTATTAGAGATTGGAGACATTTTCCTAAGAAACATAAGCATGAATCTTTGGGTATATACTCCGTAGAATCTTTAGCATCCCCTTACTGTTATGCTGCGGCTATGATGTGTAGATTATTTGGAACTGTCAACTCTGAAAAATTTTCTATTGAGATGGTACCCTTGATTGAAGTTGTTGTTAATTCCTTCATTATGGATTGGGAAACTATTTTATCTGATAAAATAGCAAGTAAAATCCTTGATTATAGGAAAAATAGGTTTGTAGCCACCCGTATAATACCCCCATTTTTTATGAGTGCCTATATCATTGATACCATCTGTTTCAATTATGAGTTCCCAAATTTAGGTTGGAAATGGACTCCTCAAAGTCCAATTCCTATCCATATTTATCATAAATATCTGTGGAAATCCTATTATAAAGACCACATATACAGGATTTGTCATGGATTCATTCTACCAGTTCATCAATTTATATTTAATAAACTCGCTCTGAGGTTATCTGATGAGGCCAGCACTGACCTAACCTCAGTCGGAAGCTGGTTTGGGGAAGAAAAATGCACTTATATCCGAATATTCGGAAGTATTACTGATTCTCATGTTTTTCCATTGTACGTTCCTGACAAATTATTAGCCCGAGAAATAGCTTATCAGATAACGGAGAAAGGAATGTCTAGAAACCTAAAAAGTTCTAAGATGCAGATGTGGCCGACATTTCCCCTCCGATGTGGATATTTTACTTTGAATGATTTCAAAAATGTAGAGAAAGAAGCCCAAAAGATGAAGGATCTCAGATTGGCAACCATCCCTAAAAGACAGTATGATCCAAAGAAGGTTGCCTTCAACTTTACATCCATGGTACATATTTCAAAATTTTAACATGAAGAGGCTGATTTTGATGATCTATTTGCCTCGGCCGAAGGATTTTCTCAAGTTAAACATTTAGCAAAATTAAAGTTCGGAGAAAAAGGCATGGAAGAATTCTTACAGTTAAAAAACAACAGACTACTAACAATACCTCTGGATCAATTAAGAACTACTCCTCTGCAACATGAAGAACATAGAGAAGAAAAGAATACTGAAACAGAGAAAGAAAAAGAAAATAGCGGAAATTAGGCTGGTGATTCCTCTGAAATGGATATAGATGATCATTCAAAGTTATTGAAGGAATGGGAACAATTTAATCAACATATCGGGGGCTAGAAAGATTCTCAGAATGTGTATACAGTGCAAACGCCCGCAACACAACAGCCTTCAGTCACCAATGTTACAAATGAAGGAACAATCAACTTTACTAATAGACAGGATATTGAGATTATTCCTGAAAATTCTTTCGAAGAAATTGTATTAAATATTGAAGATATGCCACCTATAGATGTCTTTTACAGTCCAAAACATAGGGCTGTAGTTAAAAAACAGAGAAATAAAAGGAAAACTGATCAAAGTCTATTGTCATCTTCCCATGTTGAATTAATGAATGTTGTACGGAAGGATTCCAAATTTAATCCCTCAGAAGATTTAATTAAATTATCTCAATATGCAAGGGCTTATACGGCAGCTACAATAGACAAAGCCTCTGAGGTCAGTCATTTGATGAAGGAAAAAGATCAAAAGATAGCTCTGTTAGAGGAAAAGGCAACAACGGATCAACAAAGGATAACACAGTTAGAACAACAGCTCATTGAAGAAAATCAAAAGGCTGAGCAGCTTAAAGAGCAACTGAATATTGAAAAGAAAAAGCTTGATCATCAAGCTATATATAAAGAAAAACAGTTGTCTAAAAAATTAAATAAATTACAGGTGATGCTTCAAAAATAAAAGATAGCCAAGTAAGAATAGAGTGCTTTATTACAAGCACAAATACAAAAATTTAAAGATTATCCTGGACTTGATCAATTTAAGATAGAGGCTCCTGAATAAAGTAAAACACTGTCACAACAACTTGATTTTTTATGTCATAAAATATCTCTAGTTGACCCTTTATGTGAAATAGCATCATCACTCATAGAAAAGGCAGTAAATGCAAGAATTGAATTTGAAGATGCCGATGAAAAGATTGCAAGATTCCTCACATGGCAAAACAAAAATCAAGGCATCGCTACCAATCTTCCTAAAATTCAAGAATCACACAAAGAAATATTGTTTACAGAATGAGAGACACAATTGATTAAAGGAGAACGGGCTATCTCCAGAGCAATAGCCATAATGAATAATTTAGTGGGATTAATTAATGACAGTCTATATGCAACCAACCTGATTTCAGATTGCATTCCAGGCAAACTCCCGAAGGTCAAGGAAATAGAGAAACAATGGAAACAAGACTTGGCCAATAAAGGCCAACAGAGCAGTGCAATACAGGGAATTACATGGGACGCATTTTGGTTCTATTTGGTGAAGCCACATAGCCAGCAAATGACTACAAAGTGCCTCTCCGATGTCATCGGATATATGATTCCATAACTGTCGGATGCCACATATACCAGCCAGATGCATTCCCGGTTGAGTCATCCTCTTGAGGTAAAAGATATGCTATCAATCTGCTAGCTGCGTACATCAGACATGAAATAAATGCAATGAACCTGTTTTCTTGGAGATTATAATCCTATTTATAAAATCGGATCTCCGATCCTTCATTTTTTTTAGCGATATTTTAGATAGTTTGTTAAGTTTATTATTATTTAAACCCCTTTCATGCATTTAGAAAGGGGTCCTCAATTTGTATAAATTTTTTACTTGAGAAGTTATACTTTTGTACTTCTGAATACATTATTTTTATTAATGGTGGATCACATTCTGTGATTTTATGAGGAAATTGTTTTCAAGAATATGCATTTTTGTTCTTTCTGAAAGCTGTTCTAAGTGAAAAAACGGGATCGGAGTGTTATTTGCATCAAGATGTTACACATGTATCTAGTATTTTTATCATAATTCTGTTGTTCAATTTTCTTTATGCAATGAAACATTCCTTCTAAAAATTGCTATTGTTTATATATGTATGCTTGTGAAACAATTCTTTATTATATCATTTCTGAAAATTTAGAATTGTCAAATTTCAAAATATATGTGAGCAATATAAGTATATGAATGTGATATGTTATCATCATTACTTTGTTTAATTTCTTAAACAAAGTAATTATCATGTGTATACACCTTTCTTTTTGGATGAATAGGCCATCTATATGATTATTCATTTAATCAGAGCAAATCTAGAATCACATTTATTGTATGATACCCAGGTTTTACTAATATTATTTGTATTAATTCAAAGTTGTAGAATAGATTAATAATTACTTCCATTACCCATTATATCAAGCAACCAATCATCATCTCATATATTATTGGGAAACTGGTCCCATATTATCCAGTCAGAGCCACTATCCCAAACGGAAAAGGAGTTGTATTAAGGTCCGGACCAGGTGGTTTTCCCCAATGTTTGAAGCTAGGATTTTTGAGGCTTCAACATTTTTGGCGCTAGAAGGAGGGTCTAAGTTGTGAATGGCAAGTAAATCCAAATCTACAGACCATTCCAAGAGCAATTCACCCTCATCACCTTCTTCAACTTCTCCTTCATCTCAAATTTCTAGGGAAGAAGTTGAAAAGAAAATTACTACACCCACTGTCAAAACCTTAGACATATCAGTAGAGCCATCTGTTGAATCTCCTAAAGTACAATCTTTGATTCATAAAATTGAAGGGTTTTCATTATCTCAAGAGGAATATGAGTTATCCCAAGGTAGTGTGACTTCAAAATACATTCCTTCCCAGCCTCTTACTAGACTGCAAAGTAAAAAGCTTGGTATTTCACCAACTGAACTTCCTCTGCCAAGTCGAAAAAGAGCTATAAAAACACCCTCCAATTCAGATAGTGAGACTCTTACATAATTATCTTCTACATATTTCATATCATTGCCATCTACTTCCCAACTTCAAGTCACAATCCAGAAAAGTATAGTTGTTTCAACAACACCTACTCAAACAATTTCAACTATTCCTTCAACTTCTTCTACTGTTAGTACAATGGTGGCACAGAGACCATGGACTAATCCAGGAGCTGTTACAATGCCTGCACCTCTTAGTGCATTACCAACTCATCCTGAGAAATGGTTACCAAAGTTTAGTACTGATACTGGCATATTAGCTGAAGAACACATTAACAACTTCATGTTGTCCGTAAATCTAAATGGGGTAACAAAAGAAGATGATGTAGTCAGACTATTTCCATATACTTTGCAAGGAGCAGCAGGATCTTGGTATTTTTCATTACCATCGGGATCCATTACTAGCTGGGATATTTTTCAAGAACAATTCTTAACCAAGTTTGGAGATGATAGGTCATTAGCAACTCCGATTAATGATCTCTCCAATTTGAAATTAGAATCCAAAGAACCCATGAAAGACTTCAACTCTCGATTTAACAAGTTGTTGAACAAAATTCCTATAGCATCAAAACATAGTGAAGAAGTCCGGAGTGAATGGTATATATCCGCTTTGCCTTCAAATATAGCCATGTTTGTAGATAGAGCTACTAAACCTACGCTAGCCGAAAACATGAAGGAAGCAATTACAGTAGAAAAACGTATCATCGCTTTGGAGAAAAAGAATGCTAGTGAAGAAAGAAAATCAAAAAAGTTAGTTTCAAGGATGATTCAAAAAAGAAAGCACCTAAAGATCCTTATGATATGGAAGGATTACAAAAAGTTCTGAAAACTATGTCCAATGAAATGGTGGAAATCAAAAAATAGGTAGTTGAAACTTCCACTACAAGGCCGTTTAGAAATCTAAAAAGAAATCAATCAACTGAATCAAAACCACCCAATGCAATATCTAATGCAGAGTCGGATTTAGAGGAAGATACACTTATATCATCAGAAGAAAACGAAGAAGAAGAATTAGTTGAATGCTATGGGATGTGGGATTTTATTTTGCCTAACTCTGATAATGAGAATGAATAGGAAGCATTTCCAGTCAATACAAGAAGTAAGAGTGCAGCAGAACATGTACAGATATCTCCAAAAAAGAAAAATTCAACTCCTACTACTAAAGATAAAATTCCTGTAAAGAAAGCTTCTCCTTTGCCTACCCAAAATCAACCATCATCTTCTAATCCTCCATCAACATCTAAAACACTAGTAGTTTGTGATTCTATGGATTATAACATTATAGAAGATATGAAGAAGAATAGAGAAAATATTTCTTTACATGAACTCAGCAAGCTCAAACATCAACAGAAGCTGTTGTTAAAAGAATTGAATGCAGTGCCTGCTTCTCCTCTCCCAAATGGTGTAATATCCAAAGCTGCCAAAGGATCAGGTAAACCACCCGATAAAGTAGATGCTACCGATACATTTTGATTGGAGATAGATCTAATTCACAAACACCTCCTTTTCTCTTAACTTACGAGATCTGTAATAGGAATTTACATAACTAATTGATAGATTCAGGGGCATCATCAAACATAATGCCAGCTTCAGTATGCACTAAATTAAACATTGAACCCCAGAAATCTGCAGTTCACATTTTCCAATTAGATCGAACTAAAATGCAAGTGTTAGGAGAAATTAATTCAGTCACTATTAGGCTTTCAGCTGATCCTAGAATAGTTCAGAGAATTGATATATTGATTGGTGACATCCCTGAGTTTTATGGTTTAATCTTAAGCAGGGATTGGTCTGAAAAAAATCCATGGTTACATTTCTACTGATTGGTCTCATATGTGGCTTCCCTATAAGGGGAAACCAAATCAAATTAAAATTGATAGGGAGAAACATATGACCCATACAGTAACAAAGTTTGAACAAGAGAACCAACCTGTAGCTTTCAATAATAACATTCTCGGAAATTATTCAGTTGAACCATTCTTCGGAAATTTTAATGCCCAAAAATCACCTTTCCTTGTAAATAGTTTCACTTCACAGGTTGAAAACTTCTCACATACTGATACTTCAAGATGTGTTAATATTGCCGATCAATTTGTAAATAAATCTGTAGATAAATCTTTATTTTGGTCTTTGTACTTTGATGGATCTAAGTCCAATGATGGTGCAGGAGCAGGATGTATTTTAATTAGTCCAAAAGGGGAAAAAACTATGTTGTCATGTAGACTAGAATTTGAGTGTACAAATAACACTGCAGAATATGAAGCTTTGATTCAAGGACTTTACAAAGCAATAGGCTTAAATGTTAAATATCTGAAAATATATGGTGATTCTGAAATTGTCATCAGGCAAGTCAAGAATACTATTCATTGTCTTTCAAGTCATCTTAAACATTACCAATCCCTTGTTCAAAGTCTTACAACTCATTTTTTAGCATTCAATATTTCTCCTATTCCTAGATCTTAGAATTCAGCAGCTGATTTATTAGCTAATGTTGCTTCTAAGCTCCTCCCAACTGAAGATTATAGTCCAGATAAGTTTTTAGTTGAATTGATATTTCGACCATCTGTCCCTGACAATATCACCAATTGGCTAGTGTTTAATCATGATGAAGATATTTTAAATTTCTTGACTTCGGAGAAATATTATGATGATCAGATAATTAATGAAAGTGATCATGATCTTCAAATCAAATAAAAAAATAAAAATAAAATTCTATTCCGAAATATGTGGTTAAGCTTGAAGATGTTTATGATATCAAAGATAGATTCAAAAAAGTTACTAATGCCAAACTTCAAAGTTCAGCTTTAAATTTTGAGTTAATAAATCTTGGTACTGAATCTAAACCACAAAATGTCAATCTAGGTCTCAGGTTAACACCAGAAGAAATATTTTCTTTCATCAGACTTCTAAATAAATACAAAAATGTTTTTTCTTGGAATTACGAAGATTTAAGAACTTATGATACTTCTATCATTCAGCGTACAATTCCAATGATCTCCGATGTAAAACCGGTACAACAAAAGTTAAGAAAAATTCATCGCAATTTGGAAAATCAAATTAAAACAGAGTTGAATAAACTATTAAAAGCTAAAATTATTTTCCCTGTTATACATTCAAAATGGGTTTCAAATTTGGTACCTGTTAGGAAGAACAATGGAGACATTAGGATTTGTATAGATTTTAGGAATCTCAATAAGACATGTCAAAAGGATAATTTCTCACTACCTACAATGGAACGGATACTTCAATCAGTAGTTGGTTCTCAATTAATGTATTTTCTTGATGGTTTTTCAAGATATAATCAGGTACTAGTGCATCCAAATGATAGACTGAAAACTACATTCAGAACCAAATGGGAAACATATGCCTACCAAAAAATGCCTTTTGGTTTAATAAATGTTGGAGCTACCTTCCAAAGAGCCATGGATATAGCTTTCAAAGGTTTGATTAATAGGTCAGTTGTTGTCTATCTAGATTACATAAATGTCTTTTCAAATAAAGAGCTAAGCATCTACATGATTTAAAACATATCTTTGAACGATGTAAAAGGTATGGTATTTCTTTAAATCCAAAAAAATCATTTTTTTTCTCTTAATGAAGGAAAACTCTTAGAATTTATTGTATCTAAAGATGGCATATATATTGACCCTGACAGAATAAAAGAGAATTATGATATTCCTTTGCCACATAACAAAAAATCCATGCGGTCATTTTTAGGGAAAATAAATTTGGTAAAAAGATTTGTTCCTGATTTTTTCTCATATAGTCTTACCTTTACAAACTATGATTAAAAAAAATCAGTTTTCAAATGGGGACATAAATAAAAGGAGCCTTTGATTCAATCAAACAGGGAATTATTAATGCTCCAACATTGAATACTCCTAATTTTTCTAATCATTTTATTTTGTATACTCTAGCCACTGAAACATCTTATGCAGTTGTTTTGACACAACTCAATGATCAGCAAATTGAAGCACCTATCTCCTTCTTTAGTTCAAATCTGTAAGGAGCCTAACTTAGCTACTCAGAATAAGAAAAAAAATCTTTTGTTGTGTTTAAATCTATCAAACACTTTAGGACATTTCTCCTAAAAACACATACAAAAGTCATTGTCCCATTTTCTGCAGTGAGACAATTGCTAGTACAAAGAGAAGTAGGAGAAAAAAGAGCCAATTGGGTTACAGCCTTACAAGAATATGATATTGAAATTAAACCAGCTAGAATTGTTATAGGACAAGGTTTTGTAGGCTATTAGCAGGAACCTCCAATATTACAGAACACCAAGATCAAGATAATACTTTTCAAGTAAATGAGATAAGTATCATAAATTTTGAATCTCAGTATGCTAATCTGATCTTTTACTTAAAAAATGGGTACACTCCTCCTATTCTCAGTTATAAAAGCAAGCGTTCTTTAAGATTAAAAGCTAAAAACTTTGAGATCATTGATGATGTACTATTCAGAAGAAATTATGATTCCATTTTTCTAAGATGTCTAGAAAAAACTGAAGCATAAAAGGTTTTGCAGGAATTACATGATGGACCAGCAGGTGGACATTTTGGAGGAGATACTACAGTTCACAAGATAATTCATGCTGGATATTACTGGCCTACTTTGTTTAAAGATGCCCATGACTATGTAAGGAAATATAAGACTTGCCAAACTGCCAATGGAATACAATGGAAACCAACTTTTCCTTTACAACCAGTAAGCATTGAGCAACCATTCGAACAATGGGGACTTGATATTATTGGAGAAATTGTTCCACATTCTTCCAAACAACACAGATACATTCTTGCAGCCACAGATTATTTCACGAAATGGGTAGAAGCAATTTCTTTAAAGGTAGCCAATTATGATGCAATCATTGAATTCATTGATCAATTCATCATTACCAAGTTTGGTGTACCTAATGCCCTTGTTTTTTATAATGCATCTTATTTTTCTGAAAATAGTATAATGGAATTTGCACTCAAAAGAGGTTTTAAGTTAAAATATTCTGCAAATTATTACCCCCAAGGTAATGGTTTAGCTGAATCAACTAATAAAAATCTCATTAAAATCATCAAAAGAACCGTTGATCAAAATCAAAAGAATTGGCATAAGTCTTTGCTTTTTTCACTACGGGCCGATCGTATAACTCAGAAGTCTTCAATAGGTACTTCACCTTTTAATCTTTTATATGGGAAAGAAGTTGTATTACCTTCAAATCTAGCACTCCCATCTCTAGCCCTAGTACAATTTATTGAAGAAAATCCTTCATCTTCTGCCCAATTAAGATTTGATCAAATTCTCAAATTAGATGAAGAAAGGGAAAAGGCCAAATTCACTCATGTTAAACATCAGCAACTTATAAAATCTTCTTTTGATGCAAGTTCTACTGGATCCAAAACATTACAAATCGGTGATCTTGTTTTGAAATGGGACAAAGCACATGAAGATAAAGTTAAACATACCAAATTTCAAAAAATGTGGCTTGGACCATTTCAAATCATTGAAAAAATAGGCTCATCAACTTTCATATTGCAAGATCTAACAAGAAAGAGAGAGTCTCTTCCTATCAATGGACTTATTTTGAAAAATTATTTTCCTAAGGAGTCAACCCCTTCTTACAAGTATATATTTATTATTCAAGTTTGTTTGTTTTTTCAAATAAATTTGTTAATAGTCCTCCATTGACCTTTTACTATTGAAAATATCTTTGAGAAAATATTGTGAATACTTTTCTATGTAAAATATAAATTTTTAAGGAAGTGATTACAGTTTTGGAAAGTTAAATAAAATATGAAACTCTGAAAACTTATTTAAATTTTTTTTGTAAAATCTTCCGAAACCTTGAAAATATTGTAAATAATTTTAATTTTATAAAGTAGAGAGAGGTTATTTATAAAAAGTAAAGACTTTTTCCAAATTTTGGCACTTAAAACTCTAAAAGGTCATCCATTGACTCTTAAGGAGAGAATCATTCACCCCATCAACTAAGTTTATGATTTTTTAAGAGTGTAATTCTTAAAAAATGTGTCTGATATAAAAGATAAGAGGCCTCATCATGAGCCTGCTTACCATGATCATAGGGAAGTAATCATACTGACATTACCACTACTGCATATCAAAACAGAGTATGGCTTATAATAATAAGACAAGGGGTCTCATCACGAGCCAGCTTGTTCAGTTTAGTTACAACCGGTGAATGGCATTGTTATTAGCTGGCTCCCAAACCAGAACAATGGCTTTTAAGTTAAAAGAATAAAAACAAAAGATAAAATATCTTTACGGATGGGATAATGGATGATTAATGGTTAAAAGGTAACCCTGTCGAGACTATGGATGTTTGCTGGCAGCAAAGGCACTACTTGTAACAAAAGAGTAAATTTCAAAGCTAAATTGGAGAAGCCCCCTACTTTATCTTTATTAACTAATCAAAGCTTGATGAAACCAAAAATGTTTTTATTTTTGAAGGGATTAAAAATAAATTGCAAAGGACTATTATTTTATTCAGAGTTAGATTTTATCTAATTTTTCTGAGATAGTTTTCTTTGTCCTCAAATTTTTCTACTTGCAAAAAATTTTAGTTATCACTTTATTTTCTTTAGAGATAATTGTTTCTCCCAGTGAATCGCCAATTGTTGTAATGTACAAACAACCCTCCCCATTTTAAATTTTTGTATTAATTTTAAATAAGAAATGGGTCCCTTTTTCTTTTTTAGGGTAAGTGTAGAGTCAATAATTATTTTGAATAAATTTGATTTATCATGAAATAAAATCAAACCCAAATGAAAAAGGATTTATTTAATAAAACACATAAAGGCCTTTCGCATTTTGCTTAATCAAATTTTAGCGTTAAATGTATTATCATTGAACCCCGATGCAATTAAACAATCGTAAAAGCACATATCGCATCGAAAATAAGTTAAAGTCTTCCACTTGGAAAATTTCCGATGCAATAACCCTAATTGCAATCGCAAATTGGGAAAATCACATTCTTGTACATACTTTAAAAAGCTCCGATGCGATAAGTTTGATCGCAATCGCGAATCAGCAAAGTTAAATTTTTGATCATGAGTTCTGTTGAAAAGCTTCGATGCGATAAGTCCGATCGCAATCGTGAATCGAAAAAGTCAATTTTTTTATTATGAGTTCTATTGAAAAGCTTCGATGCGATAATTTAAAATCGCAAATCGTTCATCGCCAAAATGCATAACTCATATCCAAATACTCTGCTTAAAATTTGCGATGCGATATCATTATTTCATAAAAGCACTCTTCAATGAAAAAGGTAAAATAAATCATTTTTATGATTTAAAAGGCATCGTACCATCCTCGCCAGCTCAGCAATAATCATGCATCGCAAATTTAAAATGGTGATACTTAAACCTGATATTTAAAACTTTCGATCTCCAATTTATGATTATCGTTGATCGGAAAATCTTAAAAGATTGTGGTATTAACGCTTTAAAAGGGCCATTATGAATGTGCAACGAGACAACCTGCAATGCCATTAAAATCTCACACTATTCAAGAAAATCATTAATAGATAATCATGGTTAAAGCGCGTCATGGATTTCAACTTCAAAAGAAAATTACTTCTTTAATCCATCATCTTTATTGTGATTAAATGCCATTAGCTTCTCTCTATTGATATTCGTTATTCAAAGAATATTTCTGCCATTCTACTAATCTATTTCATTGTGCAGACCTAAGGAAAACCTACGAGCCATGAAAATGTCTAATAAATCTAAGAGAGCAAAGGCCCCTATTGTTCCAAAAGAACAACCAGCTAAATTGGTGTTAGTGACTGATACAAGCTGTTTGAGTCTTAGAAAAACTTCATGGGAAGGAGTTATAATTTACTAGAAGAAGAGGATCCAACGATAATTTCATAAGAAGAGCCGGAAGCAGACTCAGATAAAAAGTCTGAAAGCACTCTTAAAGAATTGGCAAGCTCATATCTTCATAAAATACCAGCTCGTGCAAATGTTCTCCCATATAACGACTTGGTAAGATGTGTTATTGAAAGCATTAATATAATAGACAGAGCATTATTTACGTCAAATGGAATGATGTTCGGGTCTTTCAAGGCAGAGGATATCAAGAAAATGTACCACTTACCAGACCCTCAACAAATCTACAACAAAGAATTTCTGGAAGATTTCACCAAGGAAAATGAAGTGGAGTTAGATACTATTAGAGATTGGAGACATTTTCCTGAGAAACATAAGCATGAATCTTCGGGTATGTACTTCGTAGAATCTTTAGCATCCCCTTACATTATGTTGCGGATATGATGTGTAGATTATTTGTAACTGTCAACTCTGAAAAATTTTCTATTGAGATGGTACCCTTGATTGAAGCTGCTGTTAATTCTTTCATTATGGATTGGGAAACTATTTTATCTGATAAATTAGCAAGTAAAATCCTTGATTATAGGAAAAATAGGTTTGTAACCACCCGTATAATACCCCCATTTTTTATGAGTGCCTATATCATTGATACCATCTGTTTCAATTATGAGTTCCCGATTTTAGGTTGGAAATGGACTCCTCAAAGTCCAATTCCTATCCACATTTATCATAAATATCTGTGGAAATCCTATTATAAAGACCACATATACAGATTTTGCCATGGATTCATTCTACCAGTTCATCAATTTATATTTAATAAAACCGCTCCGAGGTTATCTGATGAGGACAGCACTGACCTAACCTCAATTGGAAGTTGGTTTGGGGAAGAAAAATTCACTTATATCCGAATATTAAGAAGTATTACTGATCCTCATGTTTTTCCATTGTACGTTCCTGACAAATTATTAACCCAAGAAATAGCTTATCAGATAACGAGAAAAGGAATGTCCAGAAACCTAAAAAGTTCTACGAAGCTGATGTGGCCGACGTTTCCCCTCCGAACATGAAGAGGTCGATTTTGATGATCTATTTGCCTCGGCCGAAGGATTTTCGCATGTTAAACATTTAGCAAAATTAAAGTTCGGAGAAAAAGGCATGGAAGAATTCTTACAGTTCAGAAACAAGAGACTACTAACAATACCTCTGGATCAATTAAGAACTACTCCTCTGCAACGTGAAGAATACAGAGAAGAAAAGAATACTGAAACAGAGCAAGAAAAAGAAAATACAAGAAATAAGGCTGGTGATTCCTCTGAAATGGATATAGATGATCATTCAAAGTTATTGGAGGAATGGGAACAATTTAATCAACAGATCGGGGGCCAGAAAGATTCTCAGAATGTGTCTATAGTGCAAACGCCCGCAACACAACAACCTTCAGTCACCAATGTTACAAATGAAGGTATAGACAGCTTTACTAATAGACAGGATATTGAGATTATTCCTGAAAATCCTTCCGAAGAAATTGTATTAAAAATTGAATATATACCACCTCTAGATGTCTTTTACAGTCCAAAACATAGGGTTTTTGTTAAAAAACAGAGAAAGAAAAGGAAAATTGATCAAATTCTATTGTCATCTTCCCATGTTGAATTAATGAATGTTGTATGGAAGGATTCCAAAGTTAATCCCTCAGATGATTTAACTAAATTATCTCAGTATGCAGGGGCTTATACGACAGCTACAATAGACAAAGCCTCTAAGGTCAGTCATTTGATGAAGGAAAAATATCAAAAGATAGCTCTGTTAGAGGAAAAGGCAACAGCAGATCAACAAAGGATAACATAGTTAGAACAGCCGCTCATTGAAGAAATTCAAAAGACTGAGAAACTTAAAGAGCAACTAAATATTGAAAAGCAAAAGCTTGATCATCAAGCTATACATAAAGAAAAATAGTTGTCTCAAAAATTAAATAAATTACAGGTGATGCTTCAACAAGAAAAGATAGCCAAGGAAGAACATAGTGCTTTATTACAAGCACAAATACAAATATTTAAATATTATCCTGGACTTGATCAATTTAAGATAGAGGCTCTTGAATTAAGTAAAATACTATCACAACAACTTGATGTTTTATGTCATAAAATATCTCTAGTTGACCCTTTATGTGAAAAAGCATCATCACTCATAGAAAAGGAAGTAAATGCAAGAATTGAATTTGAAGATGCTGATGAGAAGATTGCAGGATTCTTCACATGGCAGAACACAGATCAAGGCATCGCTGCCAATCTTCCTAAAATTCAAGAATCACACAAAGAAATCTTGTTTGCAGAATGGGAGACACAGTTGATTAAAGGAGAATGGACTATCTCCAAAGCAAGAGCCATAATGAATAATTTAGTGGGATTAATTAATGACAGTCTGTATGCGGCCAACCTAATTTCAGATTACATTCCAGGAAAAATCCTGAAGGTCAAGGAAATAGAGAAACAATGGAAATAGGACTTGGCCAATAAAGACCAACAAAGCAGCACAATACAGGGAATTACATGGGACGCATTTTGGTTCTATTTGGTGAAGCCACATAGCCAGCAAATGACTACAAATTGCCTCTCTGATGCCATCGGATATATGATTCCAGAACTGTCGGATGCCACATATACCAGCCAAATGCATTCCCAGTTATGTCATCCTTCTAAAGTAAAAGATATGCTATCAATCTGCCAGTTGCATACATCAGACATGAAATAAATGCAATGAACCTGTTTTCTTGGAGATTATAATCCTATTTATGAAATCAGATCTCTGATCCTTCATTTTTTTTAGCGATATTTTAGATAGTTTGTTAAGTTTATTATTATTTAAACCCCTTTCATGCATTTAGAAAGGGGTCCTCAATTTTTATAAATTTTTTACTTGAGAAGTTACACTTCTGTACTTCTGAATACATTATTTTTATTAATGGTGGATCACATTCTTTGATTTTATGAGGAAATTGTTTTCAAGAATATGCATTTTTGTTCTTCCTGAAAGCTGTTCTAAGTGAAAAAACGGGATCAGAGTGTTATTTGCATCAAGAGGTTACACATGTATCTGGTATTTTTATCATAATTCTATTGTTCAATTTTATTTATGCAATGAAACATTCCTCTAAAAATTGCTATTGTTTATATATGTATGCTTGTGAAACAATTATTTATTATATCATTTCTAAAAATTTAGAATTGTCATATTTCAAAATATATGTGAGAAATATAAGTATATGAATGTGATATGTTATCATCATTACTTTGTTTAATTTCTTAAACAAATTAATTATCATATGTGTATACACCTTTCTTTTTGGATGAATAGGCCATCTATATGATTATTCATTTAATCAGAGCAAATCTAGAATCTCATTTATTGTATGATACCTGGGTTTTACTAATATTATTTGTATTAATTCAAAGTTATAGAATAGATTAATAATTACCTCCATTACCCATTATATCAACCAACCAATCATCATCTCATATATTATTGGGAAACTGGTCCTATATTATCCAGTCAGAGCCACTATCCCAAACGGAAAAGGAGTTGTATTAAGGTCTGGACTGGGTGGTTTTCCCCAATGTATGAAGCTAGGATTTTTGAGGCTTCAACAAAGCTCAAGATGGATGATCTGCTGGTGGATAAAGATCAGTGGATCACGATAGATCCGGGTATCAAACCAATGGCAATGTCAAATGAAGATTGGAAAAGTTGTATCGGAAGGCAAGAGCACAATACAGTTGTGTATCTCAGATTCGGTATTGTTGAATGTATCTGGGGAAGATACAGCGAAGAATTTGTGGGACAAGCTAGGGAATTTGTACCAATATAAGTCTAGTGAATAAATTGTTCCTGCGGAAAAGGTTGTATACCCTGAGGATGAAGGATGGAGACTCGGTGACAGAGCATTTGAATGCCTTCAATATTGTGGTAAGTCAGTTATCATCTGTTGATATTAAAATCTTAGATAACGATAAGTGCATCAGTTTTTTTTGTTCTCTACTAGATTCATGGGACAGTCTGGTTATTGCAATAGGTAGCAATACAACTACCTTGAATTTTGATGAAATTGTCTTAGCCTTGTTGTTAGAGGAAATGAGACGAAGAAATATGGAGGGCCAAAATGGAGATGCCTAATCTGTACAAGGAAGGTCCCAGAACAGAAAAAAAATAAAAAAAAAATAAGGTTTCGATTGGGAGATCTAAATCTCTAGGAAAGTTTGTAAAGGTGTGCCGAAAATGCATAAAGGAAGGGCACTACAAAAATGACTGCAGATCTAAAGCTCCTGAGAAAGGAAAGGGATCTGATGATGCTCCTTCTACATAGAAAAAAACCACCTTAGATGAAGTTGGGGATGTGTATTTGGCTTCTTCTTCAAATACACATGTAGATCATGAGGCATGGTTAATTGACTAAGGTGCATCCTTTCACTTCACTCCCCATAGGGAGTTGTTCTGCGAGTATGAGAAATATGATGGTGGAAATGTCTTCTTAGGGAATGATAGGAAGGCCAGAATCGTCGAATGTGGAAAAATAAAGTTGAATTTGAAAGGTGGAAGGATTAGAACACTTCATGTTGTTTTGTGTATTCCTACATTGGCCAGAAATATGATTTATATAAGCAAGATGGATGATGTAGGTGTAAAAACAGTGTTAGAGAAAGATACCTGCAAGATGGTTCAGGGACCACTGGTATTAATGCGGGGAGTTTGGATTATAAATCTATGAAAGCGTCAAGGTAGCACTATTATTGATAGGTGCAACAGTTCTGTGGTTCCTGAAAGTGGAGCGAAAATCCTAGCGGTCTCTAGAGAAAAGATCATGCTATGGCATCAAAGGCTTGGACATATTGGAGAGAAGGGCCTTTGAATACTGCATGGAAATGGTATGGTAGAAGGTACGTCTAATTT
>CM076584.1:1687769532-1688281037 GCA_034641835.2 Pinus albicaulis
TAATCGTGGTGCTATGAATTGACTCAAACTCTTTTACATATATGCTTTCCAATATCTTTCTTCTCACAGTCTTGATAAATTTGAGCATCAAATTTTTATAGTTTACGTCATATTTCATTATTATAATTGCCAATTAAATTGTCTCACTATTCCTAAAAAATTCATTTATTAAAATCTATTTTTTTTAATTTATTTAACATATCTACTTTATATTTGAGCATTGACTATGAGGAAATGCTAAATTTATCATTGGGCTCTCTATACCGGTGATAGATTAGACATATATAAAGTTACCATCCATAAGGAAGCCTTGGAGTCTCTCAATGGCAAGCCCATGTCAAACATACAGAATTAGAAAGTCAAAGGATAGCTTACAAGCCATTATCCATTTTTCCAAAAATCAAATTGAATAGTGTAAACAATGGCATACCATGAAAGGTTTCAAAAAGTGTTGCTCCCTTAAATAATGCCTTGGCGTAATTTATGCTTTCATTGGATATATACCTAAATTTAAAAGCCTTTAGTGAAAATGACATTTAACATTGAATCAAAATAAACTACATTATGACGGGTTCTCTCGAGTGACCACTCTAAAGGACCCATGGAAGACTTTGACAATGAGAAAGGTGTTATAAACTTCAAAATTAATTGGTTAGGTTTTCCTAATTTATTTAACAAACCTGTTTTATATTATTTTGTACTTCGCTATTGTAATTGTTTTTACAAATACATATATGAATTGTTATCTCTTTATATATCTTTATTATTAAAATAATGATATATTTACGTCGTAAGGCGTCACTTTTTGAAAACAACACCTCTGTTGCCTTGTTGTCCTTCGTTTGCATTGTTTGATCTTTTGTTAGACGATTAAATTCTCCTTGCTCGTTGATTTAAACTCAAGTTAGTTATTAAAGTTCGTTATGAGCTTGGCATTTCCCAACAGTTTATATGTTTGATGGAGTTGGATTTCTTGTACTGCATGGCCCTCTATTTACTTTCATGTGTGACCCTTTGCAACGCACCTGGGAACAACTCCCTTGCCTTCCCCACTTCCTTTACCACTGCGTTTGTGTCAACCGAAAGCTTCTTTTGATAGGCGAAAGGAGTTCAACCTACGCAAAGAGACTATCTACTGTCTTCATCTATGATTTCTCATCTTCTCATTGGGGCCATGACACAGACTGTCTGCTACAAGCAGTCCATGCTGCTTGTTATGTTTCCCTGAAAGGGCTCGTTTACGTTGCCAGAGGAAATGGTGTGCGAGGAGCAGCAGTTTAAAATGTAGAGAAAGACGAGTGGAAGCATCTCCCACATATGAACCAACAATGGGACCTCTGCTTTGGGGCTTATATTGATGGGAAATTCTTCGTTAATTGGAAGGCACAGCGGGACAAGATAAGCCATCACTGTGAAAGAAGGCACAACGAGACAAGATAAGCCAAAGGCGTTGATGTAGCTAGGTTATGAATTAAGGTACTGGAAATTCTTGCAGTATTCTAATTTGCATTTCAATATCATAAAATCCCATTTTGTTCCTTTCAATTTTAGTCACTGTTTATGGATGGAAAGAGCATCCATCAATGACCCATCAATTTATTGACTAAGCCAATCCAGTTGTGATACTGGTAGGTCCAAGATCGATACTGTTAGTGCCCATTATCCCTTTGCTTTTTTTAAATTAATTGGGAAACAACCAATGGGCTTGTTGTTTGGTATTAAAAGAAAAGATAAACACAGTGGCTTTCAAGTAGGTATGTAACATCCATGACCTCCGGATTTGATTCGCATTACATAGGGTTTTCTATCTAGATTTATATTAGCAATAGAATCACCATATCTCACAGTTTAGGGCGATCTCATATCTCTATGTCAGTGTTTGCTATTCCCTAATTCCTGGTATTCATGAAATACAAAAAGATTTTCTTGATATAATGTTTTTAAATGCCTCTTAGTTGGTTGTGCTAGATACATTTCTATCAGGATTTTAATTCTTCATGAATATTCCAATGTAGAATTTCCACTTATCTGTGTCAAGAAAATGGCCCATGGCCAAAGTTATGGAGTCCAGTTCTATTTAAAACTATTTACTAAATATTTCTTAGTACTTTACATTTAATTTGTTTAATTTTTCCCTCTCTCCCAATATTTCATGTTCATCTAAATACGGGCTTGTTTTCCAGGTACTTGCAGATTGTTTGGCTTTTCACCAGTGCGATTCTGCATTTCACGGTTTGTTTAGACTCCCTGTTGAAAATACATGCCCAAGAAACATCTTGGTTGACTCTAATATCCATCATATGAAAAATCTACTTGCAGTTTCTACCAATCAGGACTGTGGGACTATCATATTTTTGCTAGGGATTCCAGTTTTCCCAAGCAGCATCTTGGTTGAATCTAATATCCATCATACGAAAAAGCTACTTATAGTTGCTACCAATCAGCGTTGTGGGACTATCATATTTTTCCTAGGGATTCCAGTTTTCTTCGAGAAAATTTTCAAATTACTCATTCTGGTCTTATGTCAATAAATGCTAGTATTTGTAGATTCCTCATTAGCAGGTCTATCGATGAAATATTTTGCATAAGATCAAATAAATTTAGGCAGGCCTTTCTTTGGGTTAAACGTAACATGAATTTTAATTCATGGATGTGGGACTATGTCCTTTTGTGTTAAAATTATTAGGCCTGAGGATACAAAGTTCATTATTTCTACAGCCATGGACAGTGAACAGTCCAAAAAGAAAGGCTTGGTGGTTGGGTCTGATGATGCCTTTGAATCCAGCATCATGGATATTTCTGACAGGAGTTCAAATGATATTTTTCACCCTACAAATTCGGATATGGTGATAAAGAACCTGCTAAAACTGCAGCCTCATTATGAAAACATAAATGAAAGGGATGAAAGACCAGGAATTGGATTTGAGAAAAAATAATATGAGTATGGGGTCCTAGAGAAAAATATAAGATAGTTGCATATAGGAATACCCATGCTGAAAGAAGTGAATGAAACCCCTCAAAACATGAGAATCGACATATCAGGTCAGAGATTGAATTTGCAGGAACATATTACCAGTTCCCAAACCACAATAGATACTGATTTAGAATCCCAGACTGATTTAAAACTTATGCAGAATGAATCTTCAAAAGGTATTGATGCTTTCCAAAAACAAAACATTAGCATTGAAATAAAATTACAAGATGAGATCAGGATCGGTCAAAAGCTTCAAAGGGAAATTGAAGATTTGCAGAAAAAGTTGTTCTCCCTAGAAGAAGAGAACAAGGCTCTCAAAACGGAATTGCAAGGACCTATTGTGGGGTTATAATTAGAACTGAATAAGAGTGAGGTGAATCAATCTGTTGTTTTATTTTGGATTAGTAATTTTTTGAGAGGATAAATTTGTCAATTCTTTAGAGGATAATTATGTCCAGAGAAAAAAATTATGCAATGTGATCAATACTACATTTGTTATTTCCTTTTTAGTCTTTTGAATCAATAAGAAAATGAAATACTATTGAAAAATTTTGTTGGCATTACATCCAGTGAATTTCTCTTTTGAATCAATAATAAAATGAAAGACTATTGAAAATTGTTGTTGGCATTGCATCAACTAGAGTCTTCTAGGTAGGCTTCTCTTATGGGATGCAATTAGTTTGATTTTAGTTTGTTTCAGTGATGTTGTTGTTTGTGTTTTGATGGTTGTTTCTCGAAATTGTTGTGCCTAAGCTTGGATCAGGTTCAGGATCCCCTGCTCCAACTCAAGATCTAACTCAAAAGCCAAAGCCGAAGCCAAATCCCTCTCCTGCACCTAAACATTGGCTTTCCAGTAGCAACTTCCCCACAAGGTAAGATTCCCAAAAAATAAATTTTGGCTACCACAATGTTGTTAAAACTTTAAAATTTTAGTGTGACATAGAATGAACAAACTCAATCATGTCCAAACAACAAAAGACAGTACTGATTATGATTTTTTATCACAATCTGTAGAGAATAATGTGTTGCCCATCTCGCAGAAGCAGACAAGTTCTTGGAATAATAGAGGAAAAACCTATTCCAGATATGTTGTGTCCATCACAAATAAATCTCCACTGTAGAAAATTACATCTCTCCAATTCTCTATCCAGAATCTGTATGGTCCTGTATGGGGTCTCTCCAAACCAAATCCCAACAAGTTGTATTCATTTCCTAAATGGTTGAAGTGTCTGTCTCCTGGCCAAAGTATGGATTTTGTGTACATCCATGTCAGTCCCCCATTATTCATTTCCATATTTAACTATCAGATTAATTGATCAATTACATTGATTGTTAGGGTGATGAAAAGTTTAGGGCAAAATATTGATCAGTGATGGTTAGTTGTAGCTTATCTATATGGATCAGTGACACTAATTCGTATTGCACATGCTGATGGAAGTGGAGACTGTGGTTGGGCCAAGCTTGGATCTCTGAGATGACTCACATTTCAGTATGGTTTGTTTTGGGATATGAGTCAGGAAATAAAGTCATGGAGCAATTGTTACATTGAGCTCTTGACACCACTTTTTAATAATGTTGTGGGGTTATAATTAGAGTTGAATAAGAGTGAGGTGAATCAATCTGTTGTTGTATTTGGGATTAGTAATTTGTTCAGAGGATGAATTTGTCAATTATTCAGAGGATAAATCTGTCCAGAGCAAAAATTTATGCAATGTGATCAGTACTACATTTTTTTATTGCCTTTTTAGTCTTTTGAATCAATAATAAAATGAAAGACTATTAAAAACTGTTGTTGGTATTGCATCCAACGAATTTCTCTGTGTTATGTGGTTATTCTTTTCACTAATCTTAACAGATAGGTGGGAAATAAAATAATTTAAAAATTGAATAAAAGTTAACTATGAACTTTCTTTATTGAAAAATCATCTTACTTTATTTAATTATTAATTTATTTATTGAATAAAAGTTTATTGATAAAAAAACTATAATAAAGTTTTTATGATTAAATAAATAAAACAATTTTTTATAAATGAATTTTTATATTATTTTTATTTTATTTTTATAAATTTATATGATTTATGAGATCCCTCCTCCTGATTTAGAAGCTAGGAAAGAGGATGGGGATTAAGGGGAAGTAACC
The DNA here is from genome assembly GCA_034641835.2 of Pinus albicaulis. Lineage (NCBI taxonomy): Eukaryota > Viridiplantae > Streptophyta > Pinopsida > Pinales > Pinaceae > Pinus > Pinus albicaulis. The sequence continues at coordinate 1,687,774,647 of CM076584.1, forward strand.
CTTGTTCTCTTTCTTGTGGTGTTTTTGAGATTTTAAGTTGTATTTTATTTGTGCTTTAGGCATTGTCTTCACATGTATTATATGATGCAATTTGCTTCTGTTGTTAAATATGGTTAGAGCTAACAGTATAAATTTTAGACTAAAATGAAATTTCCTACCTTTACTAAAATTGACCAAAATCACAATAGATATCTTGCTTAGCAACTATTGGATCTTTTTAAGAATCTTACGGCGATTCCTTTGCAACATTTGGTGATGGTGCAATTGCTAGTTTTACAAATACATATGACCCGTTATCTTTTATATTTATTGCATAAATCAAGTATTAGAGCCTGGTGAGTATGATAATTTAGAGTTCAGCAGGGCGAAGTGTGCTTGTGTGTCAAGGAGATAGACAAATAAGGAGTTGGCCAATGTGTAAGGAGTCTAGTGTTGTAAACGCTCAGGAATCTGTTTGAGAGTAGCTGGAGGCAAATCGTTTGGGCTCCATGCTGAAGGTTGAGAGGGTGGGAAGATAGTAGTTGTTGGAGATACTTTACCGGTCATGAATGAAATTGAGGGGGTGGAGCGCAAGGTCCTGGATATTAGAAACTGGTGATCGTCAAAGTCCCAATCCTCAATATTGGTGCAGTCCATGTTACGGACAAAGTCATGGCATATGATTCAGTGGTGTTAGCTACCATTCTTAGCAATGATGGTGCAAGTTTCCATTCTTAGCAATGAAGGCAATAATAATTTTATAGGTAAACTGTATGGTGCACAATGCCAAGAAGTACAGGGTCGAAAATGAGCAGAGCATTATCGGGACTAGTCAGCACTGTAAAAATGACTACATTGGAGTCTAAGCGGGCAGCAAGATGTGGAATTTGTTGGACAATAATAGTGAAATTGTGGCCATATGCAGCAAGCCCAAGATCTGGATGTGTTTCATGGAGTTCAGATCTCTAGACGAGGAATCCCTCGAGAAAAATTAGAAAGAAGACTGGGTCGATATGGTCGTGCATGGGAAGCCATTGAGAAAGAGGTTAGAGGTTGCATCTACAACAGAATTTTTTTGCAAAGGATTCAAATCTATGCATAATTGTAAGTGAAATAATTGGAAATATAGCTAGCTGCACAGAGATTTTTTTTACATAAGTTTTCCTTTGTTGTAGTAAAGCACGAGCTATACTTCGAATCTCCAAGGAGAGTGGTCCAATGATATTCATTATTTCTATAAAATTTGTAAATGCGCAGGCTGGAGAAAAAAGGCACAACGAAGTCTATCTGAAGATCGTGTGGAAGGCACAACTAAGGCTATCTTAAGGCCCTATTGTTAGGATCATAAAACATAAAGAGACATGGTGGTGTTTAAAGACACCATTGTTGTTGTTGTTGTGTTTCCAATGAATTAAAATGGAGTTTTTTTGGCTTTTGAATAGGCTACATTAAATATAAATACTATGGGAAAAATCATGGGTGCTCGTAAACCTGGAGCCTAAAAACCACCAGTAACTTGACCAAGTCAAGTTTACATGAACCACTCTAACATAATTCCATTATAAATAGATGAAGTGGCATTGAATCTAATAAAGTCCAAATTTATGAGAAGTATGGAAACATAGAGATACGATGTTTGTTGTATATGAGTCGATCACTTATTGTAGGCCCCGAGTGTATATGAGTGGATCACTTATTGTAGGCCATGACCTTAGATTAGACCAACCTAGATCCATCTTTATTGCAGATCTACCAAGCACTGAGATGGATTAAATCTCTTTTCACTCTAAAAAAGTTTTCATGTCAAGATATTTGATCTCTCTCGGCACTTGCTAGATCTAGAATTAAGATGGATCTAGGCCAGTATTTTCCCCTTTAAATAAACTATATTCCACATGAATACATTTAAATAGGCTATATCTCACATGAATACCATGAGTCAATACCATGAATTCTCCATACCATGGGTCATTTTTATTTTCATTATTATTTTATTTTTATAGTGTTATTTTTATTTTTATTTTATTTTGACCAAAAATATTTGCATTACACTACAACATCACTACTATATTAGGCTAGAGAGAACCTCTTGACGTAATAAAAACAATATAGAATTGTTAGGTTAATGATCTGTGAAATGGATGTGTCAATGTAATGCATTGGTAGAAAGAAATCTACATTTTAATAAACGAGTTTGAGAGAGTTATGTTTATATCATTGTATTACTTGTTCAAAAAATTGGAAATTGTTGTTAAATCATCCTGAAAGTTTACATGTATAGTGTGGTTTAGGTAAATTTGACTCAGTCAAGTTTCTGGAAGTTTTCGAGCTCCAGGATCATGAGAACCCATGGATTTAACCATAATATTCATAATGAATGTAACTTATTTAAAGGAAGAAAGAATCCATGTTAATTTTTCCTTAGTGGGATCCCAACAACGGTGTCTTTAGATACCACCACTTGTTTCGGTGTTTCATTATCCTAAAACCTAGTATTAGAGCTTCGTGAATATCAAAGCCAAGGGGTGAGATTAAAGTTGAGGCCTAGGAAAGGAGGTTTAGGAAGCTGCAAGATTCAACGGAGTTAAGAAGCGATGTCATTAATATGACAACGTGAACAATAGATATCCATGTGAAAGTAGTAGGAGATAATGCAACAAACAAATTTTGGAGGCAATGGAGGAGTTGTAGAGAAGACTATGTGTATGTGTAGTTAAAGGATATGGAAGCCTTAGTAAAGGAGAATGATTTCACTAAATGGACATGAGCTCTGCGAATGAGAGATTGCAAATTATGTTAGAAGGTTGAGTCAAGATATGGATCAGCAAAGCTAAAGATGTAGCAAGAGAGTGGTAGTATGGATGAGAAAATGGAGATGGATTCAATGTTTTGAAGTTTAGTGAAGGTGCCAGAATGTGGTGAGAGTCATAGTGGTGTATCAACACCATAAGGGTTTTGGTCCAAGTCAGGTGTATTTCCCCAGGAAGTTGTAAGACCTATTATATAGGCATAAATGCTACACAGGAGCATGGATTGTTGTAAAGTATTAGGACTTTTTTCAGTCATATATGTAGTGTAATGGTGCATGAAATCATCAAGTTGTGGAATGGACCATTTGGATAAGTTGCAAGGTGGAAAGTGTATTGGTACCATATCTTGAGGAGGGGAGGGGAATTTGAGATCTCAGAGAGATGGTTGATGAATAATTGGGACCAAGTTAATCTCCCTGCACTACAAGGAAAAGACTCTCTAGCGTAGGTTTTCAAAGGAGGTTTTTACTGTTATAAAATTGGCCAAAATTGTAAAAAAAACATATGCTACAACATCCTTTTATGGTTACAGGGGTTTTAGTGGAGGTTTTAACAGAAATTCAACACAACTAGAAAAAAATGGGCGGCCAGAGGCAATTACGGATGTTTTTTTCATCGGTGCGCTAATCAGGATTTAACGCACTGGTGCTAACCTGTAGCCGAAGCCCCAGGGCAGTCGAAGGAGAATTCACTGGGCCGTTAATATATAAAACAACACCAAGGGTAGTGTTGGTGATAAAGCACATGGGGCCATTCTAATTTGTCTTGGGATTGAGCGGTGCCCATAGGTCGTATCAACGCGTCAGTGTGTAGACTTATAAAAACACACCAATGCGTAGTATCACAAAAATGCACCAAGATTTATAATCGGTATCAGCATTCATGCGGTGCCCATATGTCGTAATTCACCAGTGCATATAGACACATAAATGCCTCGATGCGCAATATCACATAAATGCACCAAGATTTATAATTGGTATTGGTATTCGTGCAGGGCTTATAGGTCATACAAATGCACCAGTGCATATAGACACAAAAATGCCCCAGTGCATAGTATCACACAAACGCACCAAGATTTATAATTGGTATCGGTATTCGTGCAGTGCCCATAGGTCGTAAAATGGCACCGTTGCGTATATAGACATAAACGCACTGAAGCGTCGTATCGCACAAACGCCTCGATATTTTTAACTTGTTTTGGTATTTGTGCGGTGCCCATAGGTCGTAAAAATGCACCGGTGTGCTTAAGAATATAAGCACACCAGTGTAAGAATACACGCACCGGTTTTCATTTTGTATTTTTTAGAAACATCGACCTATGACAGTGCAAATATTGTGATTATTTTAAATTCATTATTCATCAAAAGTTGACACATCTTATAAAAATATTCATATTAATTAAATTTTTATTAATGCATTTGAATGTGATGTTTGGATTAATTTGTTATATCATATCATAATTATTGTGGTTTTTTAAAATTCATTATTCATCAAAATTCAACACATATATATCTTATAACAATATTCATATGAATTAAATTTTTATTAGTGCATTTGAGAACAACAATGGAGAACGCAATAGCGACAATAGAGAACGCAATAGAATAAATTAAAACATTTTTTATTATATGTGTGTGTGTGTGTGTGTGTGTGTGTGTGTGTGTGTGTGTGTGAATATGACATTCTTTGTTGTACAAAATGAGACAGTTATTGGTATCCCTTTATCTTTCAATTAGGACACTATGTCCATTAAATTAAAGAAAATGTCTGATTTCACAGACATTTTTTCAAAAAATACAACGCCTTGCTTTGATATCCAAACATAGTGATCATCATTCTTCGCTTGAACTGTTGTCACTGCTAGAGCTACTTCCATGACGGGTTATTTTCAGGAATGTTTTGTTCATGGTGTTGATTGTTTTCTTCTTCTTCACCTTCCATCTACAAACATAAAAATGAACTGTAATGAGTGTATATACATTGGTGAAAATAATGAAATTTTGCAATATTAAATAATATACATCAATGTAAATCGAAAATAAATGACGTACCAATGCAACAATTGACTCATAAACTATACACATTCTTTCAAAACCATGTAACATGCCATCTTTCAAGATTTTATCTGTTGGCGTAGTTCCATACTTTGTTTCCTACAAGTTTTATACCCCATAACAAATCATATATTTAATATAAAAGATTTATTTTTTCTATTAATTATAGATGGAGCTAAGTTAAACAAGATCGATAGATGCTTACAAATTCCACAATTAAGTTATGATATGCCAACATATACTCACAACCCATATTTAAACCCATTTCAATCAATTCCTCTGATGTTTCTTCTTTGTATGTTACCACCTGTTTGAAGACATTCAATGATGATTTTTATAAAAAAATTTAAAAAATACAAAAATGAAATCTAGTTAAGTTGTTATAAGGAAGTAACAATTACTCACAAACTTAGATATCAATCATTTTCTTCCTTGTCGTCCTATTTTATGTGCTGAATGGGTTCCATTTTCTTTTCTTTTCTGCAAGAAAATACTTGAAAATTAATATTTAATGCTAAAAATTTTATTTATTGTACCTAATGATCGAAAAATTCAATGATTACATATTAAATTTGAAGCACGTTGTTGTTGAGATGGCTCCTCCTGCGATGCAATTTTGTCCATTTCTTTGACCATCTTATTGTACACATTTTTGAACATTCCTCCTGGCATATTTTTGATATCAGCTCGTTCATCTTTTGAGATTTTCATAATCTTCCTGAAAATGTAACATGACAATAAACTATTTAATTTTTATATTGATATATGAAAAGTAAGTATAACAAAAGTGATATTTATAAATAATTCTAGCCAAACATCTAAAGGAATATTACTTTTTCATTCCTTCTTTTTTGTTATTGTACATTTTTGCTATTAAAAGTTTGACATGTCTCATTGACCAATTCTCTGGAAACTCTTTATGTAGTTTAGATAAAATTTCGTTCTTGGAATAATTGGATTGGTTTTTGTATTGTAAGTGGAAAGAACGTCTATACATTCGTTCCACTATATCCCTCAAACTTTTGTAAAAAAATTTTCCCCTTTCGTTAACCTCTAGCACCAGTCCAGATGAGCTAAGGAGCAATTCATTTTCATTTGCATGTTCTATTTTTTTTCTTTTCTTAGAACAACATTCCTTTTCTGAGTTGTTGGTCCCTGTAGAACATTAAAAAGATGTGAATTAATAGACTGTTTCACACATGTTATCTAATAATTTTAATTATATTATTAATAAAAACTAAAAAAAGAAACTCATATTGGATCGATAGTATTTTTTCATTCATCTCATTCATCCTTTTGCAATTTTTCCATCAAGCTTTTACGCTCTTCTAGTCCTAGATCAGAAATAATCTTATCGAGCTTCGTCATTTTGTGGCTCTGCATGATACACAATAAACAATACATATTAGTTAAACTTACATATAGTTCAAAAATAATATTTTTTGTAAAGAATTTACAAAGAACTTGCCTTTTTGCTTTTCTTGATGTGTTATCAGTATTTTTGTTACTTGATCTCTTGCGATTCATTTCTTTATCAATCTCAAACCTGTACCATATCATTAATTAATATATTTATAAATAAATTGTCAACTTTTCAAGTAAAAAAAAAAATCTCAAGAAATCGGTGCACCTTTCATGGTGTACGCACCGACGCTGGTGAGTGGGTGTCTTCCAAACGCACCGCACAATTAGTATAATAGATGATATGATGCTCTATGTCAACAAGGAGCACTGGTGCATTAAATTTCAATCACCACACTGTTTAACCATGATAAAATAATAAAAATCGTCCAGTGTTATTTTCTGTAGCGTAAACCGGTGCCATATTTTACATATGGTGCACCGATAAAAAAAAAAACTGTTTTTTTTTTTTAAATTCATGCAAGGGCCCACATGGATTGGGATCCGACTATGCTAATCGTCTTGTCAGTTGGATATCTTAGGTCTATATTTAGAAATACAAACCCTATAAATCTAAATTGAAAAGCCCTAAATTTGAAATTACAGAAAGAGGGAGAAGAAATGGCAGAAACAAAAATAATGTAAGATATGTAATTTTTGAAAGTTTTTTTTTTTTTTTTTTCGAAACAGAATGTTCACGGTGCACAATAATGAAATAGCGCATTGGCTGCATATTTTACAAATGGCGCACTGAGAAAAAAAAATTCTGATTTTTTATCACAGTACTTTCATGGTGCGCTGGGATAATAGAGCGCACCGGTGCGCTCAGGTACACAGGGCGCACCAAAAAAAATAAATAAAATAAAATAAAATAAAATAAAATTAATTAATTTACGCAAGGGCCGACATGGATTGGGATCTGACTATGCAAGTCATCCCATGGGTTGGATATCTTAGGCTTATATTTAGCAATACAAACCCTATAAATATAAATTGAAAAGCCCTAATTCTGAAATCACAGAAAAAGGGAGAAGAAAGGGCAGAAACAAAAAGAATATAGGGTTTGTTTCTAAAATGGTTTTTTTTGCAAAACAACACATTTGTGGTGCGCCATAATGAAATAGTGCACTGGTGCCATATGTTACATATGGCGCACTGATAAAAATATTTTGTTTTTTTATTTTTTATCACTGTACTTTCGTTGTGCGCTGGTATAACAGAGCGCACCAGTGTGCTATGTTACACAGGGCACACCGACGAAAAAAATCAGTTTTTTTTTAGATTGACACAAGCGCCAACATGGATTGGGATCCGACTATGCAATTCATCCTGTGGGTTGAATGTCTTATGACTATAAAAACCATATAAATCTAAATTGAAAAGCCCTAATTCTGAAATTATAGAAAGAGGGAGAACAAAGGGCAGAAAAAAAAAGAATCTAGGGTTTTTATTTCTAAAAATGGATTTTTTTTTATTTTGTTTATGAAAACTACAGAAAAGGTAAAAAAAACTGCAGAAAAATTTTAAAAAACAATAAAATTTGATTTTTTTATTTTACTTCATAAAAATAACTACAGAAAAAAGTAAAAAAAAACGGCAGACTTTGATTTTTTCTTTTACTGCATCATAAAAAAAAAAAAAAATTTAAAAAAAAAAAAAAAATATTGCTGAAAAAAATACAAAAAAACAATAACCTTTACTCACATCATTTGAAATTCTATGGTACAAGGTTTGAATCACTAGAGGTTTGGAATTCTGATTGTCCGAATACTTCTGTTCGAACGTATTTCCCTATTCCACAGTGCTCTCGTGCTCTGTTTGCTCCAGGTTGTATCCTGCAAATCTTTGGCTGAAATTTTTTGCAAAAATATTGAAATAATGAAAAGTGTTTAGTATTTAAAGAAATTATTTATGAAATTAGATTTTCAAAAATATTTTGCTACCCATTTTTCAATTTATCGCTTTTTTTTTCACTTAAATAAAATAGGGTTACATTTTTTTTATTTGCGGTTATTCGTTTACCAGTGCATCCCTTAATCGAACTGCACCGGTGCGTCGGGTTATAAAACAACACTGGTGCGCAATACCAAAAACGCACCAGTGCGATTACCTGTACATTACGCACCGAAATTACATTTAGGTTTGTGCACCAAAATTTATTGTTGTTTTGCTCAAATGCAGGGAAAAAATATCATATATTATATGGAATGGACAATTCTTCAAAATCCAGCTCGTTCCATAATATTTCTTAAAGTCCATCGTGGAGTTCTCCCTGGGCCATCTGGAGACGTAATATTTACTTCAAATTTGTTTTATTTTTTCACTATCTAATTGAATTTATGTTTTTTATCCATGCAGTCAATCATGCACAAATTAATTAAAGTTATAATGTATACAAATTTTCAGGTTCATGCAGATTCAGCATCGAGTTCAGATGCACAAAATATTCAAACTACTCCAAAACGTCGGAAGTTCTTATCAGGAGCTGCATACCGCAAGACGCATTTGGTAGATGAAAATGGATAGCCGCTTCACCCTGCCAATTGTAACAATATTGCATCTTCTAGCCACAATCCCGAGACAATGATGGTAACTATAATTATAATTATTTGGTATATATATTGATTAATATGTAACTATTTCAATGTCAAACCAATTTATAATCATGCAATATTGTCAACGTGGTTACTAATTGATATCATATATTTTATACTAATCATGTTCAAAATTATTATTTTTTAATTATTAGGATTCTAGTGATGATGAATGACCTACTTACCATCTTCCATTGCACCCCACAACAATTTCAAATCGAGAGAAGACTGAATTAAGAGAAAAAATCAGTGAGGAACGATACCAAGAATGGTTGAATCAACCACCGATTCAATTCCTGCTACGTCCAGATTCACCAATTAGGAATGACTACAGCAATAGTAGTTCTTCACAAGCTGGAAATGGAGGCAATCAAATAGACGTTGGTATGGATGATTACTTAAGGGATATGACTGCCATGGAGACAATGTTGTTGGATGCATTCCAAAATGATGATCAGCTAGGGGATGACGCTCATATCACTAACACCTTTTTCAAAAGCCTTAAATTTTCTTCCACCACCCCTCTCTTTGGACCTGGCGGTCAGTCAAAGTCTACCCAATTGGGGACAATGATGTTACTGTACAACTTGAAAGAAAATTTTGGCTTGTCGAATGCATGTTTCTCAGAACTTTTGAGGTAAGTTACCATGAAGTAGTCCCTTATATAAATTTGAAACATAATCAGTACACTGCAATGAACTTTACAAATGGTAAATTTTATGAACGTAAATAATTATATCAACATTAATGTACATTTATTAATATATTTTTCCATGATCACCAACTACAGGTTATTCAAAGATAAGGTTCTTCCGAGTGATAATGTCTTGCCTGGTAGCTACGAAGAGGCAAAGAAATTGTTGAAGATGTTGGGTGTAGTACATATCATATCATGCATGTTCAAATGATTGTATTCTATATAGAGGAGAATATGCAGATAAAGATATGTGTCCGAAATTTGGGCATGATAGGTATGATAAATCAAAAAAGAAGGGTAAATCACGTATTGGTCCTCCTTTTAAGATATTGAGTCATATGCCTATAATACCAAGGATTCAAAGGATCTTTTGTTGCAAAGAATTAGCTATGTTGCAGGGATGGCATGCCTCACACAGAAGTGAGTTGGGGGTTATGTGAATCCCAACTGATTCAATAGCCATGAAGCATATAGAGGATACATGGCCTGAAAAATTCAAGGATGAAGTACGAAGTCTACGACTTAGCATAGCCATGGATGGCGTCAACCCATACTCCCTCCAGAACACCAACTATTCTATTTGGCCTGTAGTAGTGATCAATAACAATATCCCCCCATGGTTGTCCGTGAAGAATGAGCATCTTATGTTGGCTCTCATAGTCCCTGGTAGAAGACAAGTGAATAATATGGATGTCTACTTACAACCACTGGTAGATGAATTGAAGGAATTATGGGATGGGATAAATTTATATGATGTATTAAGACCCATCGCAACATAGAGGAGTTTTACATTGTATGGCATATGTGCTTACACGACACATGATTATCCAGGCTTAGGAGTTTGCTCTGGTAAATTACATGTTTAATATATTGATTTGTTTATATATGTAACAATATTCTTTCACATATTAGTTATTTAATTCGTTGTAATATTTGTTCTGATCTTCATGATATTCTTTAAGGTGCCATGCATATTAATTAATGTATAAAAATATAAACTCGCAGGTCTTGTAGCAAAAGGGTATTTTGGATGTAAATGTTGTGGACCTTCTCTGAAAGATAGATGGTCGAAGGACCTACGAAAGCCAGTGTATGATTGCTCCAAGGTATTCCTACCAGAAGAACACCCTTATAGAAGAGAAAAATCCGCTTTCAATGGTAAACGAGAGAGAACCCAAAAGCCTCCAATAATGACACCAACTGAATGGCTTAGAGAATTTGAGAGAGAGAAGGAGAAGGAGTTCATATAAATGTTCCATTCAAATGGGGAGCCTATGTTTGATGATCCATATTTCTTCGACACCTATGTTAAGAAATTTCCCATTGGGATGAAAAGGAAATCTATCTTTTATGACCTCCCATATTGGGAGCATCTTAAGATTGCCCACTTATTAGATCCCATGCATATATTTAAAAATGTTTCATCTTCATTATGGAGGCACATATAATCGAAACAAAGTGACACAATGGCTGTTAGGAAAGATCTTATTACTTCAAAAACTAAAAAGAAACATTGGCCAAGGTGATTAGAAAGTACGGGATCAGAGGCAGGCGTTGGTCCCTCTACTTCATGGTTTTTCAAAGAATGTGATGTCCCATGGATTTTAAAAAAATATTATATATCTTTGGCAAAGGAAGTTATAATGGATGTGAGGGTGCCAACTTCATACGGGTCTTCACTACGACGCTGCTTCACCGTGGATGACCATTTGTCGGGGTTGAAATCGCATGACAATTTGAATCTTCTAAGAGTACGTAAAATGTCAAAAGCGTGATTTTATTATTTGTTATATTAATAAATTTTATCTCATGCGGGGATCATAAAACATAACTAATTTTGTATATTATTGCACGTGTTTATAACTTTGCAATGTTATTATCTTTTGTTCATGTGTGGGTGTGTGAAACATGAATTCCCTCAAGACCTAGGACGTGCCATATCTAAATTATCTGTATTTGTATGTTGGATAACGTCAAAGGAGATTCATGTGGCTAGCATTCCACAGTGGCGTCAAGAGATAGTTGAGATTGTTTGTATGTTTGAGAAGGAACTGCCGACGAGTTTCATGGACTTACAGATTCATCTTCTAATTCACCTGGTAGATGAGGTTGAATTAGTTAGGCTTGTTTCTTGTCGTTGGATGTTCTTCTTAGAGAGGTACATGAAGAAATTGAAAGTTTTTTTTCGACAAAGGGCAAAACCTGAGGGGTCTATGGCAGAGGGGTACATATCGTATGAGTCTTTCTATTATGCCAGTGAGTACATCAAGAAAATCGACAACCGACCAGGTGCAGTGATTTGGGACAATGAAATGGATGAAGACAAAAGAGAAGGAGAGTTGCTCCAAACGAGAGGAAAAAAGCGCTTGATAAAGAGTAAGCGACTTATAATTTTTCAAATTTACAAAAATTAATTAATATTCATGTTGAACTTTGATATAATGTATATTTTGATCTCTAAGTACTATATAATGTTGGTTTGATTTCATCAGCGAATGCAGAAATTGAAACAATCAATAAATTCATTCTTTACAATTCTGAAGCAACACAACCGTGGGTCACATTGTACGAACAAAACATGATGAAATGGGATAGTGACAGGAAATAATTCAAATGTTTGAATGGTAGAAGTGTGCCTTATCACGATCATTTAAAAGAAAATATGCTAAAAATATGCCCCAACAGTTGGGTTGCTGAGCAAGTCAGAGAGAAATGTTGTGCTACTGGTCATTACCCGCGTGCTGAAGAGGATGCGCTAAACGTAGGGATTGGATGCAGCAACTCGGTAATAATCTTTTTAATTTATATGTAAATTTGAAACTTATCTTAAGACATCTACATTTCATATTTTAATTGTTGGATTATTATTTATAAGACACATGACACTATGATTTTTTTAACTTTTTTATAATAGGTGCATTTGTTCCCATCTATGTGGGCATATGGACACCATTTTCACACAGAAAATGTCAATGCTGGAAACATCACACAACACTGTGGAGTGGAAGTCGAGTTCGATCAATCTAGTCAATCTAGTCACCGTGATCAGAACCTAGTACGAGGGACGTTAGGTTACGTCAGAAAGGTACATGAGATCATTGAAGTGGATTTTTCTTCTTTCCAATGTGTTATTTTTAGATGCAAGTGGTGGGACACCTTTGATCGGAATAATGTAAAGGAAGATCGCAATAGTAGGTTGATATGTATCAACTCTAGAAAAATGTGGGATGAAGCTAAGGAGCCCTATGTTTTCCCTAAACACTGCAATCAAGTGTTTTTTTACCCAGATGTGTTGGATAGGGATTGGTGGTTCGCATTGACACATGACCCTAGATCAAAACATATTTTTGAGAACAATAGTGTTATCATGCCGTGCGAGCTAGAAGATAATGAGGGTGATCATGAGAACCGAGAGTGATATGGTACATGTGTTATTTCATCAATATTTATACTTTTTAAGATGGGTTTTTCGAAATATTAATATAATATGTATTTTGAATTAATTGGTAATTTGCATTGTGTTAATGTTAAAATCAATAATTCACTTGATAATTTGCAATTATGTTGATCTCAAAAACAATGGCGTACCATATAAACTAATTCTTTCTTTTTTTATCTAAGATCATAATAAAATAATGATAATTCTAAAGTACATGGATTTATTTGCATTATGTTCTAAACTTTGTTATGTTACAATAAATCATATTATTCTACATTTATTATTTTACAATTATTCAAAATTTACAAATTTACAAATTTAAAAATTTTAATAAATTCATTTGACATTAATACAATTAAAATTTTACAAATATTTTACATACAATAACAATTAGAATTAGAATTAGAATTGCAATTACAATTAGAATTACAATTACAATTTTACAATTTCACGTACAATTACAATTACAATTACAATTTTATAATTTTACATATATGCAATTACAATTTTAAAAATTAAAAAATTACAATTACAATTACAATTTTACAAATTAAAAAATTACAATTACGATTTTACAAATTTACATACATACCATTACATTTACAATTTTACAATTTTAACTATAATTAGAATTACAAATATTACAATTTTACAATATCATGATCATTTAGTATTAAATTAATTAATAAACATCACGTTCATGATAACCATCATAAAAACATCATGTTTGACTAAAAAACACATTCAAAATCACTAACTGCATCATCGTGATCATGATCTTCTAACAAAACACAATTAACATTATATATTAACATCATCACAACACAAACATCAAATATACATCTCATGTCAAATAACTCATGCTATCACATACACATCTATTTGCAAGCTGCACATTAAATGAACATATCTAACATGACCTAACAACAGACACATCATGATGATCACCAACATGTAAATTAAGTACAACTGCAACATGAACATAAATACATGGACCATATATATATATATATATATATATAATTGAATAATGTTAAAATATACAACTGTAATATAAATTTCATGGATCAGCTGGTGGTAGTACAACATCAATATCAGTACTAGTGGAGGCCTTCTCATGAGTCAATGCTGCTTTCTCATGATCACGAGTACTGATGGGTGCTGTAGGCTGCTGATTGGACATGGCCGATGGTCCAGCCTCATCTCCATGATGATTGCTGCTAGATGATAGTGGAGGCTCATGCTCATCTCACACGGTGCGAGGTGAACAATCATGAGATGATGGTACATTGTGCCTCGCAGACTATCCATCACATGTTGCGGCTCGATCGTAACGTGCAACAGTCCTCCTCAGTCGTGTAAAACATGTCGTAACTCCTACGACATGCCGCATCAGGCTATACATGTCATGTGGCATGCCTCTCCACATCTGTAATAGCCTGTCATCGGCCTTTATGTATCTGTAATGAGTGGGCCTGATGCCTGCCTTAATAATCAATGCAATGAGATGGTCACCCAACTCCATCATGTCTCTAGCATAACTAAGTCGACCACGCACCAGCGCACCAACAAGAGCAGGTCTCTCTGCACCGACCTCCTGATGATCCTTGGCATCTGGCATGCCCTCATCGTCATCAGGATCCACACCTGGATCATGTGGTGGTGGCGGCATCTCCTCGCCATCAAAAGAGCCAATGTTTGCAAAATATATACAAGTACACAACAATAATTAGACAAATTCATTACACAATTTAATAAAAACAAGTTAAATAACATGTTAGAATAAATTTAAATAAAACAATAATATTACCTCTATCATCTGGTGGCTTATCAGCTGTGAAGAGGATATTAGCACACCCTCGCCAATCCAACCCCGCATAGGGATAGGGGACCATAATGAAGGGATGCTCATCAACACTGGCTAGCAACTCCAGTGCATCATCTAATATCCTCGTTGGAAATAGAGTCTCCTCCCTCTTGGGCATCATCTACCCCCACATGTACATATGTGCCTCAGTAATCGACCTACGAGGCTACCGAATAAAACTAGGCCTTGTCTCTGGAAACCTCTCGAAAATAAACAAAAAAGCTATGAAGAAAAAGGGAATTTGACCCTCCCTTGTGCATGAGCACGACATATATCTAATTTTGTAAAGAACTGCCACAAAAAAATGGCAGACCACCTCACAAGTTGTGGTTGTTGTACTAAATAATCAACATAATATAAAAGCAAGCAACTAATGCGTTGCCCGTCACTGGTGTTGTGTGAAATGGTCGAAATGATAAGTGAGAGACACTGGACCTCCTCACAACCAAACACACCAATACGTAACTGACTCCAGCGACCCAAAAATCTACAGGAGATACTAAATTTTCTCCTATGTATCTCTGGGAGTAAACTAACTGACTCCCTACTATAGAGCCAGCTAGAACCTTGGGGAATGAGGGAAAATCCACCCCTCTCCTCGATAGCCCTGTAATAAATTATATATCCTCCTCAGTGGGAATGTACCACTGGTTGATACCAACCCAGAAAGCCTATTGTTGGGCATTCCACATTCGGATAAGATGTCTCAAAAACAAACTATGGGACTTTAGGGAAGTAGCCGCCTCAGAGAACTTGAGGAGGCCTACCTGCCTTAGGAGCCCCTGCATCACTGCTGTAATAGGGCGAGGGTATGCATCTCTCTCCCTCTCTCTTTCCTCCCACAGGCAAACCATGTTATATTATTCTGCCTGTTGTTGTTGTTGTTTCCCCTCTTCTCTCCTTTCATGTATCTGAATGATTGACATATTAAACACAATTTTTTATTAAATGACACATGTATTTAGAAATATACGTATATAAATATTTTTTGAAAAATAAATAAAAAAATAGTTGGTGCGCCAAAAACATAGTCATGCACCGGTCCCGGTGCATCTTTCAACTGAGAGCACTGGGGATGGTGCACCTAATGATATTCAGTGCACCGGGGGCGGTGCTCTAGAAAATGTTTTTAGTGCACCGTTGACTACGTGTGGTGTCAGGAGGGCGGTGCGCTGACTACACTATATGCCCCAAGGCGTATAGCTAAGTCAGCGCACCACCCTCTTGCCACCGTACATAGTCGTCGATGTGGTATTTTAAAACACCGCATCGTTAACGCAGGAAAATAAGGTAAGCCGTGCACTGAAAAAAATAGTTGTCTCGGGGCGGTTATTTCGATCAATGCACCGTGTTACCACTATTCAACTAGGTCAATGGTGTAACCAGGTAACCGATCGCACCGATCTTTTAAAAATAAAATAAAATAACACGATGTGCCTTTGGTACTGCCCCGGAACCAGTGTGGGGACCCTTAGCACCAGCTTACCAGGCCAAACCGTTGACGATGTTGAATTGTGGTATCCGGTGCACTGACAACATTACGCGCCCCGGGGTGGATAATTATGGTAATGCACCGTGTTGCCGCGATACCACATTCTCAATGGTGCGGCCTGGTAAACGAACACACTGCACTTTTTAAAATTTATTAAAATAACATGGTGCACCTATCAGTACCACCCCGGAACCGGTGCGGATACTGTTAGCACTGGTGGCAATGCGGCCTGTAAATTTATAAGTAGCACCGCAAATCGTTGAGAGCCGAATGGCTCAAGCGCACCGCGCGACACTTTTTTTTTTTTTTAACGGTTAATTTTAAGGTTTTTTGAAATTCTAGTCTGCTAAAAGGCTTGATTATGGAAGAAAAAGAAAAATACCTGTACATTTACCCATCGAGGAGGCATATTGGCTGTAGAATTTGCAAAAGAAAATTTGTCCACTGTTTTACAAAATTCAAGTTGGAGATTGGTGGGAATGCACAGCAAAAGTGCATGCGATGAGTGCAATGGGAGCATGGATGTCAGGGCGGCTCAAACAAGGATAACTTGCACCGGTGCTTGAGAGCTCTGTAGCACTGACAAAAGTGAAAAATGTGTTTTTTTTGCCGTAATTTCTTTTATTTAACCCTGTTCTGGTGCGTGGGGTTTTTATTGGCGTACCGGTGCGTTTGCACTATGCTGCCGCAAGCAGTTTCTATTTTCGCACGCTTTTATGAGGCACTAATGCAGCATAGTTGTAATGCACTAGTACTCTACAGTAATATGACGCACCGGGCATGGTGTCCTGTGAGCCAATGTTTTGTGCGGTTTTTTGGCTGTCATTTATTTTTTATATAACCCTGTTCCGGTGCGCAGAGTTTATAGGTTCCCCGATGCATTTATGTCATTCCACCTCAAGTGGTTTCTTTTTTCACGTGCTTTTTATGACATGTTGGTGCTGACGATTTGACATGCACTGGTGCAGTTCCTTAAGATAAGGCACCGGGTGGGTGTGTATGAAGTGCACGGTTTCCAGTGTGCCAACGTTTTGTGCGGTTTTTTGGCCGTAATTTCTTTTTTTATTTAACCCTCTACCAGTGCGCAGGGTTCATGGGCACCCCGTTATGTTTTCTTTATTCCACACCGGGCGGTTTCTGTTTTCGTGCATGTTTTCTGAAGCACCGATGTGAAAAATCTGTGAGGAACCGGTGCTCTACAGGAATATGACGCACTGGGCAGGTGTGTTAGGAGCACACGGTGCCCGATGTGCCTATGTTTTGTGTGGTTTTTTAGCCGTAATTTTTTATTTATTTAACCCTATACTGGTGTGCGGATATTTCAGGGCGATTTGGTGCATTTAAAGGTGACCGGGGAAATTTCGGTTTTCGCGTGCTTTTTATGAGGCGTCGGTGCGGAAGTTATGTAAAGTACCGGTATGCTACAAAAATACAACGCACCGGGAAGGTGTGTACGGAGCGCATTGTATCCGGTTTGCCAATGTTTTAACTACACTGATGCTTTCTCATGTTGAACGCACCGGTGCGTTTTACAGTGATAGGAGCACCGAACGAAATACATCCAGAAAAACCTCCGCCTGCCAAACTCCTCTAGGAACCTCCGCTAGAAACGGATGTCTGGGGTATTTTTATAAGGGGTTCCTCAAAAACATCCACTAGAGGGTCTTTTCCTTGTAGTGCTGAGACAAGTTTAAAGGCGACGGGGGGGGGGCGAGGGGGGATTGTTATGGTGGTTCGAGTAAACTTGACTCTGTCATTTTACTAGCGGTTTTAGAGCTCCAGGATTATGATAACCCATGTTTTTTCCCATCGTAATAATATCTAATGTAGCCTATTTAAAGATAGAAATCCTCCATGTTAATTTGTCCTAATGAATAGTAGGGTCACAACAAAGGTGTCTTTAAACACCACCAGCTCTCTTGGTGTTTTGTGATTATAACAGTATCAATAACCAAATTTATATTTAATAGTTAAACATCTATAACAACCCTGGTGAAAATTCCATGTAATAAAAGTTAATAAAGGTAAAAATAATAACCATTGTTGATGGGGCACTTATTCCAAGCTAAATGTGGTGAAAAACATCCTAGTGGGTGTTCATTTCGGTTAATATGGATAAGGAAATTGGTAAAGGAAAAACCAAAGGCAAAGGCTTTGGAAAGGAAAAATGGAAATTTTGGCACATTTATTTATGAAAATAATGGAAATTAGGATAAAGGGGAGGTGAAATGTCACAGGCTGCATGTGAGGAGGAAAATGAAGAAAGTAGAGCCCTCATCAATAAAAAGGCTTCTAAGGATCAGTTGGTAGCTTTTTTCAATTCATTGTTGGAGCTCTCTTATTATTATCTCTCTCTCACTCACTCTTGGACACTTAGAGTTTTCTTGGAGCACTTCGTTATCGGATCAAGAAAGGAAAAGAAGGCAAGAGGAAGAAAGGAGCAAGCAAGGAAGATCAGGATCAAGCAGCTACAGGAGGATTCTTTGGAGGTATTGATTTTCATGTGTGGTTTCCTTGCTAGATTTGGCATGCATGGTATTTCATGTGGTTCTTTTCTATCATGGCATGGGTTTTGCCAGGTGTGACATTGTTTTTCAACCTAGCCTTGCCATTTCCAGATAGCCATGGTGTGATGGTATTCTCATGTGTTAGGTTGAGCTGGATTGTCGAATGGATTCAAATCTGAGTGGGGTGGATCTCTGAAATGACAGAACACATGGCCTAGTAACCCCTGAACTGGATTGTGTGTTGTAGTAAAGCAGGATAGTGTGTTGCCTCGGTTTAGGGCCTAGTGATCCGATGTGGATTGTGGTACATACTTAGAGGTGGGTGCTCTCCATCAGGCATAGGAATCCTAGGTTGGGATATACTGAAAATCTAGGTCCTAATAATCCCTGGATCAGACTATGGATTGCGGTAAATCCTGAGAGACTAGGAGACAGGAAAATTCCTCACGGTGTAGGTGGAGAAATATGGTGGCATTCATGCTTGTTTTTGCCATTGGGTGGAGATCATAGTAAAGCCTATTATGACATGTTCATTGTTTTGGCCTAATGATCTGTTTTGGATTATGGTAAAGCATAATTTCTATTGATGAGGGTGAGGTGGTTTAGCCTCGAGATTCCCTGGTTGGTTCTTTCAGTTTGAGTCCCACATTCATGCTTCGAATATGGCACGGGAGTGATTTGATGAAGAGATATTTGGCTTAGCCAATCTATGGTCGGGTGGAACGTGGTAGTCCCATCTCTAGTTAGTTTTAAATTCATTAATGAGAAGTTCATTTCCTTGACATTTTATGTGTAAATGTAATATTGGTTTACATGTGGATTCTATGGCTATTGTATCCTTGAGATTTTTGTTGTTATTATATTGGTTATAAGCATGCATTATGATAGTGATGATGTATGTCTTTCCTCATGTTTTATTTGTAATAAATAAACAATGTATCTATGACCAAATAGACGATATTGTAGCTAATGATGTAAGGGAACAATTCTTCTTAGCGATTCTCAGATAAGTATGAGACCCCTATGCCTAGATATGTTGTTTACACCTATATATTACATATCTATGGTATGTTTGACGAAATGCTTATCATGGCTAGTAGGGGTCCATTTTAGGCCTTATCACGGTTTTTGAAAATACATCATTGTTTCACTTTTTTATTTCATTTCTGAACTTGTCATTGAGTTATGGGTAGTGGCTTGGAATATGGGCCTGAAAAAGTGCCTTAAATCTCGTGGGCACAGGCACATGTCAGGGAAATTTAGTCCCTGGACGCGGGCATGTAGCCTTATGCGTGCATCCATAGCCTCCCAAACATCGGGATGTAGGCTTATGCATGCGTCTGAGGGTTAAGTGGGCTCAAAGCTAAGTGGGACTCAAGGGCTAGTTACTTGAGTGGTTGAGTTGGCTTCTGGGAGTCTTGTCGCTGATGTGGAAGGTCTATGTGTAGTGTTTCCATCAATTCCACTTCCTTAAGGTCACATAGAAGGTTGAATTTGATATTTGTAACTCTTTGTCATATGTTTACCCTATTTGACTGGTTACTTGGGTAGATGTGGGAGGAGGGTGTTACAGAGTGGTCTCAAAGCATGGTTCACCCCTTGGACTACATGGGCGGTGTGTTGGTCATGCTTTTATGTTGGTTTCATATGTGTTTCTCCTACTTGTGGTGTGTGTGCTTGATGCATCTGCATAGTGTTAGTCATGATTGCAGTGATGTCACCATCTGTAGGATGATGGTGGTGATGTACATCGTGTCGTCGTGAGTGTATGACTGGTTATGTGTTGTTTACACATGTCAAGTGCTTACATGTATTGTCCTTGTATGTTTGGTTACATGTTGTTACATGTTGTTACAAGTATTGTCTTTTATGCCTAATTAAATGTGTTTATGCTCGTGTATTTACTGTGTGTACTTTTTTGTATCGTCTATTCTTATGATTGTGTATTGTTCATGTACGTTGGTATGGTTGATGTCGTCATGCATGAGGTCATACTATATGTAGTAATAGGATCATGCAGTGATGGCTGGACTCCAGCTAGAATGATTTTTATGAGATTGGTACATTTATTTGTTATATGTCTATATGTTGTTATGATTATGTTTATACATGTATCACATTGATTTGGATGATCTTACAAATGAGGTATCCTCCCCAGATTATATTAAAGTACGTTGGTTTATTACGATTTGGTTTAGATGACATATTATGCCTTGCAAGAAAGAGATCAAAATGAATAGGAATATGGTAGACTACAAATACTCTTCCTATGAATTATATGAGAAATGTGGTGGGCACTCTTCTGATTTGGTAGACACGTTGAGAATAATAAAGGAACAAACAAGGAGTTGTAAGGCAGACAATGGCAAAATTATATAGGCACAAGAGAAACAAGCAGAGGTTAATGCAATACTTCTTCAAAGTTTGTCATAATTGCAGCGCCAAGGGCCACTTCGGATCAGCCATGTATAAGAGGACATAACTAAAGGGGCATATGGCAGTAGGTCTCCTAGTAGACACAGGTTGGATAGAGCTGACACAGTGAGAGATGGTAAGTTGTTGGACACTCTGGATAGGAGGGGTGATGAGTACAGGTACTATTCTAGTTCTAGTTCGGATATAAATTATGATCGCCATTGTTATCATCCTTACAGGAGGAGTGGCAGGGGATACTTTCCAGATGAATTTAAGAAAGAAAATCCACCTACTTTTGATGGGGAATTAAAGAAACTAGAAGAGGCATAAGCTTGGATACTTGGGATGAAGAAGTTCTTTGAGTTACATAATTACACATACAATATGAAGGCTAGAGTAGTTATCTTCAGCCTTAGAGGTAAGGAATATATCTGGTGGGAAGATGTGAAGTGGGTCAAACACATCAGGATAGAGGACTTGAGTTGGCATGAGTTCAAGAGGATTTTCAGGAATAAATAGTTGTCAGAAAGGTACTACGACA
This sequence comes from Pinus albicaulis, assembly GCA_034641835.2. Classification (NCBI taxonomy): domain Eukaryota; kingdom Viridiplantae; phylum Streptophyta; class Pinopsida; order Pinales; family Pinaceae; genus Pinus; species Pinus albicaulis. The sequence goes on from CM076584.1 coordinate 1,687,796,443, forward strand.
GTAAGGCCAAATAATTCTATGAGATAAATATGGGATCAATGACATATGAATAGTACATGACAAAATTTATGGAACTATTGAGGTATGTATCGTATCTTGAGGATGAGAAGGCTAAAGTTCAGAGATTATTTAGTGGTTTTCCATTAGCATTTAGAGATCGGATTGAGTATGATGAGCCTTAGTCACTTGAGGAAGTAATTAGGAAGTTTAAGCATTGCAATGAGAAGTCAAAACACAAGAATGAATCTCAGCAAGGATGTAAAGGGAAAGATAAAGGAAAAGGCAAATGGAAGCCAAAAGGAGAAAGGCCTCAGAACAAAATAAGTTCAATGCAACTAGACAGGGACATGGATCATAGCATCAGCATAGAGGTGATGATACAGGATGTTTGGAGTGTTGGAAATACGGTAAGGAACACCTTAAAATATATTGTCCACAGAATCAGAGTGGTAGGCCTCAGATATATAATGCACAGGAGGCGCAGACTGTTGGGGATGTTGGTCAGAGCGTTCCTCATATCTATGTAGCACTGGATAATAAGCAAGTATACCATCAGGCATCTATCATTGAAATGGATAGTAAACTTTGTGATCAAGTTATTTCTATTTTTATTGACCTTGGATCTACTAATAGTTATGGTAGTCCTTACTTGGTGGATAAGTGTGGTTTGAATAAAGAAGTGCATGCATAATATTGGTTAGTGTAGTTAGCTACATGTACAAAGAAAAGAGTTCATCATTGGGTAAGATCTTGTGCATTTTTGCTAAATGGCATGTCTACAGCAGTGCACTTGCACATATTTCCATTGGGATCATACACTATGCTATTGGGTATGGACTGGCTATACCTTCACAGGACCAAGGTGGATTATTATGACAAATCCATTGTTTTTTTCAATGAGAATGGGGAACCAAGATTCTTACAGGGAAAGAAGAAATCCACATCAGTTAGGATGGTGACAGCTATGCAGGCCAAGCGTAGTCGTGGGAAAGGGTATGTGTTCTTTGTAGTACATATCTCTAGTGACAAAGGTAAGGAAGTTGAGGATGCAGATGTTTTGAGTAGGTACCCAGTTCTACAGTAGTTTCAGGATGTATTTCTTGTAGATATTTCATAGTTTCCAACTCACAGGGAAGTAGAATTTTCTATTGAGTTGGTATTAGTGTCAGCTTCATCATCAAAATCACCTTATAGGATGAGCACACCTAAGTTGGTAGAGTTAAATTTGCAGTTGAAAGAAATTATTGAGAAAGGATACATTAGGCAAAGTGTATCATCATGGGGCACACCGGTATTATTTGTACAGAAGAAGGATGGTACTCTCATATTTTTCATTAACTATAGGAAGTTGAACAAAGTGACCATCAAGAATAGGTATATGTTGATGAGGATTGGTGACTTGTTTGATCAGTTGAAGGGAGAAGCAGTGTTCTCAAAGATTGATCTGAGATCTAGATATCATCAGCTATGCATTAAGGAAGAGGGCATTTCCCAAATAGCTTTTCAGACCAGGTATGGGCATTGTGAGTTTGTTGTAGTCCCATTTAGTTTGACTAATGCTCCAGCTACCTTTATGTGTTTGATGAATAGTGTTGCATCCTTATTTCGAGAAGTTTTTTATTGTGTTCATTGATGACATAATGGTATATTATAAAATGAGTAAGAGCATGTCGTTCATTTGATAGTAATGTTGAAATTGTTAAGAGAGCATCATTTGTTCACTAAGCTCAACAAGTATGGTTTCTTTCAGACGAAATTACATTACTTAGGACATGTCTCCAAGGAGGGTATAGTAGTGGATCCATAAAAGGTAAGAGCTATCATGGAGTGGGAAGCTCCTAGAAGTGTATATGAGGTGAGATCCTTCATGGGATTATTAGGTTATTATAGGAGGTTTATCAGGAAATTTTCACAAATTTCTTATCTTATTACATCATTGCAGAGGAAAGGTATGAAATTTGATTGGACAGAGGAGTGTGAAGCAAGTTCTGAGTAGCTTAAGCAGTTGTTGACACATGCTCCAGTGTTAAAGGTTGTAGATCTGGATAAGGAGTTTTTAGTATGTACAGATTATTGCAAGAGAGGACTTGGTGGAGTCCTTATGCAGGAAGGACAGGTGGTTTGTTATGAGTCATGGAAACAAAATGAACACATGAAGAACTATATGATGGATGATCTTGAGCTAGTAGTGATCATACATGCATTGAATATGTGGAGGCATTATCTTCTTAGTAGGTGGTTTGTAGTGACGAGTGATTATATTAGGTTAAGATACTTGTTTGAACATTTGAATCTGAACCTCGGGCAAGCTATATGGTTGGCCACGATTAGTTAGTTTGACATCGAGATCAAGTACATCAAGGGGAAGGAAAATAGGGTCGCAGATGCCTTTAGTAGGAGGGTATAGGTGAATCACTTAGCAGCTATGAGCTCCTATGGGAAGGATTTACCGGATAGGATCTTGCAGGTAGGTCGACATGATGAAATATATTTGGATATTGCACATAGGTTACAGCAGAGTATAGGTACAGGTATAGGTAGTGGTACAAGTATAGGCACACGTACAGGTGCAGGTGTACAAGATATTTATTATTATCTCATAGTAGATGGCTTGGTCAGATTTAGAAACAGGATATATGTACCAGACAACAATGAACACAAGAAGGTGATCTTGAGGGAGTTTCATGTGAAACCATATTCGGGTCACCCAGGCTATGAGAAGACATTGACTGCAGTGAAAAGGTTCTATTATTGGCCGAATCTAAAGAAGGATGTGGCATAGTTTGTAGTTAGGTGTTTTTACTGTCAGATGGTTATGACATAATGTAGGTGATCCAGGTGGATATTGGTGGCCACCCACCTATTCCAATTGGAACCCCACCATTGTTTCTTTCAGTTTTTCAGTTTCCTTAATTGTAGCACATTTACTATTTTTGGCAGTTTTTCGGGTCTCGAACTTTCGGAGCCGTTTTGAGGCCCTAAATGACGCTTTTTTTAAAATTCATTTTAATCTAATATGATACAAAGACTTGATATTCATTGTCAATAATGTAGTCCTTGGAAAGATGTTTCTAACAAGGTACCATGTGCGTCAAACAAAGATCGTATGCCAAAGTTACGACCCTGGGAAATTGATATTCCAATTTACCCCAACGAGGCCCATAATTTGGTCTTTCATCTCCTAGGGTTCGATTTTTTTATGTTTATGGTTTTAAATTGGTTCTCAATAATAAATAGGCCTTCAAGCCTCATTGTAACACAGTTCAGAGGCATGTAGCCACCACATCTCTCCTGAGAGATAAGCTACCAGTGCCCTAGCTAGTTTATTTCCATATTGTCTATAAACATATTTCAGTTATGTGATATTAATGAAATGAAGTATTATTTTTGTTGCACCTCTAATTTTATGTGTAATTCTATATTTTATTGTCTTCCTACATAAATCAGGATCAGTGGTATTAGAGGGGTCTGCTCTTTCTAGATCCTTCTTTGCATGTCCCCAATGAGGTCGGGGTATAACGAGTTAGGGCTCAATCTGGTTGAACCTTTGCAAGATCAGCCTCGCAAACCCCGACGACCACCCATGGGGGAAAAAAGAAAGAAGAAGGAGTAGGAGATCCTATCAAAATATTGCTCGAGGAGGCCATCGAGAAAAAAAAAAGAATGCGATGATGGATAACTTTGCCTAGATTCTTCAATGACTATCCACCAACAGTGCATCTGCATCCAGCAGCCACTCTGGAGGTGCAACTCCTTTTAAGGTACAAGTAAGATTTTACATTCCCATATTTTAGGTCCAAATAGATGTAAACGTCATAGATAGGTGGTTTAATATATTAGAGGGGTATATCTTGGTTCATGACTTTTCCAACTAGGAAAAGATTACTTTTTCACTCCTCAAAGCCATCCCCCATGTCAAGGACTGGTGGGAAACCTACAGTGAGCAAAAGGACGAGAGGGAACCCTCTCTGTTTTTGGCCTCACACACCTGGAATTATTTCCGAGATGCCATCAAGGAACAATATTATACCGTGGGGAGCTATGAGGATAACTACATATAATGGACTACGTTATGGCAGCAATGGGATCAATATGTGCATGAGCTAACGAATATGTTCCATACCCTGTGGAAAAAATTAGGTATCAAAGATTTGGAGAAACATTTGGTGCTGAAGTACCGCACTTGTTTTCACATATATATTCAGGAGGAAATGGAGTTCCTCAACATCTCATCGCTTGGTGCAGCATACCGGTATGCTGCCAAGATTGAGCAGAAGTTAAAACAGAAGAAGTGAAAATTTGGATTTGTGAATCAGAAGAAAGGGAAACATGCCCCAAAACCGCAAAACAGAGGACAAAGCCAAGGCAAGGTGGCCCAGGGTAACCCGCTAAAGTTTCAATCAAAGAACAAAATTGTGAATCCAAAGAAGGACATGGGAAAGTGGTGCAAATTCCATAAGAGCTCCACTCACGACACAAGTGAGTTGTGGGCCAAACAATCATTGGTGTTCGAGCTGAAGGCTTCTGAATCAGATGCATGCTCTGACTCTACATCAGAACCCAACAAGGTAAGTGACAAAGGGAAGAAAATTATCAATTTGGAGCCCAATGCCACCATTTCCACCATGAAGATTCAGAAGGAGGAACCGCAAGATCCAGAGGAGGAGGAGTGCCTCTTCCATTCCCAAATGTGGGTAAAGGGTTCCCTTCTGCAGTTCATTATCGACATTGGAAGCCAAAAGAACCTCATTTTAGCATTGGTTGTGAAGCGGTTGTGCTTTCCGACCACAGCACAACCTCATTCATACACCATCTGGTGGCTTCACCAAGGACGGGATCTTCGCGTCAGCCAATAGTGTCGCCTTCCCTACAGCATCAAGCCCTTCACGGATGAGGTGTTATGTGACATTTCCCTTCTTGATGTTTGTGATGTATTATTAGGCCATCCATACTTGTGGAAGTGGCATGATGTGTATGATTCCTGGCCTCACGCCATTATTATTACTTTGGGAAATAAGTTGTACAGGATACTGGAGGTGGCACTGCTTGCTCCATCTCTTTGGTTACTGCAAAACAATGTAGTAAGCTCATTTCAAAAACTGGGAAATTTATTTTCCTGATGATCCACCCCCAGGGCAAGAAGAATATTGTGGCCACGACCTCTAGACAAGGCTCCTCTACACGATAACAACAAATGGAAAAGATCGTGGAGGAGTGCGGGGACATATTCACCTCACTCACAAGGGTGCCTCTGCACTATCAAACCAAGCACTCCATCGACTTAAGCCCAGGTGCGTTGCTGCCCAATGGACCAATCCATCGACACTATTTTCTAGAGAACGATGAAATAAAGAGGCAGATTCAAGAGCTATTGCAGAAAGGTCACATCCTACCTAGTTCATCGCCCTATGGGAGCCTGATCGTGTTGGTGCGGAAGAAAGATGGGACTTTGAGACTTTGTATTGACTACCGAGTGATGAAAAAGATCAATGTCCAGAATAGGTACCTAATCCCATAGATTGATGACCTTCTGGACCGACTCAAGGGGGGGAATATTTCAGCAAGATCGACTTGAATTCCTGGTATCACCAGGTACCAATCAAACCCTCTGATGTATGGAATACTACCTTCAAATTCAAGGAGGGTCTATTTGAATGGTTGGTTATGCCTTTTTAGTTGATAAATACTCCATCAAACTTCATGATGCTGATGGACGACATCTTGCGGCCATTCACCAACTCATTTGTAGTAGTGTACTTAGATGACATCCTAAACATCAGCCAAACTTAGGAAGAGCACCTCCACCACATCTAATAGGTCCTCCAAACACTGTGGCAACACAAGTTGTGTACCAATTTGGAGAAGTGCACTTTTTGCATGACCCAGGTTCAGTATCTGGGATACATTATTGATGAGAGGGGGATGCATGTGGATCCAGTCAAGATCCAAGTCATTCGGGATTGGCCAGCCCCAACCACTCTAACAGAGCTCTGCAACTTTATGGGTCTTGCTAATTTCTACCACAGGTTTGTGTTGGGATTCTCTCATATCACTTAGCCCTTGAGTCAAGTCAGCAAGGGAGGAGAGAAAGTAAAATTATTTTAGTCTGAATCTCAATAGAAGGCATTCGTAGATTTGAAAAATTGCCTCTACTTTGCCCCAGTGCTCACATTACCAGACTTACAACAACCATCTTAGATCGAGACAAATGCCTCTTACTATGCTATTGGGGAAATTCTTACTCAATAGGGGCATCTAGTGGCATATCACAATGAGACATTGTCCGACACAGTTTGGAAGTATCCCACTTATGAAAAAGAGATGCATTCCATTATACAGGCTTTCCGACAATGGAAGCATTACATTTTGGGGAAGGAACAATCATCCACACATACCACTGACCCCTGCAGTTCATACAAACACAAGGTAAATTGCAAAACAATCGCCATCAAAAGTGGTCCACATATCTGCAACAGTTTCATTTAAACATCAAGTACCTGCACCAATAATGTTTCAGACTGCCTTATCCGACCACCGATCATGGTGCTAACCACCGTGCTCGACTTTTGTGGGCACGATATTTCTGATTAGTCGCTTCTCTACAAGAGCGATCCAGAATTTGGCCACACATACAAGATGCTCTTGGAGGGTAACCAAGTTCCAAATTTCAACCTCCAGGATGCACTGCTTTGTCACCTGGGACACCTTTTGTTCCTTCAAGTGAGCATGCCAAGACGATTTGGGAAATGCACTATAGTCAGGTCACTGGACATTTCGGGTTCAAGAAAATAGTGGCAGTAGTACAGAAGTATTTCTATTGGCTGAACCTTTGACAGGATGTCGGGAACTACATCAGATCCAACACGACTTTCATCATTTTCAAACCTACCACCAAGAATCAAATCCATTATACTTTGTTGCCTACCCCTAATCGACCTTGGGAATCCATCTCCATTGATTATATGTCGAGCCTTCCTTCTACTAAGCATGGAAACGACTATGTTTTTATGGTCATCGATAGATTCTCGAAGATGGCCAATATGGTAGCCTGCAAAAAAAAATATCATGTCAGAATCCACTGCTAAACTCTTCTTTGAATGAGTGCGGGTAAACTTTGGGATCCCACAGTCTATCATCTCAGATCGGGACAGAAGGTTCCTTAGCACATTTTAAACTAGCCTCTGGTCAATGTTGGACACCAAGCTCACCAAAGTCCACAGCTTTCCATCCCCAAACTGATGGCCAGACAGAGGTCTTCAAAAAAATGAACGTACACATTTTGCGCATGTACAACTTAAAGAATCCATGCACATGGGATGAGAGCCTCCCCTATGTACAAAATAGCTATAAACTGGCCCTCCATAGCTCAATCAGCCACAACCCCTTTCAGGTGGGCTTTGGATTCCAGCCACTATGTTCCATTGACGTAGGCATGCCATTTGCAGTAACTCAAGTCGATCTGGCTCATGTCTAGTTTGAAGCTAACAAGGTGAAAAGCTTAATTGAGCGCATTCAGCACATTCACCAACAGTTTTATGACATACTGGAAATAGCCAATGTTAAGTACAAGTAGCAACATCATCAGCATCGGGTGCCACACAACTTCCAGGTGGGCAATAAAGTGTGGCTACATTTGCAGAAGGTGCACCTCACTAGACCCCACACAATCTTCGCCCACTCCGATATGGGTCATACACCATCACCAAGGTTGCATGGGAAAATGCCTTCGAGCTCAATATTCCACCATTCCTTGGTCTGCACCCAGTGTTCAATGTGGACTGCCTTCAATCCTACTTTCCACCTCTAATGGACACGTCCGACATGGCAGAACAACTCACACCAACAGAGTTAAACCTAGACTACATGGAACAATCCACAATTGATCAGATCATGGAAAAAAAAATCAATAACAATCCCTAGCAGAGGATCCATCTATATCGAGTTGTCAAAGCAAGCCAACTTCTTTACCAAGGACCAAGTTCAACAGAAGTTTCTTCATCTCATGGAGGAACTCAACGCAATGATACCATTGCCTCCTAAGGGGGGAGGAATGATCTAGGTGGATATTAGTGGCCACCCACCTATTCCACTTGGACCCCCATCATTTTTTCTTTTAGTTTTTTATTTTCCTTAATTGTAGCACAATTTACTATTTTTGGCAGTTTTTCAAGTCCTGAACTTCCGGAGCCATTTTGAAGCCCTAAACGAAGTTTTTTGGGAAAATTTATTTTACGAAAATATGAATTAAATATTTGATATTTTTTTTCTACAATGTAGTCCTCTAATAGATCTCTCTAACGAGGTATCATGTGTGTCAAATGGAGATCGTATGCCAGAGTTACAACCCTGGGAAATTGATGTACCAATTTACCCCAACGGGGCCCATAGTTCGGCGTTTCAACTCTTAGGATTAGGTTTTTGGATGTTTAGGGTTTTCCATTGGTTATCATAAATTAATAGGCCTTCGAGCCTCATTGTAACATAGTTCAGAGGCTTTTATCCACCACATCTCTCCTCAGAGATAAGCTACCAGCGCCCTAGCTAGTTTATTTCCATTATGTCTGTAAACATACTTCAGTTATGTGATATTAATGAAATGAATTATTATTTATGCTACATCTCTGTGTTTGTTTTTATTTCCATATTTTATTGCGTTCATTCATAAGTCCGGTTCAGTAGGCATACAGGTGGACTGCGATAGCCAATTGTGATTCCAGAGTGGAAATGGGAGGTAATTTCCATGGATTTCATCACAGGTTTTTCCATGACAACTAGACATCATGATTCCATCATGGTTGTTGTGGATAGGTTGAAAAAGGTTGCACACTTCATTCCAATAAAGACTAAATATTCCACTAGCAATGTGGCACAGGTGTTCATTAGAGATGTGGTCAGATTGCATGGTGTTCCGAAGAAGATTGTGTCAGACAGGGATGCGAAGTTCACTTCCAAGTTTTGGAAGGAATTTTTTGCAGGTTTGGGCATAGATTTGGCCTTTAGCACATCTTATCATCCATAGACAAATGGACAAATAGAGAGGGTCAACAAGACATTGGAGTATATTTTGAGGATGTATGTGATGCATCAGCGGTGCAAGTGGGAAGTGTATCTTCCACTAGTAGATTTCGCCTACAACAACGAGTACCAGGAATCATTAAGGATGAGTCCATTTGAGGCATTGTATGGGCGGAGATGAAAGACTCCCATTATTTTGAGCGATATGATTAACAGGGTATTGATTGGACCAACATGTTGGCAGAGATGGAGCAAGAAATGTGGGTAATCAATAAGAATTTGAAAGCAGCGTAGGAAAGACAGAAGAGTTATGCAAACTAAAATAGGTTGTTTAAGGAGTTTCAGGTTGGGGAACAGGTGTACTCACGCATTAAGCCCGAGAATATCTCCTTGCAGATTGGATCATGTTTCAAGCTAGCACCCCGGTTTTGTGGACCTTTCAGGATTATTGAGAGGATCAAACCAATAGCATATCGACTTGCACTGCCTTCCATAGTGAAAGTCCATGATATTTTTCATATATCATTGCTTAAAAAGTATATTAAATATGTTGATCATGTGATTGATTGGTCTGTATTGCAAGTGGAACCAGATGAAGAATATTAGTCGTATCCTTAGTGTATATTGCAAAAAAAGGTGTTCATGCTTCAAAACTAATCAATAGAGAAAGCGCAAGTGCAATGGAAGCACTTTGGTCCCAATTAAGATACAAGGTAGATGGTGGATCAGATGCAAGTTATGTATCCTTTCTTGTTTGTCAGTTGAGGCAAGGAAGTTTTGGTGTGATGTTGGTATATGTTTGGCATATGTTTTGGTGATCTTTTGGTGATGTTTTGATATATGTTTTGATGTGATGTTCGGGTATATGTACATATGTATATAGATGTAAATACTGCCATGAGATAGGTTATAAAGCTCCAATAAGCGGTATGGGTGTCATGTCATTATAGTTTTCATGTTGCTATGTTGTCATGTTGGTTTTTTTCAGTGGGGTGATCATTGTAAATACTGCACCGAGATATGTTATAAAGTTCCATGGGAAGTATGTTTTCTTTTCAGCAGTTTTGTTGAGGTATATGTGTGATTGAACACTGAGGACAATGTCCCCCAAGGGGGAAGAATCTGTAAAATCCCTGGTGAAAATTCCATGTAATAAAAGTTAATAAAGGAAAAAATAATAACCACAGTTGATTGGACACTTATTCCAAGCTTAATGTTGGGAAAAACATCTTAGTGGGTTTTCATTTCGATTAATATGGCTAAGGAAATTGGCAAAGGAAAAGGAAAAGGCTTTGGAAAGGAAAAATGGCATTTTTGGCACATTTATTTATGAAAATAATGGAAATTAGGAGAAAAGGGAGGTGAAAGGTCACAGGATGCATGGAGGAGGAAAATGAAGGAAAATAATGGAAAATGAAGAAAATAGAGGCCTCATCAATAAAAAGGATTATGAGGATCATTTGGTACCTTTTTTCAGTTCAGTTTTGGAGCTCTCTCATTATTCTCTCTCTCTCTCTCTCACGCTCTTGGACACTTAGCATTTTCTTGGATCACTTATGCATTGGATCAAGAAAGTAAAAGAAGGCAAGAGGAAGAAAGGAGCAAGAAAAGAAGAACAAGATCAAGCAACTACAACAGGATTATTTGTAGGTATTTATTTGCATGTGTGATTTCATTACTATATTTTGCATGCATGGTATTGCACATGGTTATTTTACATCATGGCATGGGTTTTTCCAGGTGTGATAGTGTTTTTCAGCCTAGCCTTTCCATTTTCAGATAGCCATGGTGTGATGGGATTCTCATGCTTTGGTTCAGCTAGATTTTCGGATGGATTTGAAGCTAAGTGGGGGGATCTCTGAAATGATTAAACACATGTCTTAGTAACCCCTGAACCAAACTATGGGTTACAGTAAAGTCGAAAAGTGTGTTGCATCGGCTTAGGGCCTATTGATTCGTTGTGGATTGTGGTAAATCCTAAGAGGTGGGTGCTCTCCATCAGGCCCAGGAATCTCGAGTTGGGATATATGGTAAATCTTGGATATTATGTCTTAGTTTACGGTCTAGTAATCTCTATATTGGAATGTGGATCGCGGTAAAGCTTGAGAGACTAGGAGACAGGAAAATTCCTCACGTTGTAGGTGAAGAAATCTAGTGGCATCCATACTTTTTTTGGCCCTGTGATCGGGTGGATATCATGGTAAAACATGTTATGACATGTTCACTGTTTTTGCCTAGTGATCCGATGTGGATTACGGTAAAGCATGATTTCTATTGATGAGGGTAAGGTGGTTTAGCCTCGAGATGCTCTGGTTGGTTCTTTCGGTTTGAATCCCACATTCATGCTTGGAATATGGCACAGGGGTCATTGGTTGAAGAGAAATTTGGCTCAGCTAATCTATGGTCAGGTGGAATGTGGTTGTCCCATCTTCGGTTGGTTTTACATTCATTAATGAGAAGTTCATTTCCTTGACATTTTATGTGTAAATGTACTGGTTTATATGTGGATTCTATGGTTTTTGTATCCTTGGGTTTTTTTTTTTAATTATGTTGGTTATAAGCATGTATTATGACAATGATGATGTATGGCTCTCCTCTGTTTTTAGTTGTAATGAATAAAGAAAGTATCTAAGGCCAAATAGATGATACTGCAGCTAATGATGTAAGGTAACAATGCTTCTTAATTATTCTTAGATAAGTATGAGACCCCTATGCTCAGATTTGTTGTTTACACATGTAGATTACATAATTGTGATATGTTTGACAAAATTCTCGTCATGGCTAGAAGGGGTCCAGTTTAGGCCTTGTAATGGTTTTTTCAAATACATCATTGTTTCACTGTTTTATTTCATTTTTTAACTTTTCATTGAGTTTTGGGCAACAGCCTGGACTCCGGTCCTGAAAAAGTGCCTTAAATATCGCGAGCACAGGCACAAGTCAGGGAAATTTAGTCCTTGGACGTAGGCGTGCAGGCTTGTGTGTGCATCCAAAGCCTTCCAGATGCAGGAATGTAGGCTTATGCATGCGTATGGGGGTTAAGTGAGCTAAAATATCAATGGGACCCAGGGGCTAGTTACCTAAGTGGTTGGGTTGGCTTCTGGGAGTCCTGCTGCTGATGTGGAAGGTTTGTGTGTAGTGTTTCCATCGATTCCACTTCCTTAAGGTCACCTAGGAAGTTGAATATGATCTTAGTAACTCTTTGTCACATGTTTACCCCAGTTGGCCGGTTACTTGGGTAGTTGTGGGAGCAGAGTGTTAGAACAACTGACAAAAAGAATATATACATTAGACTCGTTAATTTGTTTTCCCAAAAGTCTCGAAACCACAACGATGTTAGAGCTATGTTCCAACTCTATTAAATATTTGAGTTACCTTCTTTCTAATTAATTATTATAAATAAATTTGTTTCATATTTATAAACTCCCATTGAAAAAAAAAAAATCCTAAATTAGATTTCCAAAAAAAAAACCATTGAAAAAAAAAGATTTCCTAAATTAGTTTAAAAAAAAAACATATAAATGACTACCCATAATATAATCTAACCCAACAAAAAAATTGAAATAAGAATTAATAAAGAATTTTTTAATATTATATTTTTATTAATTCTTATTATTTTAAATTATTTAAAATTGGTATTATATATATATATATATATATATATATATATATATATATATATATATATTCTACTTAATAAACAATTACACGCATAGAATATCATAGTATGCAGGTTTGTAGGGATAAGTGATGAAAAGTTATTAATAATGTAATTAACTAAGTAAATCCATTTACCGTTCAGTCAGTTTGGAAGTTACGAAACGAAATAGCCAATATTAAAATGGTGATTGCCCAAGAGGCTTGATGTAACTTGGAGAGTCATTTTTGAGCAATAAGAATTCCAATCCCTTGCCCCGTGGAGGTTTCCTTGAACACTATCATGGTTTTACCATGTAATTCCTTATGTTAATTTGTGTGATTCGGTTTCCTTTATTTGTGCCTTTATTTCTCGATTAAAGGTTAATTGGCTCAAAATACCAACAACTGGTATCAGAGCAGATGGAATCTGGAGCCACTGCAAGTCGTGCCATTATTTGTCTTTCGAACTGATGCCAAAAGAGAAATCCACTCAGTAGAATATGAGGAGGCAGTTGAACCACCTGTCTGTTACCTAGAACAGAGCTCGTCACTTAGGAAGGAGCCTGTTAAGTTGAACTATCGACCCAAAAATTAAGTGTGGAGTTTTGTTGAGTCTTAAGAAAAAGTCACATGTACAGAAGTTATCGGATTCGTATTGTTGACATGTGAGGATTTGACCCGTCGTTGAGAGTCATCATGCCATACTTTTTTTTCTACACAACTGTGAGAAAATCCACCATTTTATTTTGAACAACAGAGCCATAAGACCAATTTTTGTCTGTCATCGTTCCATGAGAAAGCCTATTTGAGTTGTCAGAGAGACGGACAAAGACAAGATTTGTCAGTGGATTGAGGGAGCAGAATCGCTGGAAAGATAGAACGAGATAGAGCCACCGAAAAGACAAAGAGAGACAGAGTCGTCGACCGCCCGGGTATTTTTTATTTGACAACAAAACATATATATATATATATATATATATATATATATATATATATATATATATATATATATATATATATATATATATATATATATATATATATATATACGTTTGTGTGTGTGTGTGTGTGTGTGTGTGTGTGTGTGTTGAAATTTTTTAAATTGTGAACAGTTAAGTTAGGTTTCCAAAAATAAAGTGGAATTCTTGAAAATTATCTCAGAAAATTATTGAATTTTGGTTTCTTCAAAGAAAATTTGAGTATGGGGGTTGAATTTTTTTTAAATAAACTAGAACAAGCCCTAGTTAAAGAGACCAAAACAAAGAAATTTAGAAAAACCCTTATTGGAGGAAAAATAAAAAATGGAAAACCCTAGTTGGAGGACTCAATAGAATTTTATCATTAATAAAGTTATTTGAAAGAGCACATGTAGGAAGAAATGGAAAAAATAACTAATGTTAAGTTTGAGGTGGAGAAGTTCATCGGCAAGAATAATTTTGCATTGTGGAAACTGAAATTAAGGGATTTTTTGGTGCAACAAGGGTTGCACAAAGCTTTAGAATGGGGTTAGGAAGAAACATGTTGGCGTGACAGATTTGGATTGGGAGGAATTGTATGTTCGAGCTAACAGTACCATTAGGTTGTGCCTGGAAGATGAAGTTCTCTTTAATATTGTTGAAGAAACCTCAGCATAAGGTTTCTGGGGGAAGTTGGAAAGATTGTATATGACCAGATATTTAATTAAAGGAATTTATTTGAAGAGGCATTTGTATAGCCTTCGAATGAAGGAGGGTACTAAATTTGCAGAACACTTAATTGTTTTTAATACACTTATTTTCAAATTTTCAGATATGGAAGTTAAATTTTAGGAAGAAGACAAAGCTATTACCTTGTTATGTTCCTTTCTCGAGACTCGGGATCACTTTGTGACTTCTATCAATTTGAGCACAATGGAATATTTGGAATTTGATTCTGTTGTGGGATATTTGTTTTCTAAAGAAGTATGGAAGAAATCTAGCATTGAAACTTTCTCACCAGAAGTCGTGGTAGCAAGAGGCCAGTGCAAGGAAAGAGGGAAGAAAGCAAGAATTTCTTCCAAATAAAAATCAAAAGGAAAGAAGTGTAAAGTTAAATGTTGGTACTGCAACAAAATATGACATTTCAAGAAAAATTGTTGGAAAAGAAATGAATTCGTTGAAAACCCAAAGAAGGAAGAAAATCAAGTTGATTTAGGTATGATTGATGAAGTTTTATCTGCTCAATTAAGTATAGTAGATGAAGTCTTTCTTGTTTGCAATGTTTCTCAGAATTATGAAAATTGGCTGTTAGATTTTGGTGCTTCTCATCACATGAGTCCGCACAGAAATTGGTTCTCTTCATATCAAGTTGTGAATGGTAGTTCTATTTTTATGGGTAATAATGTATCTTGTCAGACTGTTGAGATGGGAAATGTCAAAATTAAAATTTATGATGATACAGTTAGAACACTGACTGATGTTAGACATGTACTTAAGTTGAGAAATAATTTTGTTTCTTTGGGAGTATTGGACTTGGAAGGTTACAATTTTACAGGCCAAAATGGAGTGTTGAAAGTTTCAAAAGGCACTCTAGTTGTTATGGAGGCAGAGAAGATCAGAAATCTTTAAATAATTAAAGGAAGTACTCAAGTCAGCGATGCAGTGATTGTATCTAAGAAGGAAGAAGAAGATACTCAACTAATGCATCAGCGACTGGGTCACATGAATGAGAATGGTCTTCAGGTACTGATGAATCACAAATTGCTTCCTAATTTGAAATCCTTAAGTTTGGATTTTTGCAAACATTGTGTATATGGAAAACAATGTAAACAAAAAATTAAAACTATAAGTCACAATAGTAAAGTATTTTTGGAATATATTCATTTTAAACTTTGGGGACCATCTCCTAGTGTATCTTATGGAGGTGCATTATACTTCTTAACATTTATTGATGAATTCTCCAGAAAATTTTGGGTCTATATGTTGAAAGAAAAGTTTATGTATTTAATGTTTTTAAATAATTTAAAGCTATGGTGGAAAATAAAATAGGCAAATCAATTAAATGTTTAATAACTGACAATGGTGGTGAATTTACTTCCTTATAATTTAAAAAATATTGTAAGGATGAAGGTATTGTTAGACATAAAATTGTTGTCTATACTCCTCAACGAAATGGTTGTGTTGAACTTATGAATCGAACTCTTATGGAGAGATCCAGAAACATGATCAACAATGATAACCTGTAGAAGGAGTTGTGGGCAGAAGCAGTATCTATAGATTTTTATTTGGTAAACAGATCACCTTCGGTTTTCATTAATTGTAAAATTCCTGAAGAAGTTTGGTCGAGAAGTCTTGTGATTATTCACATTTAAGGATTTTTGGTTGAGATGCCTATGATCTTATTCCAAAGAGTCAGTCTTAAAAGTTAAACCCAAAATAAAAAATGATATGTCTTTGTTGGGTATGACTATGCAGTGAAAGGATACAGGTTGTGGGATCCTTATTCATGTAATATAGTCATTAGTAGAGATGTAACATTTGATGAATCTTCTCTTCTAAAATCAGATGTTGTAAAATTTGAACAGGAATTGGTATCATTGAATCAAAAAAATTAGTTGGAGGCTAATGCTTTTTCAAAAATTCAAAAGGAAGGAGATACTTCTGAAGAAAAAGGTGAAGAAGATGCAAAGGAAATTGTAGAAGTTCAAGAACTAGTTCAGCAACCAGACACTCTAAGAAGGTCTACGAGGGAAATAAGAACACCCGAAAGGTATGAATATTTTTCTTCATCTACTGCATTAATTGTTGAAGATGGGGAACCTTCTTGTTATCAGGAAGTAGTGGATGATGCAGATAGTGAAACGTGGAAAAAATCTATGAATCAAGAAATGGATTCCTTAGCCAAGAAAAAAACATGGGATCTTGTAGAACTTCCTGAAGGGAGAAGTTTTGTCAGATGCAAATGGGTATTAAAATTGAAATGAAATGTTGATGGAAGTATCGAAAGGTATAAGGTGACGTTGGTAGCAAAAGCATATTCTCGGGTTGAAGGTATTCATGACTTTCATGAGATTTTTTTCACCAGTCGTAAAATGTGTTTCTATTAGAGTTGTGTTATCACTAATTGCATTACATGATCTTGAGTTAGAAAGGTTTAAATGTTAAAACAACTTTTATACCATAAGGTTTTGTACAAGGTCGCAACAGAAGCTTTGTTTGCAAGCCCGGGAAATCTTCGTATGGCTTGAGGTAGTCTCCCAGGAAATGGTACAAGAAGTTTGACTGCTTCATGGTGAGCCAGAACTTTACTAGAAATGAGTATGATCATTGTGTGTACTTTAAAAGTTTCAATGGAATATTCATTATATTGGTCCTGTATGTTGACGATATGCTTATTGCGAGCAAAATCATGGAAGAGATAAACAACTTTAAGGCTCAACTTTATAGGATGTTTGATATAAAGCATCTTGGAGTGGAAAAATATATCTTGGGCATGGAGGTACATAGAGACGAGAAAAATGGAAAGCTTTGGTTACCATAGCAGAAGTATGTGGAGAAAGTACTTGAAAATTTTGATATGAACAATGTGAAACATGTTAATGTTCCATTAGTTTCCCATTTTAAGCTTTATTCAGGTTTGAGTCCTATAATTGATGAAGAAAATGAGTATATATCTCATGTACCTTATGCAAATGTGATAGGAAACTTAATGTATGTGATGGTATTACAAGACTTGACATTTCACATGCAGTTGGAGCTGTCAGTAGGTTCATGGCAAATCCAGGGGAAGATCATTGTCGAGCGGTGAAATGGGTGCTTCGGTATTTAAGGGCACAAGTGAACATTGTATCATATTTACTGGTGGGGAAGGTCCAATCTGTGGATATGTGGATGTTGATTATGCAAGTGATTTGGACAAGAGGAGATCTAATATAGGATATGTCTTTACTCTTGCAGGTGGAGCAATTAGTTGGATGTCAAAGCTTCAAGAGATAGTTTCTTTGTCTACTACTGAAGCTGAGTATATAGTTGCTTCAGATGTCTGTAAAAAGGAAATTGGATTGAAAGGTCTACTTGATGAGATTGGAAGGACACGTGAGAAAGTGAATGTATTCTATGACAGTCAGTGTTATTCATTTGGATACAAATACAGCTTATCACAATAATACTAAGCACATTGATGTAAGGTACCATTTTGTAAGACATGTGATCGATGGCAGCAAAGTTGCTCTCAAGAAGTTCCATACACAAGAGAATCGTGCAAACATGTTCACAAAGCCAGTTTTAGTAGAGAAGTTGTGGTGATTTTTTGCTTCTCTTGGCTTGTAGAATAGATGATGAATGGGCATGGGCAAGGGATTAGCAAAAAAACAATTCAAGGTAGGGATTGTTGAAAAATGACAACAATTAAGAATGTAATTAACTGAGTAAATCCATTTTACCATTCAATCAGTTTGGAAGTTACGTAATGAAATAGCCAATATTAAAATGGTAATTGCCCGAGAGGCTCGATGTAGCTTGAAGAATTGTTTTTTAGCAATAAAAATTTCAATCCCTTGCCCCATGGAGGTTTCCTTGACACACTGTTAGGGTTTACCATGTAATTCCTTGTGTTAATTTGTGTGATTTAGTTTCTTTTCTTTGTGCATTTCTTTCTCAATTAAAAATTAATTGGCTCAAAATCAAGGTTTTACTATGTAATTCCTTGTGTTAATTTGTGTGATTTGGTTACTATCCACAATATAATCTAATCCAACCAAAAAAAGGAAATAAAAATTATCAATTTTTTTTTAATATTATATTGTATTAATTTAATTCTCGTAAATATTTAAAATATATATATATATATATATATATATATATATATATATATATATATATATATTCTACTTAATAAACCATTACACACATAGAATATCATAGTATGTAAACATTACACTCATGGAATATCATAGTATGCATGTTCCATAGTGGTCATGAGTTGGTCTCTAATGATTCATATATATAATTAATTTTTTATGGTTATTTTAAATTCTTTTAAAACCAATATATATATATATATATATATATATATATATATATATATATATATATATATATATATATATATATATATATATATATTAAATTATTTGAGTTGGTTTCTCATTGTTCTCTTATATATATATATATATATATATATATATATGGTCTCTAATGGTTCTCTTTTATATATATATATATATAGGCATTGAATATAATATCATACATGTTTGAATGGATGTGCGGATTTCAACTTAATAACTTGTATTGACACCTCTATATAATCATGATTTTAGTGGCCTTTTTGGTATGTTTGATGGGGGATTTTCCATATACAATGTCGGGTTGGTTTCACGTTTGGTACATGTGGCACCAATTCGCTTCATGATTAGCATTCTCATTTAAGGTGCTTCAACTTTTTCACATGCAATATCTCATGTGGTAAAACCGCATTGTATCCATGACGAGAGGTCGTAACCAGAGCTCGTAATCAAAACAAATTATTGGTTGGAATTGTCAAAATATTTAACGATTGCAAATTGAGGTGGTTTGAAATAGATCGTCAGTTTCGGAAAAGGTTTTGTAATTTTTTTACAGTAAAAATACTATGGAATGCAATAAAAATTCGTTTAGATTTATTTTAATTCTGGATTTATCAAGTGTTTAGAGAGATTAAATCTCTTTTCACTTTAAAAGATGTATTCATCTCAAAAGCTTTCATCCCATGGATAGATCCAGAGTTAAGATGGATCTAGGCTGGTTTTATTATTAAATATCTATCTTTAGCACCAATCTAACATGAGTCTAGAAGGATCAAATTTCTTTAGGTGCAAACTTATTTTAAAGAGAGAAAAAATGTGTAATTTTTTATTGTTTAAATTGTATTTTTGAATGTTGCAGGAAAATTGAAAATAGATGCCATCCCCAAAGGCTCTAATATTTGGAACCTGGTAGCCATTAACAGAGATCTTATTCAACAACATAGCTTTTGGGAAATATGAGGAGGTAGGACAGCTCTTTTCTGGGAGGACTCCTAGCAATAGAGGGAGAAATTATTCAGCCGTCTAGATTTAGGCGAAATCTTCCTCTTCACAAACCTGCCTAACATGAGATCGATTGTTAACCACTGGTGTCGGGAGGATGATGGGAAATGGACAAAATGGAAGGGACAAAGGAACTGGCTTAATGCCCCTGAAACACTCCAATGGAATAATTTTGAGAAGGAAATGAAAACCAAGAAATTGGTTTCGGCAAATGGGGAAGACATCCTAAGATGGGGTTACTGCAACAAAGGAATGTTTACCATAAAGGAAGGCTATTTAATTAAATCCAACAATCATCAAATCATCACAGTTCCAATATGGCAAAAAATATGGGCAGCCAAATATTGGCCAAAAATTGAACACTTCCTTTGGCTTCTAAGTCACCATAAGATTCTTACCTAGGACTAGTTGCAGCAAAGAGGAATGCAGGGCCCCTCGCTTTGTAAAATGAGTAATAGGAATGTTGAGAATATAGAGCACTTACTTAATACTTCTGAACTGACATAATATCTATGGTAGAATAATGTTGCGATTTTCCAACAAACTGATAGAGACATCACAAGCATCAATCAGACTATCATAAAATGGAGAAAAGGGGGATATAAATGTGAAGTATTGAATAGAGCATGGAGGTTGTCAATGGGCTTTATTCTCTAGGGAATCTGGAAAGAAAGAAACCATAGAATATTTAGGGGGAAGCTAGAAATACAGACCAAATATGGTAGGTGATTTTGGATAATATTCAGGTGTTGGACGGATAAGTCGTTCTTGCGGACAAGACAAACCTCCCAAGTGTCCTACGGACTGCTAGCAACAAACGGACAAACAAAACTATCTTTCTCTAGATATATTGCGATTCATAATTAAATGCTATAAAGGTTTAACGATCCTACCTTTGATCCAACGCTTGTTTGTAGTAGTAGTCCTTCAGTCGCCCGAAAGAGTTTCCTTCGAAGATAACCGTGTCCACCTGGATGTCATACAGGCCTTCCTGGGCTCCTGAATAGGCGTTCCCTTTACTCTTACCAGCCTTGCACTCTTCCAACCGAGATACATACAAATATGTAATCTTTCCCACATGAAATCTCAGCTAAAAGGGTCTAAGTTTCAACAGCACTTTGCCTCCAACAATACTAAAAATTCAACTCATCAATTGTAACCCTTTGAGGCTCCCCTAAGCCTCTTTTTA
Organism: Pinus albicaulis; assembly: GCA_034641835.2. Lineage (NCBI taxonomy): Eukaryota > Viridiplantae > Streptophyta > Pinopsida > Pinales > Pinaceae > Pinus > Pinus albicaulis. The sequence continues at coordinate 1,687,817,304 of CM076584.1, forward strand.
TAGTGGAAGAGAGGAGATTACAACTCCATACAAGAAGGGATAGAATCCTCCTTCAAATTTATTAGTTCCTTACATTAAGGGGTTAGCTCCTTATTGGATGGGATACATGAACATGAAAGGAGTGGACTTTCCACCATAGGAATGTTTCTAGAAGCTTCCAAAAATGACTTAAACTGAGCTTCTAGATTTTACTTGCACCTTTTCTAACCTTTTACAGGGGTTTTCACTTTTAATAAACAGAAAGTGTGTTTGGCTAAGCATGATTTATAGCCAACAGGTGCGGGACCGCAAGCAAAACTAGGAGAAAATGTTGTACCAGAGTTTTAAGGCTTTTATGAGCTTTACTCTTAGTTTCAAGGCTTGACTTTAGGAACTTTGATATTTTAGACTTCCAAGGGAGTAATAAAATGTCATGGTGACAAATTTCAGTGTAACAAATTTCCCCCTAAAGTGAGAAATCTGAGAATATTCGAAGAGTGACGTGCTTTATCATTTCAAGGATCAGCTTGTGGATACCCCAGTCAGAAACCTGTAAAAACATTCAACGAACACACACATATGTATCATTGCTGAGGTAGGAATTCCCATACTCAGGTCAAAAGTAACTAAACTTGTTCTGATACAGAAATGATTTTGATATTACATCAATAGTGTAGACACAGCATGGGCACAGCCATCTGTAATGAATCGTCTACTGCATAATGAATAATAAAACTCCTCGCAACCTGGATGGTGAAAACTAGATCCAGGGTCTTGATTTCTGCTTCTCGAACTAATACGATTCTATCCATGCGATTAAATGCGTTGAAGTCGAACATGGTAGAAACCACTTGATTACCAGTCAATGATGTGAACTGTTAACAGGTGTGAGAGAAACCACCAATAATGATAATGGCTCTCAAAGTTCTCAGTACAATCCATGAAGTGTGAATAAGTGATCTGAAGTCGAACATTTCATGGAATTGTTCGATCGGAGGTCAATGATGCAACCTTTTTTCGAAGGCGAGAATCCTGCCATTAAGGCATGCAGATTCCAAGGTAATGATGGATTCTAGATCAACTTCCTAGATGATGAGTTTTCGTTGATAGAAAGTGATTCATCATAAGCAAGCTCACTACACGAAACCATAGATCAAGTTTTGAAGAAATTTTTTGCAAGGACTGACTTAGGGATGGTTAACGGGAATGGAGACAAATGTTTGCAGATGAATGGTTTGTTTGACTGACCTCTTGAACACATAACGACACTGTAGATGGTTTGGTGACAATTTCCCTAAGCTAATACCCAGAAACCGGCTGAAGACCTTCAATGTGGTTTGATCAACTGATAGGCAAAGAGTTTCCCAACCCAGGTAGAAGTGTGACAAAAAGTGTCGTGTTCAAGAGTGGTGTAATGCTTTTACAAATAAAAGTGTGAAAAACAAATATGCTTTTCTCTCTTTTCCCCTACCATTTCTGGCAAGTACCTCTTTATTTTTGACAAGCTTGAGGAGGATAACATTTGCTTGTTTATAAGCTCATCCTTCGGGTGAGTCCAACTTAGTTTAAAATCGAACCCTAAGAAGGAGTGGTCCGTTCTTGTTTGTAATCGACAGGTCCTTTACTGTTAAATTTTAATGAGTCCAGTATAGGAGAAACTCGGTGTTTTTCATTTTTAGGGAGTCAAAAGAAAAAACTTAAGAAAATTCCATGGGTGTTATTTTTCGTAAATTAAGTCTCTCAAGCCCGAAAAAGGATAAAATAATGCAAGAGAGAACTCTATTGACCATGATTAGTAAACGTATACCTTTTTCATAAATAATCCATTTCAGTCTGGAAAAGGGGTAAAATTATACTGAAGGGATGACCGTTCATTTCCTTTAACGAGTTTGAATAGTCAAGTACTCGGCAATATTTTCATTTTTAGAGAGTCTGAAAAGGGCTTAAAAGAGGACTCCATGGTTTCACTTTTTCGTAAATTTTAAAGAGCCCGAAAAAGTGATAAAAGTATACTCTTTGTCAAAAATGATCATTTTGCCTGAAAAATCCAGTATTCTGCACAAAAACTCAAAAAATTAAACATACCTATTTCAATAATAAGAATATTTTCAAAAACCATCTTTTTAAAGTGAAAAATAAACAAATTAAAAATTCATTTATTCGAAAAAACTTATAAAAAGGAGTTTTTCAAGTTCATTTTTACCGTTTGAGTTTGGAGTGAAGTTTTTAGAGCTCTTGGCAAAAAATACTTCGGAGAAGATTCTGGGCAAACCGACCGTCGGAATCGAAAACCGTCTGATTCAGGTAATCCACATCCTCCTTATCTTGCTTTTCATCTGTTCAATTTTTTAAATTAGGATCAAAATTTCATTTTTGGGAGGAAAATAGGTTGAAAAATTCACCCTCGGGGGTCCGCAAGCAAGAGATTAGGTACCTGCGAACCCCGACATTTTCTCACAAAGGAAAATGTCAGGGCCCCACACTTTTAACACAGACCCCGTGCGGAGCTACGCACTTTGTCTGAGTGTAAAGTGCGGAGGCACCGTAATGAATTTAAAAACATATTTTCTTCCTAAATTACCCAAATTTTTTGCTTCAAAATGATTCTAATCCTTCATTTTACTTGTTGTAGTATATATACAATGCTCATTTGGTGAGAACGGGAGCACAAAGAGGTAGATGAAGCAAAAATAATTCATCAACCAACTTTGGAAGCTTTAAGAGTATGCAGGCTTTAAAAATTCTGGGCTATCAATGGCATGAGAGCTCAAGTGGATCTTCTTACTTGACTAGTAAGTAAATGGGATTTTCAGGACTAGTGTTTCGTGATCAGAGGTCACCGGCTCAAGATTGAGCTAGAAGACATCTATTTTTTGACTGGTTTGTTCAGGAGAGGTGAACCACTATCTCTATTTAGGGCTAGGCCAGGTGGCCAATCTGTTTCCAACCTACAATTAGAGTTCTGTAATGATGAAGCCAATCCCCGAGACAAATGGATTGACATAAAAACTATCATCCGTCCTGAGCTAAAAGTGATCGCTTTTACCATTGTCAAGTTGTGCGGAAGTGCAGCTTTGCATGTAGCCACTGGATCTCAGATGTGCATAGCGGTAGATTGCTTTCGAGGCACCATATTTAACTGATGCAAGGTAGTGTTGGAAAATGTGAAAGGCCAACTTACGAGAGCAAAGAATGGGAAGCTAAACAACTTTAGATATGGGTCCATTATAGTCACCTTTGCTCTAGAGAGGATCCCCATGTTAGGCCCGCAACATATTCATGTTGATGCTGGTCGACCTCGAGAGCCTAGGATGGTTCGTTGGGTTGCTTTGATGGCCTGCCACAGCAAGGGTGGGGAGATTGTTCATTTTCCTTCGACATATTTTCGTTGGCTGGAACGCCAAATTTTTGTGATAGAGAATTTTCCTTATGCTGGCATGGATTTTCATGGCGACCGGGAAATGCCCCTTCCTCCAGGAGCTCAGTGGGACGAGTCAGGTAAAAAATCTCTTTGACATGCTCTAATTTCTAATTTTTATTTTGTTTTTAAATCGTCCAAAACTAATAATAAAAATTTCAAATGCAGATGTCGGTCCGAGTCCACCATCCATTCTCCGCCCCTTTGACCGGAGGCAAAGGGATGTAGCACCACCACCACCACCCCCACAGGATCAGACTGCAGATATCCTGACTAATTTAGAGCACCATTTGGAGCAGCTCACTATAGATATTCCTAAGACCACCATAGATAATATCCCGCTTCGTCTACAGAGATATGTCATTGGTGTTCCTGGACCATTCAAGAGGTTTTTGACTAGGGTGGCACGAGCATTGGTGTATTATCGTGATCATCACCACGGATAGTGGATGATTGACTTGTAGACTCATTTTTTGTATCACTTTTTCCAATCATAAGGCTTTTTGAGCCTATGATCGAAGACGATGTACTATTTTTGCACACTACATCTATACTATGATATACTATTATTTTCAGATACCTGTTCAATCGTGTTATGGAATGTTGATTTGTTAATTTTCAAATTTCTATTCATAACATTAGAATAAATTGCATCTGCTATTGTATTTAAATTTCTTGGAATGTGTTGATACTCAATATAATCGAACTCTCGTTCCAAGAGACGAACCCTTAAAAATAATATTAATAATACTGGATTTCTAATGGCATATACTCGGTTTAACTGTAATACAACGAGTTCAAAATCTAACCTAACGATCAAAATCTGAATTCCAAATGAAATGGATTCTGATTATAATTCAATCACTGCACTATATTCGGAAATATTGTTCATTGTTTGACTGATACTTACCCCATGCATTGAAACTAACTCGTTAGTGGGTGAGTAAATAACCCAAGCTACGGAAGAGGTATTTTGTGTACTACGACAAGTGCCATTATCAAAACCAATATATGTTTGAAAGGACGTCGACATCTGCGATATCAAAAGTATCCAGATAAGCAAGAATAGTAGTAAGAGTACACTTAAGCAAGGCACACGTTTCTAATCTATAGCACACCAGCTAAAAAGTAACTAATATACAGAGAAGATCTCCACACAAAATCAAGCGTAATATCTCTTCAGGTAAAGTCCATTTCTGGGTTTATCTAAAGAGACCCCGTCAAAATCAATCAATTCATAGGCCCCTTTTGCAAGTTGTCGCTTGAAAATATAAGGACCATGCCACATGGGTTCAAATTTCCCAGCCCCTATTTTATCGTTGGCTTGATCATAAATCAAAACTAGGTCTCCTTCTGAAAAATTACAAGGGGTAACATTTCTATCATACTGAGCTTTCATTCTTTTCGCATGAGCCTCAGTAGCTAATGCAGCGGTGCGCCGATTCTCATCTAATTGAGCCAAGTATAAAAAATGTTTCTCCTCTTCAGAAGTGTCTGGTAGTAACTCTATGGCTAGTTGGAGTGACGATATCGCGCATTCAATGGGTAATACCACTTCTAAACCATAAACCAATTGAAAAGGGGTAAAACCTGTCGATGTTTTTGCTGAGGTTTGATATGCCCAAAGTGTTGAAAAGAGCATGGTATGCCAATTCGACTTATGAATTCCAATGATTCGTTTGATCATGGTGACTAAAAATTTATTAATTGCTTCAACTAAACCATTGTCCTGCGGATAATATGGTGTAGAACTGTCATGGCACAGGTCGAGTTGGTTCGTTAACTCGGTCATCATGATATTCCGAAAATGGCTCCCGTGATCAGTAATTATCACTTGGGGTACACCGAAATGAGCAATCGCATGATTGAATACAAAAGTAGCTGCAGTTTTTCCATCTGCCGCAAATGTAGGCATCGCCTTGGCCCATTTGGTAAAATAATATACTGCTAGAATAATATACCCATGCCCCCCGACCAAGTGAGGGTTACATGTAATGAAATCAATGCCCCATTTTGCAAAAGGACCGAAAACAATTATAGGGTGAAGAGGAGCAGGTGGTGCACGCATTTTTCGATCAAATATTTGACAATTATGACATTTTCGGACCGCGTAAATAAAATCATTAAACAAGGACGGCCAGAAATAACCTGCGTGAAATATCTTTTTGGTTGTGGCTTACCCAGACATTTGACCGCTACATGCTCCGGAGTGACAGTAATTTGAAACCTTTTTGGCTTCTTCATGTGTTAGACAACGTTGAAAAATTGAGTCCGCACCACGACGGTATAGTGTGTCGCCAACAATATGATATTGTTGAGACTGGAAACGAATTTTTCGTTGTTGCGACAATGAAAGCTCAGGCCGAAAAGATTGGGTCTGAAGATAAACAATAATATCTCCATACCAAGGATCAATGGTATTAATAAGAAACAAATATTCATCCGTGATTGGTTGTTCCACCACAGTTTTTGTATCAGTACATGGGAAATCATACATAAGTTTAGCAAATATCAATGATTTCTTGGATTTGGATTTTTCAAATTCCAAATCAAACTCCTGCAGGATAACAATCCATTTAGAGTATTTTCCCCCTAGCGATTGTTTGGTCAAGATGTACATCATAGGGTTACAATCAGAGATCACTATCGTTTTGCATAAAAGTATGTAGTGACGAAAACGTTGGACAGCTTGAACAACTGCCAAGACCAATTTCTCCACATGTGAATATTTGATCTCAGTCGGATGCAAATTTCGACTAAGATAATAAATTACATGTTCACTATGGAATTCATCTTCTTGAACTAAAACCATCCCTATCGTGGAATCAGAAGCGGCGAGGTACAAAAATTAATCTTGGTTGTAGTTGGGAGGATGCAGTAATGGTGCATGGGTCAACGCGTTTTTCAAAGCATCAAAAGATCTATCAGTGACCTCATCCCAAAAGAAAGGAATGTTTTGTTTCAACAACCTAGTGAAACCTTTTGTTAACTCGGCGTAGTTAGGAATGAATCGACGTAAAAAGTTTTCTTTCCCTTGCAAACTTTGGAGTTAGCGAAGAGTAGAAGGAGGTAAATTGATGATTGCCTCAAGCTTTGATGGGTCGATACGAATGCCTGCCTTTGAGACAACAGATCCCAATAATCGTCCAGATTATACGCGAAAAACACATTTGTGAGGATTCAAACGAATCTTATAGTGCCTACATCATATAAAGATGGCTCGTAAATGAGTAATATGATCTGCTTTGCGTGAAGAATGAGCAGGAAAATCATCGAGGTAGGGCTGCACAATGTGCTTAATGTCATGAAATGCATAAGACATGGCCCTTTGAAAAGTGGCGCCATCGTTCTTAAGGACAAAAGGTAATTTGCGATAAGCAAAAGTTCCCCATGGACAAATGAAATTTTTTTTATGTTGATCTGCAAGGAGTATGTTTATTTGATTGTAGCCGGAAAATCCATCCATAAACGAGAACATTTCACTTCCAGCACAATTGTCAATAATTTGATCGATGTAAGGGGTTGGGTAATTTTCTTTTGGACAAGCTCGATTTATATCCTTATAATCGATACATACTCTTATTTTTCCTTGTTTTTTATTAACTAGAACAATATTAGATACCCAGTCCATTAACGGGATCAGATAAATAAAACCTGCATGAAGTAATTTTTCAACTTCTGCTTTGATAGCAGCAGCTTTTCTCGGATGAATCTGACGCAACTTCTGTCTAACGGGTTTAGCATCCAGGTATGTCTTAATTTCATGAACAACAATCGATGGATCAATTATTGGCATTTCTTCATATGACCAGGCAAAAATGTCACAGAATTCCTGAAATAGGGCTTTATATGTTTGAATTTCTTCAGGAATACAAGAAGCACCTATGTGAATGTTTTAAACAATTCCAGGTTTTACTGAAATGTCAAGAGGAACCGTCGTAGAAATATTTTCTAAATTCAATTCAGAATCGGAATGTGAGAGAGAATTCAGAGGTTATTTGATGTAATCAGTGGTAAAAATGGAGGAAAAATCATTCTCAAAATGATCGAGATGAGGTAAAAACGAAGATCTATGATGAAGATCTTCCCATGGTAACTCATATACCGACAAGAATTCACGAATATGTTCATTAGTATGGAAAACTTGTTGAGCAGGATCCGAAATTGGTGTCGAAGCTAAACTCGATATTGAAAATGACTCCTGATTTATCACATTCACTAGATCAGCCTCGGTTGAAGGAGTATCAGACAATGACTGTACATGCTGATATGCTAACTCAAAAGGACTCAAAGGCATTGGGCCCTCGAAAGAATCCAATTATGATTCTGAAGGTACTATCCAAGGATCATCAAAGGAAAGAGTACTTGATGTAATCATATTGATATTAGCAATAGGAGTTTGTACATTGGGAGGAGGCAAGGAAAAAGATCCCAGTAAAGCTAAATCTTTAATCAAACCTACTCTGACATCCTTATAAGGGATAGCTGATTTTCCGATATGTTGGATGCTATCAGTATAGGCTGGGTTGGACGAATAATATGAGAGCTGATCTATCTTAACGATCTTTCCTTTATGAGGAAACATGATGAGACGAAAGATCGATGATACAATAGCAGTCATGGCATAAGACCAACTACGACCCAAGAGAAGGTTGTAATCCAGAGGGGCATCAACCACCTCCACATCTAGATTAACCATTTTGCCTTCAACCTCTATTGGTAGATCTTGTAAAATACCATATGGTTGAAAACCTCTTCCATCAAAAGCTTTGAGAATATTTGGTGATTGGTTAATAGTTGGAGAACCAAGTGATTTCCAACATTTTAACGACATTATACACGTAGAAGCCCCTTTATCAATAATAGAACAAAAGATACGCTTGTTCTTGACTATAACTGAAATCTGAAAAGCCATTTTATGAGGTAGGCAGGGTGTAAAATTCTCTAAATTGAAGATCATGAGGTTCGAATCCTAGAGATCTATGGCTCCTAATGCTGACAAAAGTAATTTTCTTTGGGCTGGGCATGATTGTTGTTACACCATTTTTTGGTCATCTAACCTATCATCATTAGATGGACCCAAGTACACCATGTAAGACCAATTTTACCCTCAGTAAAATTGCCTTCACTATGTTAAATAACTTAATAAACCACATTTATTAGGTTGTTTATGGTCCAAACAGGAAACCCCAAAAGGAAATATTAAACAAATCTATATTTGTTTGATTTTCCTCATGGAATAATTAATTAAACCATAATTTAATTATTATTCCCAGTCATGTTTAACCCAAAAACAAAGAAATTAATGAGATAAACCCTTAATTATCTTATTATTTTCTAGGAATAATTATTTAAATCTTATTTAGATAATATTCCTTGTTAAATATGACCAAATCACCCACTATTAATCAAATAAATCATTATTTATTTGATTATATTCCAACCACTTCCTTAAAAAGATAAATAAATCATTTATTTATTTATTTTTCACTAATCAAGGGATTTGACCCAAGTCAAACACCCTTCCCCTCCAACAAATAATAATAAAATATTCCATAGAGGTGGATCTAGATGTGATTAACATTATTTTAATCATGCACCAAGATCTAGAAGGACCCAATATTTTGTTATAAATAGGAGGGTTTTCCCCATCATTCTTCACCTTTTGTTGCCTATTAGATCACTCTGGATCTATACACTTGGTCTCATTTTTCATCATTTGCTCCCATTGAGCTACATTTTTGCATTGGGTTTATTACACCTACAAGAGAGAGAAAGCTTAGATCTGAAGTGCTGAGGACTACAAAGAACCCATCCCATTGAGGAGAGCTGGATACACCTTCTTGTTTTCCTCCCAGGTGCCCTGTAATATAAAATTCTTTCAAAAATTGTGTTCTTGTCTTGTCTGTTGGATGCATGGAGCAAACCCCTCTATTTTACTGCTTAATGTCTTTCCATTTATAGATCTGTTTGTTGTAGCATTTTTATTACTAATCGCAGATCTGAAGATGTTTGGCAGCCTCTATTGTTGTTAGGGCTATTAGTTATGCGTAGCTAAAGTGGTTCTTTTTCGTACACTTCGACGAAGAATTCATACTAACAATTGCAATACTTCCAAAGCCGACATTGCTGAAGGGGAAATTGCAAAATCTTCAACAATATTGTAATTCTGAGCAGCTCTCGCATGAGGATTGAAAGCTGATTTACGAAGTACACCTTTTGCGGGCGGTTTAATCACTAAGTCAGGATTTTGTTTCTCGATCTGTAATGGATTAGAAACTGAGGGAGATGTAGTCGATGCAGAATTGGATGTTTCTGCTTCTTTACTAGTATTTTTACTACCGTAATCTTGCGATCGCGTCGCAACCATGAAAATATCCTCAACCGGATTAGAGGAATATCCAACCATGTTACTATCTTGAGTGGGAAAGGGATCTTTCAAGATAGTAGGTATAGGAAAACTCATAACAAATTTTGATACCTCGGCTCTATGCGGGCACTCTTTTGTAAAATGATCCTAGTCACAGATGAGACAAGGATATCAAGGTTTGCATTTTTCGTCAGTTGTTTTAGTTGTATCGTTTTTCTGTTTTGAAGATTTTTTCTTTTTATTCTTACCTTTCTTCTTGCCACCAGTTTTAGATTTAGTCATAGATGTTTCTACGACATGGATATCGGCGAAAGTTTCTAGGGAAGAATCTCCTTTGGGTGAATCGGGTAAAGTGATAATAGGAGAAGTAGTCTTGGAAAACTTCTTCTTACTCTTACCAGTACTAACAAAACCAATTACACCATCAACATCATGAGAGCCAAAAGGAGTTGCAGTTAACTGACCAGGTCTTGGTAAATCGGGGATTTTATCATACTGAGTACCTGAATGAGTATAGACAAGGTCAAGGTACTGAGCCTGAGCAATAACTTGCTCTTCCGTAACAATGCCTCCTTTGGCCACATCTTCAGTAATTTTGGGCAATAATGATTTAATAAACCATTCAGTCAAAATTTGATCAGGAATAAAGACTTTCACTAAACGCCTTCTACGTCTCCATTCATGAATGTGATCAGATATGTACGTAGACGTAGACTGTTTTAATGAAGTCAGCAATTCTAGGCCATTGTCGTATCTGACAGGCAACTGAAAATGGGTTAAGAAAGCAGTAGCTAGCGCATTAAAATTATTAAAAGAGCCGCGTGGTAACTCAATGTACCATTTGGCAGCTTGAGCAATGAGAGTTCTCTGAAAAAGACGTAATCGAATCGAATCATCGACTAGTGAATTAGATGTGCACCAGAGGTGATAAGTCATAATGTGATTAGATGGGTCCTCTCCTGACTTACCTTAAAATTTTGGAATATCACTGGGCAACTTGTTAGGCATCGACAACCAATATGAAAGATAAAAAATGGGATCATTCGTAAGGCGCGACAGATTCGGTAAATCTAAAGTTGCTATAAATGGTAATCGATGGCTAGGGTCTTGAAAACCTTGTGTGATCAAACCAGTGCCAGGAGGAGGATAGCCAGGATATCCTAGAATTGGATGTGCATTTGGAATTGTGAAACCTCCTGGGTCACTAGGATTAACCGGACCATACTGGGGTTGTTGAGGTACTTGATAAGTATACCCAAGGTAGGCTGATACTGATAAACTAGATTTTGTGTAGCTTAACCAATTTTATACTATCCCCGGTATGATTAATAGGTAAATTATGGTTGACTAGAGACAATCGTACTAGAACCAGCTTATCCTGTAGGCATCTGGACCGTAGTCTGAATTGTAGGTCCTGACTGTGGTACAGAGGCTTGAGGAATTTGCACTGATGCAGGGATAGAAGAAACTAGAGCTACAGATACTCCAGAAATAGGTGTCGTAGGTTGAACAGAAGTTGCAGTAGCTGCAGCAGTCTGAGGTAGAGTTTGAGGCGTACTAGGCCTAGGCTGCTGAACAGAAATAGGTGTAGGAATTTGAACAGTAGGCTGAATAGGTTGCTGGGTTGGACTAGAGACTAAAGGTTGTCTAGGTTGATTAGGTAACTGCACATTTGGTTGCATAGTCTGTTGAATTTGAGATGGATTCCACACCGTGTTCATTCCGGGGTATTGACCCATAGAAGATTGTGCATATGAAGGACCATAGCTTGATTGAATGTAGGGTTGATAATTAAGTGGTAAATTTACAGTTGCTTGTAAAAATGATTGACCGGAAGGTGGTTGGAAACCTTGAGTTGGGTATTGACCTTGAGGTTGATAACCTTGAGGCATGTACTGAATCTGGGGTTGATAAGGACCTTGAGGAATATATTGAGTCTAGGGTTGACCTTGGGGTATGTACTGTCCTTGAGGTTGATAACCTTGAGGTATGTACTGTCTTTGAGGTTGTTCTCTAGGTAAATAATACTGTCCTATAGTTTGTCCTGGTCGAAAATTACCTTGAGTTTCCCCCCCCAGGTAGTAACTGAATACCTTGAGGTTGCCCCCCAGGCAGTAATTGACTACCTTGAGATTACCCCCCAGGCGGTAACTGATTACCTTGACATTGCCCCCCAGACGGTAACTGACTACCTTGAGGTTAAGGATTTGGAATGTTACCAGACATCATAAAAATTTGCTCTGCGTTCAACGTTTCAGTTTTAGTTCCATTCATTCCAGATGATAATACTTGTTCAGTTGGTTGAGGAGTTACTCTTGAGAAAGTACCAGAGAGTGACTGGTACCCCAAAGGAATAGAAGAACCACCATATAAAAATGTTTTCGGTGATTGGGAAAACATCGATGACTCACCTGACATAATTGATGAAGGATAATAACCTCTTGGTGTAGGATGAAAAGGAATTCAAGGTGGTGAAAAACTAAGACCCAGGTTTTCTAAAAAAATTGTCAATGATAAATACCAAGCGTCATTTCTAAAAGGACTGTAGAATATAGATTCATGCTCCCTAAGATTCAAAGTTTGTTGGGTTTCAGGAAGAGTTACTTCTTCGTCTGGACCGACAATTTTTTCAATAGAAATGAGGTCAGAAGGAAGATTTTCAGTAATGATATGTCTTACCCTAAGCGAACCAGGATCACCAGAATTTGGAGTAACAAATCCTGACGATGGTTCCAAAACAACAGGTTCAGAAATTTTAGGTTCTTCAGCGAATTCACTCGACAGAGAAATACTACCAGTAAGCTCGGAAACTAAAATCAGCTCTTGAATATGTTCTGTTGTTTGTAGTTGATAATCAGGATAAACAAATATAGATGACTCTCCTGCTTCTGTTGATCTAATTCTACTGTCAGTAGGTGATACTAGAGCTCACAGCCCTTCAAGTTGGCTTGGTGTATACTTAGGGGGCTTCCCCTGAAGTCTACACGATTGTCTTGGTAATTCAGCCACGATTAAAAATTTTAATCACACGCAATCAAAGAAAATTTCAATGAAAACTCCTAGAGTCGATAAGGAAACAAACAAATGAATCATACGCCTAAAAATCTAGGATATCAATCCACACACAAACAGTAACTTACCACACTAAAAACACTAGTTGGTGATGAAATCGAATGTCGTAGTATTTAATGCAGAAAGGGTGGTTGGAACAGTTACCCCAACAAATTGCTTAATGAAACAGACCAATGCAAGTTTCTCCACTTAAACCATCTCGAGTGAAGATAACCCTCCGGAGAGTCCAAGTGAGTCTAGTCGACTTCTGCTCCAAGTACAGTGGGATCTTTCCTCCACCGTCACCTTAGGAAAAAACCGTAAGATTATAGTCACTATGGTTACCAATAGGAACTAATATACGTGGGGGAAAAATCTATGATCTGACATACGTGCAAGGGTAGAGTAATAAAGCTCAATCCCCTTGAAGGCTCCTTGACATAATCCAAGGTATACTGACAAGTGACCCCAGGCTCCTCGACAATGGTCTATCCGAGGTTTACCATTGTTAATACACGCATATCTCACTACAAGAAAAAAGCACATTGGTGAGGGGCGAAAATGGTCACCATAAGCTCATTGGTGAGGGTCAAAAGAGCCTTCGTCACCAAAAACTGAACGTCACCAAAGGTGGCGTCGCCGAAAGTATAGGTGTTGTGGTGACATTCAAGGTCCGTCACCAATAATTGTTTATAGTGACGAATAGTGACCGTCACCATTTCATATGAGCAATGGTGACGAACAATAGCTTCCGTCACCAAAAAACTGAACGTCACCAAAGGTGGCATCGCCGAAAGTATAGGTGTTGTGGTGACATTCAAAGTCCGTCACCAATAATGATTTATAGTGACGGATAGTGACCGTCACCATTTCATATGGGAAATGGTGACAGACAATAGCCTCCATCACCAAAAAACTGAACGTCACCAAAGGTGGCGTCGCCGAAAGTATGTGTTGTGGTGACATTCAAGGTCCGTCACGAATATTGATTATAATGACGGATAGTGACCGTCACCATTTCATATGAATAGCAACGATTTTTTGTGATGGACCTTTCATGGCCATCACTATTGGTGCATATATATGGCGACGTTCATTGACCGTCACCATAAACTCATTGGTGACATCAAGGTCCGTCACGAATAATGACTATAATGACAAACAGTGACCCTCACCATTTCATATCAACAACAATGATTTATGGTGACAGACCTTTAATGGTCATCACTATTGATGCGTATTTATGGTGGCATTCGTTGACCGTCACCATTTCATATTTTGGTGAGGGTCGAAAAATGTCACCATAAGCTCATTGGTGATGGTCAAAAGAGCATCCGTCACCAAAAATTGATCTTCGTCATTCCCTATATATGAATATCAGGGCACGATGGAATCGAACCACCAAACTCCTGCTTGTAAAGCAGGTGCTCTTCCATTGAGCTAGCACCCTTTAAAGAATTAGACTTTTAAAAATTATATCTTGAAACTTCATAGATTGTAAATTCTACAACTTTCAATAAATTAAAGTCTTGACAATATTTTACTAAACAAACAAAACACCATCGACATTGCAGGTCCCTACCTAATGGTTATGGAAGTTATGAAAAGTAGGTGAAGGCAAGAATTAGACTTTTAAAAATGATACATGGACTACCACCACAAGAATCCCCCAAGAGAGATCCAGTGGGAGAATATCTTGAATCAGATTCAATGGAAAATGAAGGACTAGATGAAAGAGAAAGGCCTCAGCAGGATGGGGAATCCACCACCTCAAGTCAAGGAATAGAAGAGGTCCTCAGAAATTCTTACAACACTTTGAAATAGAGCTAAGGGTAGAATATCTACTTAAGATCTACTTATGAAGATTTATTATGTAAAATAACTCAAATAGACAAGCAAATCCACAATTATAAAGTGATTATTTGGCATTTCAATCACTAATTTCAGGGCCAAAAACCTAAATAACCTAAAACACTAAAATATCCTAAAACAACGTGTGAAATAAAGACAAAGAAAAAGAGAATATGTTCTCGAACAATAATACGAAACAAAGACAAAGAGAATATGTTCTAGAACAATAATACAAAACACATCCAACATTTTGAAGTATTTGACTTGTCTTGGTGAACATGCGTCCTTAGCAAATACAATGTAGCAATACCTTCCCCACAAAAGAGAAGACATGTCAGAATAGTATGTTTGACACGGACAATCATAAAGATGCCACAATAGCTACTCCATTCAACACATGCACAAGCAATACAACTTAGATGTTGATGGCAAAGTATGGGATAGAAACAAATATCCTAGATGCTAGTTGTCTCACAACAATTAATTCAGATTTTACATATTGGTATGATGTTGTGGTGAAGTTCCCAGTTTCTAACCAAAAGAAAAAGTAATAGATCAACATAACATACACTGTCAACATGTATCCTAGCCAATGGCTTCATCATATGCCTCATGCCAGGAATTGGATTTTGCATACTAGACCAGTGATAGTTAGGTTCTAAATTTCAACCTGATTATTTTAGACAACGTATGAGTAGCAATAGAGAAGTCCTATAATAGAACTTCCATCACATTATAGTGATTTTGTTGTAGCATTTGTTTTAGTTTTAGGGCTCATGTTTCAAACAATTTTAACATGGTTTTAAGGTTCCAAAAATATCATGGGAAAGTCTCCCTTATTGCAGTATTTGCAGTATTTGGTGGTAGCCTCCATGAACAGTTTGACATCAATAATATTGTTATAATACAATTGTTTTTAATAGCATGTTTTCATCCTCCATGGTCTCCAAACAAAGCAAACAGATCACCATCCAAGCATAAATATAACTCGGCATATAAGATCAACTTTTGCTAGGAGGATGTGAGGTCATGTAACATACTCTCGTAGGATTATGAGGCAATATGAAGATGATATATAGAAGAAAATGACTGCAGATTCAATGGCAGCATGTGAAGAGCCCTAAATAGAATATACAACAGTAGATATATCCTTTGATTGGTGGTTCTCTGGAACCCAATAGTGTTGGTCTTTCCAATGGTTGATACCTCCAACTGTGGTAAATTTTCACTAACAAATAGAACTAGGGTTAATGACAGCACGATTATGGCTCTGATACCAATGTTTGGACAGATAGGGCAGCATGAAAACAAGTATAAAAATACAGGTTCAATCAACAAATGTTTCCAACAATGATGTGGGGTTTTTGGGAAGCTTGTTGTGGGATAATTCAGGGATTTCAGACAACTTTTCAGCCTTGTGAACAACAATCATCTTTATTACTTGTTTGTGACTACATCTAGGGTCTTTGTAAGAAAATTATAGCCAACAATAAAACTCTAAATACCCATCAATCAGAACAGTTCATCTTTCCTTCAAGCAGGAACCAATTTAAATCTTCATGTGTCTTCACCTTACAGAAATTGTGGCAGAAATGGTGGTGGTAAAAAATATCATAAGGGTTGTTAATATCTAGTGAAAGTTTTTTTTTTTGAAACCCTTGGAAACATACAACGAACCCTTGAACAAAGGCACTAGAACCTTTGTGAAATCCTTAGGTAGCATTTGAATTGGACATCAGTATGTCATTATAAACATTGGAGTGCTTTGGTATTCAGAGGCATTTCAAGAGCCCTTTTCATATCTTACTTGGAGTGGTTTGTGGGTATACCTCTCGTTGTTGGGTGTTCCTAGACTAGATCCTAGCAATCTAAAGCATGTATTAGATCCTAGTAATATGTTGGGTGTTCCTAGTAACTTGTTGGTTGTATCAGATCCTAGACCAGCAGGTGTTCCTCCTCGGCAACATACATTCCTTAATTCATAGAGGATAACGTGAGGAAAAGGAGACCTTGAACCACATGTATATGCATAACCTTATGTTTGACCGTTAGCTTGAGTACAACAGCCTGAAATAGGTCTAGCCTCCTCATCTTAGATATTATCTAGGCTTTACTCAGACAGTGCAGTTGATAAATGGGTTTCAACTAACCAACAGTTTACACCCAAAACCGCAATTTGAACTTAGTTCAGGCTAGCAATGGAAAAATTGGATCTTCTAATCATCCAAAAGGTTATAGAATTTCAACATTCTAATTGCCTCTTGGCCAAGAAAAGCCAATCCTTTGAGTGTAGGAACCTCTCTTTTTTTATAAAAAGGCAAGGTTATACAGGTGATAGAAAATTACTTGGTTATATAGGTGGTAGAAAGGTCAGAAAGGAATTTGGCCAACCCAACTTTAGAAATGGCATCCACAAAACCATGTTGCATTAGTTTAGGTCCTTCAATCTACAAACAACAAAAATGTACTACACTAGGGTTTTTTCAAGGTGTTGAATCCATATATGTAGTCAAAATTCCATTTTAAATAACAAAATTAAGATTTGGCCAAAAACAAATTTGGGGTAATAAGACAAAAACTCAAAAATGTAACATGTTTAGATTCCAAAGATTACATTTTTTCGTAGCCACAGTGCATGGGTTGTCTATAGTTGCACACAATCCATGTTATGTCTTACACCATGACCTTATCTTAAGGCATACAGACACACCCTAGTATAGTATTGACTATGTGAGTCTCTCTATATATATCATTGAATATTCTGCTTTAGCTTATCATCCATCCCTTGATCAGTTAATCAATCAATGATGGTGAAAGTGTCATCCATTCTCTTGCATTTTTGGTGCATTCAGGTTTTCATTCACCTCTGCAAATTCCATGCTAGCAGTCAAGGGCACAAATGGGAATTGAATCCAAGAAATTTGGAAGGGAAAGGCAAGTTGGCTCATTATGGTCATCCCTACAATAAAAACAATGCCCCAAGTTTCTTTCAACTTCGCAGAGGCGATCTGTATATAAATCTAACCAACTGGGGAGCTACCCTCGTCTCCCTCGCTCTCCTTGATGCTAAAGGTAATCATCTCTAAACCCTACCCTTCAACTGCTTTACCATCATTTACTCAAAGGGAGCTAGCTCATTAAGTATTGGTATTTATGCATTCAGGCCATCTAGCAGACATACTTCTTGGCTATGACAATATTGCCTCATACATGGTATGTATTTTCATTTCCCTTTGGAAATTATTACTGCCATCATATGCTAGAATTTTAAGATAAATTTACAGTTTCTACTCACATATTGGAATGGATCTCAAATGTATGTGTTACCATGGGGAATATGAGATTGTTTATTAATGCAGAACATGAGCTCCAGTAGACGTTACTTTGGTGCCTTGGTGGGTCGTGTAGCCAACCGTATCAAGGATGGAGAATTCACACTAAACGGGAAAACATATCAGCTGCCTAAGAATAATGGCAACAACACACTCCATGGTGAAAATCTGCCTTTTCTATTCTGCATGCATGTTTTATCCAGCTAACTAGAGCCCTATAATGACCACTACTCAGGAATAAAATCTCTCTTTTTCTGTGTATGTATGTTTGTTTGTGGAGGTCTAGAGCACTACTATTTCAGGTAACATATGTGAGGTTTGGTGATCTGAATGAATGCAAGAGGGCTGAGAGGCTTTGACAATGTCCTGTGGGAAGTGAAGGAGCAGAGAGGCTTTGACATGCAGAATTTTATATGACAAAAAGAGTCTTTGAGCCACAAAGGAGGGATCTAACATAATTTTGTTAATCCCCTACAACTATCAAGTGTTCAGCAAAAGAGGTGTTAAAACAGGTCTGCACTACAATAGAAGATACAACAAGTACCGCTATATTGTATGGTGTTCCTATCAAGCGCTGAGGCCCAGACTTAACCATAAAATTGCCCCCCTGTATCAGTCTTAAAATTGGTTTAAATAAATGCCAAAAATGATGCACAAGTCGGCTCAAATCAGTATGTCGGCTCCTTAATCAAAAGACACGACTGTTCAGTTCATACACAAACAACTATAAATAACTAGTCATGCTCATCATTTTGGAATGAAAATTTTGGTGAAAAATACAGTGAGAATTCAGAGATAAAACAGAGGCCAAGGACATTAAAAGGGAGATCATAATTACAACGTTTTGGGCTAGAAGGATATATCTCTTGCAGACCTATTTCCACCTGTGGAAATAAATTTTTTCGGAACTGAATTCAGGCCTGAAATTTCGGCCCTATCAAAGCCTGAATTTCGGCCCTAACAGGCCTGTAACTTCAGCCTTTCCAGAAGCTCGGACCTGAGACTCTTCTCTGCAACTCAGACCCTTCTAATTCGGACCTGTGGTGAAATATGTGACCATGCAACAATCTTGTAATTCGGATCTATAGTGGCAGTTTTGAAGACAAATTCAGAACCTGCAGATCTCTGTTTTTTTTGTATTAAGGTTCCCTCAAATTCATACTAGTGGACAAGTATATATGGAGAAGTAGAGTGCTAGGCTGGGATAAGCACATCTGTGGAAGCTCGATTATCATTACACAGGACTGTTACCCTACAAACTCGGATTGTATAAATTACAGTTTCAGTTAAATGAATTTGGAGGCTCAGATCAGTGTTGAAGAAGCTCAGACTACTAACTGTGGAGCTTGGGTTAGCTCGAACCTGTGTGACTGTTTCAAGCTCGGTTGAAGGCATGGTTTTGGACAAAAACAGTGGTAATATGGTGGGTTCAGATTCTGGAATAAATTCTGTGGAGAGGCTCGAAGGTGCTCGGACCTGTGGCTGTCCTGTGGTTCTCTCAAAGTAGTACAAACAACCCTTGTGAGAGGAGATGAGTGTTGCGATGAAAAATTATTAAATGCAACAACAGTATTCTGGCCACCTGGAAATGACAATGGTAAGAGGGGTAAATCAAACAGTTGCATCATAGCCTCTATACCCTTTTTCTCAACAAACACCCATGTATCTATATTATGCAGAATATTCTCTAAGAGACATGTAGAATTTCTTATACAATTTGGGACAATGGATTCCATGTTTGAAGACAAATTTCCAGCAGAAGTATCAACCCCTAGTTTAGATTTCGCCCTTGATGATTCATCTCCATCCACTGAACTGATTGTTTTCTATTCTAAATCAGTCTCCATGGGAACAAGCACAGAAGAGCTGGAAAATTCTTGCAATAGGGAAGATACTTCAAGGCCAAATCCAATTTTTGCAATAGTATTTAATATTTCAATCAATACACCATGACCCCCCAAAGAAGCAACATGTCATATCACCTCATCTAACGCAGATGATAAGGACCTAGGACTGTCACCTGCCAAAGCCTGTAAGTAGGCTTTTGATGTAAAAAAATTCACAAAAGAGCTTAGAGAACCACAATCATTAATTGCTTGAAGTATGAGTTTATTAAGTCACAAACCATCTAATCATTGTGGTATACAAGCTACTGCATCTGCATAATGGATGACACCAACCATGACAGCATCCAAAAAATCATTAGGCAGACCAACAACATCTAGAACATAATAGCAAGTTGGATCTTTGTGAATAAGATCACTCGTGACTGCAGTTGAAAGTGAAAAGAGTCAAATACCCCACCACCAAATTCCTTTGATCTTCTGAATATAGTGCACAAGAAAAATAGCAAAGAACTCTCTTCAAATCATATAGCAGTGTAGTATTTCCAGGAGCATATGTGCCAAGAGATAGAGCCTAAGGAAAATCCTTCATAATAAGTCTTCTATGATAAGGAACCAATGTTTCAGGTAGAGAAATTTGTATTCTGAGAAGAGTCTTACAGAGAATTTGCAGGCTGTTGGTAGAAAATGCCCAAGGTCTACTTATGATAACAAAGTGCAGTTTTATCAGGATGAAATCAGAGAAGATATGAGACTGCAAGAACTGACAGGAGAAGAAAATATTTATTCACCTTCCTCTAGGACCAAGGATTCTTCAATTTTATTTCACGAGAGGGCTTACCAGTAACATAGTAAAAGCAGAAGAAAATGACAACCGTTTATCAGACAAAAAATTAAAAGAGCGTAAAATAAATGGAGCGCTTGTTGATCCAGCCATAGAAAGAACATTAACCTTTTCTAGTGCTTTATCTCTTCATGAAAATAGTCAAATGTATGAGGCATACAAATTTTACACGAATCAAGATAAAACATGTTCCAAGGGGTATAAAAAATTCTCTTAAATGACAGAGGATTTGGACTTGAATTCCAATGGTTATACCAGTGTCCTACAAGGAAAGAGGGTTTGATTTGAATGGTTTTGGGTGGAGCAGATGAGCATTGTTTCACATTTCTGTCTTTGGCACATGTGAGGAAGCCATAACTACTTTTATACATGAGATTCAAAGCCAATAAGCAATGTATTATGGCTTTATATATTGCATGGGCATGAGAAGGCCTTGTAGGCTTTTTCCCTTCAGTTTTAAACCTGATTGAGTCCTTTTCTGGCAGACAAGTAGGATAGGTACCATGATAGATGTATTATGATGTAAATATTTCAATTATATGACCTTATATGCTGAAAATTCTTTGGCTTTTGTGGTTCTTTGTATTGCTAAATTATCTCAGGGCTACCTTTAACATCAAAAAATTCACATAAATTAGTCTCCTGGAATGTGAATAATTTGGCTGCAAGTCAGGTATATACCTTCCAACATTTCCATATGGCCATATTTGAGACAAACTTTATTCCTATTGATGTGGAGGGTTGGGTCTTTCTCAAACAGATCTCTAGGGAGCTTTTGATTGCCCAGTCCTAGATAAACCTCTGAAATATGGACCCAAATCACCCACACTAGCCCTGGGTACGATTGGTTATTCTACAGGCCTAACAACAAGAATTGTTGTAATGGTATCAGGAATATTTATGCTGCTACCCATGGTGTGTTGTCCAGAAGCTGTAAGGAAGAGGTGGCCATCATCCCATTGTGAAGAACATGGGAGGACATCTAAAGATGGATCTGAAATGCTTTCCACGGTCTTTCTTTTACGTGATCCTCATCTGCCATCCATGGGATGATTGGCATGTCCATTGTTGTTCTCTGGCATACATCCAGCCATACTGCTACAAGAAAAGGTCACTTGTTCATATGCTTATCCAGCCAATTGAGTTGGGTGAGTGACATTGTTTTAGAAACCAAATGAAAATAAGTTGTTTTATTGAAGCCCAATTGGTTAGCTCAACCGTTTTCCACCAATGTTGCTGAGTATTGGCTAGTTTTGTGCCATCAGGTAAATGATTTGAATCCCCCATGCATGATGGTCACTACTCTATGCTAGGGCTGTTGTACAGGAACATAGGGAAGCATCCCTTGGGTTTCGCCATGAGGTTTTCCTCAGAAAAAAAGTAGTTATATTTGATTGGAAAAGGAGAAAGTTTCTTTTATTGTATCATTATTATACTAAATGTGGCCATGAATTGTCTATGAAAAGGACTAGAGAGGGATTTAAAAGGAGGCAGGACAGAAAGCAATGGGAATAGTGGAAAAGTTTCCTATCTAAACTTTGTGACAACTATAAATTTTTCCACATGAAGAACAAAATACAGTCAACATTCATAACAGGCCTGAATTTGAAAAGGTGCAATGTGGTAGACTCACAAGTACAACAATTTCAAACAACTAACCATGGAAAAATCAGAGGAAGTATAAAAATAACACCCATTGTTAATATATAAATAGATGAACACATGAGATAAACAGTTTCCAAGCATTAGAAAGGTAAATGTATGAGAAAAAAGCTATCTTGTCTTAGCTCAAAAGGGGCCAAACAAAAAGTGATTCAAAATTGAATTAAGAAGGTGATAATCTCAAAAGAGAAATGGTGAAGCAGTGATGGTTAGAAATCACAATAAGATAGATATCAACTTTTCGCTTGTTTGCGAGAATACAAAGATGCCATAGCCTTTAATTTTGAACGATCTTCTAAGAGAAAAAATGAAGATCAAACAAAGAATCTTGGTTCCAAATGCCTATATTTATAACTGGTGGATCCCAGATTTTCATTCTGATTAACAATAAAAAAGAATTCCCTACTTCATGTACTATATCAATTTATTTCATTCACAAAGAAAAAAATTATTCTAACCCACCTTAGACAACCTACCCTCTGTCAATACAAGCCCATTATTTTTGAAAAAGATTGTGCACATGCAATCTCGTGATCATCCTCCAAGAATATCCCGATTGCCTTAGCATCTCTGTCCAAGTCACCACTTGCAAAACCTTGATAAGCCATGTCAAAGAAGGGATGGTGATTTTTCACTTGTCCACATTTAACAGAGACACATTAATAATAAATTCAAAATAAAAGTGTAATATAGTCAACTCTAAGAAAAACACATAAAGTGGCACCCATATATACCTTAAATTGATAAGAATTTTCCTTCCATTTATCCTTTGTTGGATTTACACCCTTGGGATTGTGAGCACAAGGAACCATTGGGAGAATTCTGTACACAAAGAACAAATGACAAGAAGGGAAAAACCTAGTGAACTAGAAATTGGCATGCCTCTCTTCGCCCAAAATTATGTCATTTGTGATGAATGGAAAAGGTAAAACAGATGGAGGAAAAAAAAATACTATCCTAGTTTGAATAATGTGGAGGCTTATACAGTGAATAATGTGAAGGCCTAGTTTGAGGGAAGATATCTCAAATATGCCTATTCCATAAGTTCATATTGGAAGCCTTCAAGTCCTTGTCTCTAGTGACTTTTTTAAGCCCTATTCAGAGGGTCGAGGTTGGTACTGGATCTACTTTAGAAGTTAACAAAGGCCAGAAGATGTCTTAGAGAGTATGACATCTCTAAGAGGGCTTGAAATATTTCAAGAAATAGGTTCCAGACCTGTTGATTTGAGAAGAAGGGAATTCTGAAGCTAATAGGTTGAAACATTTTAACAGCATCTAAATTCATATTCAAAACAAGCTACATTTATTCACCTTGAGAACCTCACTTGAAGCATTCTACACTTGAAGCAGTCTTGGGAACCTCATTCCTTCATCATATAGAGAAGAAGATATCAGGATTAATTTTCTGGGTTGTAATTCCTCTCATTTGTGAAGAATCTAGGGTATCCACCAAAGAAGTAGCATTGAATTTCAGTCAAGATCTAGAGCCAAAATCTGGAATCAAAAAAGTTAAGTTGCAAGCCAAGATTTTTCAGAAAATAAGTCTGAATTATTTGCACCGTTGCATAACAACCACAGATCCAAGCGTAAATATAATTATCTTGAAGTTTCCATTCAAGAGTTGAGATTGTGCAAAATATTGATAAAGGGAAACACCAAAAAGAAGCATCAATACATATTCATTAAGGTCCTCTTCTGGGCATACGGTTGATCCCTGTCACGAATTCTAAACTTGTCAAAATTATGAAGCATAGATCTTTCTATCTCTGTGATAGCATACATATCTTCGTCAAAGATGTGTCCTTGTGACATTGATACTGTCCTCTTCTTACAAAGTTCAAATCCTGTGGGGACCGAGTACATGTGGCAGTCACCAATCTCATATATATCTGATCACTGTCATGAAGTTTGAAAGATCCAAGGAAAACAGACCTGAATCAATCTAGTCATCAATCAAATGTTGAAGCTAGAAAGAAATAGTGACATGCTTATAGTTATCAGTTTTTCATAAGGACCTGTGAAGCTATAAGGACATCAATCCAAGGTCGGTGGCAATCATATACTTGAAAGAATCAGCAGAAAGTACAGTGAAGGATAGCTCACACCCGAAAAAAGATCGATGAAGATGGCATCTGGAAATTCAAGTCATCTCTACAAAGATAAGTAACCATAAGGTATGTATGGTATATATTAAGATATTTTTGGGTTGAAGATAAGATTCTAAGGTTTTGTTAGTATTCTAGGGAAAAATATGAACCCTAGCATGACATGAAGAGGGGATAGAATCTGATCTAGGGTTTAATCTTTAGAAGCCTTAGGATGACCTCTTGATTGCATGTAATCCCTAAAATTCTTGGCATCATGTTTTGGTATCGTATACTTTTCTTGGGGCGCTTGTCAATAAATATTGCAGGTACAAGAAGTAAAGATGGATGGTTGAACCTTTGTTCTAAGAAACATGAGGGAAGAAGGAATTTGTATAACTATGGATGTATGGATCTCGGCTAGATGGAGAGTAGGGTGAAGAAGGCCTCCTCTAAGGCATTCAAGAAGAAAAGCATTGTGATGGGATGCATCATTTAAGGGATGGCAACATAAATGCATATGATAGAAACAAGATCTCATGACATCATCATAAGAATATTGAAATATAGCTGGAGTAAAAGTCTATGGCAGTCATCAATAGAAGGAAGCAGCTCTTGGTAACCTTATTAGAAGCATAAGTAGTACTTATGAGTAGAAGGAAGTCATTTGGTATAGAGATCATCATACATCATTGGAAAGGAGAATTTGCATGATGAGGATAATCAAGATCCTCCATTGGAATCTTCATTAGAAGGTTCATCTCTTGGAAGAAGCAAGTGACTTGCTAAGAATACCACCTTGGATATTATTCACTATTTGAAAGAATGATGGTATGGTGACAAAAGAATGCAACATGTCAAAGATGATTGAAGCACCCTCAATCAAGGACAAGAAGCTGCTAAAGTAAGTCTAGATGACCAAAGAAGAAAAGAGGTATGTATGCATATGTTCAATGAGTCAAGTCATGTCATTATATAGTTGCAGATAGTAAGGATGCATGCTCTACCTCATGAGCATGATCAAGGGAAAAGGATCTCTTTCATTGAAAGGATGCATGAAGGCATGGGTCTCATATGAACTAGATGAAATTAACATAATATGTCCTCATATGGAATATGAGATGGTTGAGAAAAATAAACTATGATTGGGAGTTCTTGGAAAGTAATATGTGAATAAAGAGAAAAGAAGAGATCGTGAAAGATGCGACTATGGAGAAGGCAATCAACATCCAATGACTAGAAGGATTAACTATGATATCTTCATGGGAAAGATATGAAGACCTTGTAAAATTCTAAAAAGGAATAAGACTCTTGAATAATGAATATCTTGGACAGGTGTCAATACGAATGCAAGTTGATGTTGCAACAAGAAAATGTCATGACAAAGGACCATCACAAAAGATAATTTGGTATTTGATCTTCATTTGTAATTTTTGAATAATATCTAGATGGGCTAATACAGGGATACCTAAAGAGAAGTGTGGATGTTATCTACAACTGATACTCATGTGGAAGGATGGAAGATCCTAAAGGAGACATGATGTGAAAAAAGGTAGTTGTATAAGAAAAAGCCAGATATGATCCAATATCTTCTGAATCCATATTTTCACCTCATGTTTAAGGCTACTCAATTTATGAGTAACAAGGTCCATTTTATGTGAGGTCCATTTTAGGCTTTGTCCATTATTTGTTGACCAATTCCACAAAGTATTTGTCTTCCAACCATGTGTGATTAAATTTAAAAGGCAGAGCAATGTGGTCATTTTCTTCGGACCATTCAAGAAAAATTGCAGCATGGTCAGATGTGCCAAGATATGAGTTCCATGTTTTAAGATTCTGGATCCTTTCGTAAATGAAAGTGTGGAGCAAAAAGCGATCCAACCTTTCCGCTATCCCTTCAGTGTGTTCTACCATTCCTCCAAGTGGGGCACAGAGGCCACAGTTTGATGTCTCTGAGCATTTTTTGTGAAAACAACGATGTGAAAAATCTAGTAAGCGGATCAGAATTGTTGTGCTCTCCCCAGACCTCCTATGGGCTCAGTGTAAGGTTCAAGTCGTCGACAATGATTATCCCATGGAGATCTAAAATCCCACAGTCATCCAGCCTTTCCCAAAAGTTCTTCTGATTTGAGTATGGGGCATAGTTATTAAGAATACGTACCCATTGTGTTGATCCCTTGTAGAAACTAGAAAGCACTATCCCTGAAAAAACTCTGTAGGCTTTAAGGGAGAAAATGATTGGGTTCCAGATAGTTGTAAGTCCACCAAAGTTTCTGATTGTGTTAATGGCACACATGGCCCAATTTGAGCATAAATTAGAGAGTAATTTGATGGCCTTTTCCCTGTCAACCATTGTTTCTTGGAGGAGAATCATTGTGAGTCTTTTATTTAGAATTAAATTCTGAAGTGTTTGCCGAGAGGGTACTGACCCCAACCCTCTAATATTATAGGACAGGATTATCATTTGGGATGGTCAACCTTGAGGATTTTTTCTCTAAGGCCCTGGATGTTAGGCATGTGAGTGGCTCCTTCCTTGTCTGCAAGACAACACGTATCAAACGTTGGGTAGAGGGTTGCTTCCAAAGTTTCAACGAACCTATTATTGAGATCGAAAGCTTGGTTGAAACATGAAGAGATCTTCTTATATTTGAGAGGTTTTCTTTATTGGATGGGCCAGGCTTCAATTTATCAGAACTGGAAACCCCTTCACCGTTATGGAAAAATGATATTTTTATAGTTAATGATTTCAGACCCATCGAGTCATCATTAAGTATGTTCTCTAGCTCTGAGTCTGTGGGAGGAGGAAAAAATGATTCTTCGTATCTAGGTTTATGCTGCGAATGAGGAGAGGCATGGACAATCTCTCACATTAACGCCAGCGGCCCCAAGTTTACGATTACTCCCAACAACTAGATAGGAGGGGGTCGAACGTGAAGGATTAATTGGAGCATCATTCCCATCCCATACCCTAAAATTGTGAGGATATGATTCTAGCTCATTATTCTTTTGGGCCGGATTCAGGGTTGGATTTGGAGCAGTGTTTTCAACTTCAGACAGAGACCCATATTCAAAGGGCACGTCCTCTAGAGCAAGTATGTCTAGGTTAGATTGTGTTTGAGAATTGACCCAATGTCCATGTGCAAAAGATGGGCTCCTATTCATCCAGATGGAAGAATTTTTCCTACCAGGTAAAACCCCGCCAAGCCTCCTTATGCACCTTGATATCAGATGTCCAACTTCATGGCAGCCAATGCACCTAAAAGGGACGCTCCAATAGTCCACATGTTGTTTGATTGAGAAGGTTTCCCAGAAAATATCCAAAGTTGCAGGGAGCCCATTGGAAAAATCCACTTCAATCAAGAACCAAGCCACTCTTTTGTCCAATAATCCTATGCAGGCTTCATCCACATAATACAACCTCCCAATCTTTTTTCTATCTCAAAGATTTCCCTTTTGGACCAAAACTCAAGTGGGAGCCCTAGTAATTTGACCCAAATATATTTTCTCTTTGGATTCTCTTTGATGGGATCAAATCCAATGTACCATTTGTGTAATATTAAGACCCCTCTACCTCTCACCCATGGAATTTCCTTATCTTCTCTGCATCCTCTAAGGCATAAAATGGACACCAAACCACCCATTTAATAATATGTTAACCTTCAGACGATATCCAAATATAGATGTCCAGTTTTTGTAAATCCATTCCTTCATTTGTGCTCCTGCCATTTTAGGTAGTCCTAGCGACACACCAGAGCTCTTTCCTTCAACCTAACAACGTTGTCCCAGTAAACATCAACGGCCATAATAAGTTTTTCAAATTCCTCTAGAGCTTTGACAAGTTTTGCCTTCCTCTTTTTTTAGCGTGAATCACCTCCATGGCAGGCTTGAACAACATGAATGCCTTATTATTCTTTATTATTATGTTCATAGGCTCCAATGTTATTTTTCACAGTCGGGTTGGCAGTTAGGGTTGTCCTGCTAGCCGCGAATTCATTTTCAGTAGCTATTGTAATACCTGGGAATTTCATTCATGAAGTTATTAGGTTATACCTAGGAATTTAGTTTAGGAAGTTGTCAGGGTATTTTGGGATTCTGTTGGAATTTCAAAGAACCCAACAACCTTACCTCATAAGTAGTTCTTGTTTTAACACATTTAGGGTTCAAGTTAGAGATAAGAGAGATATAGACAATTAAAGTGTACTTCATAATTTCTAGATGATGCATTCAAAGCCTAGATATTTTATTCTAGTATGGTTCCATGAGTAGCATTTATGTGTGATGGATTCAACACCTTGACCTTCAGAACAACGGCCCACTCAGGATGTGCAACTGGGAGTAATACTTTTCCCTTGCATGGTTTGAGTTATGTCTTGTATGGTTTCATTTATTTCCGTAGTTGTAGCTAGTGTGTGTATTTCCATTTTCTGTAGTAGCACTCATTCAATTAAGATTTTGTGACATTGTTTCTGGAATGATTCACTTTATTTGAAATTCTGCATTCAGAGTGCAACTCCCAGATGTTCTAAAATCTCAATTCATCAATTGATAGTTAGTTGAGTTATTTTTTGTTCAAGTTAAATAATATTTGCATAAAACAATGTCATGCATTTACAGAATAAGATTAGTGTTCTCTCAAAGGCACAAGCCTTGTAGCTGCATATACAATGGATGACATCTCAAAGCGTACATGCCACGGTTGAATAAGAATGTCCTGATGATCTACATTAATGTTTTCACTTCTTCACACAAGATCCATACACATTTTCATGGATTGAAACTAACAATAGGGTAAAGCACAGTGTTGGTAACATCACCCAAACTCATTCCTCACATTTTACAAAAAACACCAAATCATAAAATGGAACTAACTTCAAAGGATTCTTACTTTAGACAACATTCACACTTCTAAGTTGCATTAAACAAATGAACAGTTGTATACATGTCCAAAATCAACATTTTCAACTTTCTTTTGTGAATTCTGATAAATCGTAAAGCTACAATATCTGTGCTATTTAAAGATCATCAATGCTAAAAATCACCTGCCCTAATCACCCAAGACTGGTCTTGCACCAACAACTTTGGCTTCTCTGCCATCTTTTGTAAAGTCGTGCGCTATTGTTATAGTCCCAGCAATCAACACACAACCATGAAGTTTCCCGATCGTTCCACTTGCCAGGTCTACTATAGCATCATTGTGAACAAAAATCTTCACATTCCCTAAAAAAATATTTCTGAAATGATGACAAAAGTTAGACTAATGTCCAAGCTCTAAAGTTAACCAAAATGAGAATACACCAAACCTTCCAAGACTGTGAGGCATATTGCAATGAAAATAAAAGGAAGAAGTAAATGGTGTTGTAGTTCCATTCCTAGATTATGGTTTCCCGGCTAATAACACATTCCTCGATTGCAGTATTTGGCATACAACAATGTATCCTTCCCTTGAAACCTTCTAAGCAATGAGGATGAAGGGGAGGAGGTAGGAAGAAGAGCAGAAGTAGAAGTAGGGATAGTACTATATTTATTTCTCATTGAATGATGGCCCATGGAACGATGACCCACTGCTACATTGGCATTCTAAGGTAATGGCCTCTTCGAGTGTTAATTGCCGCCTACAACATGCCCTCGCTCCCTTACAACATTCACAATTTGAGATTGAGGATATTGAGTGACTTGAGGTTATGTGCACGCCATAAATGGACCCATTCTAGTCTTCAACACCTCCATTTTTCCATACAACTCCACTTCACAAACCTACTCTGCCAAAATGAAAAAACATGCTCATGGTTACAAACTTATTTCAGAAAGACAATCATATAGTAACCCCGTTGAAAGCCATTATCAACCACAGATTGAATCCATAATACGGCTAAAGTTATTCTATGCAGCTAAAAGCCAATCCTTGATATAATAACAGTTGGGTATTTAAACACATGGACAATTTCATTCCAAAAATCTTCGAAATCAACCTCAACATTACATAAAATCCTTGGATAACCTCACATAGAATTTATCAGAACAACATGAAGTGACCCTAAATGTAGATTTCCACTACAATAAAAATAATGACACTAGAATCGAAATGTAATAAATGAATTAAGCATTTGGGATGAGATTTACCTTAGGGTCGGGTAGGACAGAGTCTAGATGGCTACTTGTTCTCCAATGCAATAGCGACAACCAATGCTCTGGGATCAAACCTATTGCCAGGATGTGGATATGGATGTCTCCTCTGGCCAGGTTGAGGACTCGTCTATGTAGGTTTTTGAGATTGACTCTTTCTAGTAAAGGAAACAACACTAGAAACAAAAGATGAAATGGATTTAGACATGAACCTGGAACTTATTTCTCTAACACACTTCTTGGCAGCACCATTTTTCTTATCGGGCAATCCTGGGGGAAGTCTTGCAAGATTTTCATCTGATTTCTTCTATTGGGGCACTTCACTGGACTCCATATTGAATATAAGAGGATGTCTTCAACATATTCCCTACACGAGCCCTCAAATCACGCTCTAATTTGAGTAGCTAAATCCCCATAACTAGACTTTTTTCAATACCCAAATCCTTCCATCAACAAAACTCACCCACAAAAAAAAATCTTCTTACCCTCCTAAACAAGAAGCAAAACAACGACATATGAATTCTTAGCATACCTTGTGAATCATTTCTCTGAAGTCCACACTGCTTAGTAGGATATAAGAATGAAAGAAATTATATCGATTCTATATCTAGCCACGCAGAAATCCCTTCCATCCCATCTTTTCAATAAAAAATATACCCCTAATGCATCCAATTTTATAACTAGGATTTGCACCAAAAGGGTGCAAAGACATGCCGATAGAAGGGTAGATGAATGTAGAGTGACGCAATGGTAGCGCTGCAAGAAATTCAGCGAGTCTTGATGCCCGAGGATAACCAGAAAGTGATGATAGATCAAAACAAAAGCATGGATTTTTTCTAATTTAAAACTTGAATGCAACAAAATCACGTGGAAACTTAAAGATCTTGAAAGTCTTATAATGGCAAAGTCAAGGTATAAAAACATTTTATTAATCAACCATCTCAAAAGGAGAGTAGTTCTAAAGCCTTGAGTGCAATAAGTACATTTATACATACATGATGAACACAAAACTTGGTATGAAGATGAACACATCTCCCTAGGATTTAACGACAACAACCATTTGGGAAGGTGGACCAAAACTATAAATTAGGTAGCTAGTATCAAGTCTAAATATCCCCAATACCAACCAACTCGTCAATAGTGTAAGACAACGAGTCGAAAGTGTGTCATATAATAACAAACAAGAGTTATATTCCAACACAATAATGACCATATGAACCTTATCTTGCTCCTCTTTAGCAAGAGGAATATTTGGTGGGTGCACTGTTATTACAGGAGTGCTTACTTTATCTTTTTCTTCAAGTTTTATTTCTTTGTATTTATCATTGTCATTATTTTCCTTATCTTCAGTCACCATCCTACAAGTTGTAACTTTTCTTCCCCAAGATCTAGGCTGGAAATTGTCAGATGAAAGCAAAGTAGTTGTCACACCAACGACTCTATGGTTTCAGCCTGTTCTAGAATTTTGTGTAGCAGTGTTTGCTACAGCATAACCATCTACAACAGCATCATGGTGTTCCGTCAATGCAAAACATCTGACTGCAATTTCATAAGCCTACTATGATATGCAGCAATTTCAAACTCTGTCCAAGTCAATGCACACCAAGTAGAGCAATTTGAAATCTTATAATAAGTGGAATATGTATATGTATGATTTAAAACTATCATGCCCTAAAGTGATGAAGAAGAAGATAGGGCAACTGAAGGGATCGATTTCAGCAAAATCCAAGCTCTCGAACAACTTGCTGAAATTTCTATTCCAAATGTGACAAAGAGCAGAAACATAGAGCAGGGCTAGACAGGGTTGTTATTCCCATCACCTGCTCCAAACATGTAAGAGGAAAAGCACCATGTCTAGCAATCCAAGCTACTACTAATGTTGAGGCAACTCTTATCAAACCATCACATGTAACCCCACTCCATGAGCAAGGGTAGTTGTGCCCATCTTCTAAAACATAACCTGAAATAGAAATCTATTTGTCATAGTGTATCGAAGATTGGCTATGCCCTTAGTTTTCCCTCAATGTCTAGATTCATCATTCATGCACCCTACTATAGTTGAGATTCAAATAATATAAGATGTCTTATGATATCCGACTCTAAAATATATCAACCTTTTAATTCATGAGGTTCATTCACAAATACTACTAGTCAAGTAAGTGGTTAAACTCGCATCATGGATCATCAATTAACATAACTCAAAATTCTATCAGCGTTGAAATTAATTAGGTTCACTAACAAAGATTGCTAGTCAGTGTCATGTTTAAACTCGCAACATAAATCATCAATTAACAAAAAGAAAAAGAGAAAACTCCAGTTCTGTGCAAAACATTATGAAACTTTTATGATAATCATTATCTTGAATCAAAGGTCAGTTAAAATAACGTGTGAAATGCAAACATAAGGATATAATGCGCCGAGTTTCAACAGCAATTCGAACTCAAACATTTGAAGTTGAGCTTTTTTCTGGTATAAACTCACAAGAAATAGCATCCACAGAAGCCTAAAACACGATATTCACATACCTGTGTCTGAAGGTCCTTGAATCAAAGCTACTCGATTTTTTAATAGAGCAAGTTTAATTGCTTTAATTTGACTGTCATCAAGGTTGGTTTTATATCCAGATTCTAATAAATTGCCCAACTCATTGACCTAACCTCTCATGGGGTTTCCCTTATTATAATTTTGCACCGAAATATCACTGGAAATGCTTGCTTTGTTATAGACTTGGACCGAACTACCAGTGAAAACGCTGGACATAAAACTCAAACTGTTCATTTTGATATTGCTTATGTTTTCATTTGCAGGGCTTTCCTTCTCTTCGTTAAATAAGCATCTCCAGTTCAGAGTGGTCGTCGGAGTGAGATAAGCTGGAGGCTTATTTGGCCATTCTGCGTAGACAGGCTCTTCTGTGAAAGGAAACTATTCCAAATCTTTCTCCTGCAATGCTTTTAATACATGTTGATAGGCCTTGTAAAATGTAGGGATTTCAGCTGTGACAATATTCGAGCTTGCACACAAGAGTCAGCCAATTGCTTGGATCTCCACTTCTCCAGTTCCACCTCTTCCATCCACAATCCCTGCAAACATGATCATTCCATTCACATTGAGCCACAACGCCCCAAATTGGGGACTCGAAGTTCCCTTCATCGTCGGAGAGACAAAGAAGGCTTCCAGAGAGTGGATGCTTATAATTCTTCAACTTCTCTACGTGTATAGCCACAGTTATGCCAGAATAGCATCCACTGGAATGGATTCCCAAAACATAACCATTTTTCCAAATCTTCATGTGCCTCGGCGCATCCTGTAACGAATTCTTCCTTAGAGCAGAGATGCCCTTCTTCAAACCCCAAAAGCAATCCTCTTGGAGCAATCGAAAATAAGTATCCATATACACATCAACAGAGCCATAGCTTCCCTTCTTCTTAACAGAAGGTAGCCATTCAAACAATTTCTCAAACCTTCGTCATCTATTTGGAATCCTGTAATTTCAGGTAAAAGCGGCATTTTATTCCATGGAAGATTAGCGTTTGTTGAGGAAATTGCAGTTCCCGCCCGATCGATGAGAAAACCTAGAAAGAGCTGACAGTGGCAACCAATATTTTCTCCACTCTTTATTTGAAACACCATGTTGTTCAACAATGGAAAAACATCAGAACTGTTTAAGGACAGTATTCTGCCAGGCGTATCAAGAACTTCTTGAGCAGCTTTTCTGCTGAAGCTGAGATGAATATACCTACAATATACTCTTTGAGGGAAAAATGAAGGAGAGTAGTACCTCTGAAATAGAACTCAGCTTCAAGTTTCAAGTTTCTCCATACATCGCACAATCTGAGACAACCCGACCTTACCAGCCCGGCCTGCTCTGCAACAGTATATAAACAGGGTGTAAATTCGTTTCTCCCACAGCAAGTATATACAAACCCAACTTGATACAAAAGTTGAGAAACGTACATTGAAATCCCCAATCCAAACATGCATTGAAGCTTTGGGATGTTGAATCTCCCACCTAAATTAAGTGTGCGGAGGGAAATCTAAAATTTTAAATTTTAAATAAAACAAATTTGTGATCACTTACAACAAAAATATGGAGGGAAGGAAATGATGAGAGATTTGTTATAGCTTTACCAATACAATAGGTTAATAGTAAAAAATATTAATTTTTTAATAGGTTAATACTAAAAAATACTAAATTATTTTGATGTTCTATTCCACATTGATACACACATTTTCTCATTCTATTAAAAAATAAATTAGTTTGAAAATGTATTGATCATTATAGTCATTGAGAAGAACTATATATATGTATTTATTTTTTTTATGACAAGGATATTGAGATTGTGCAGATCTATTGAGGACAGTGAAGTCAAACGTGAGGCTGTATATTCCCAAAAGTATAACGCAGAAACTAAGGCAGTTTCAAAACCCTAACCAGGGTCAAGAGTATTACCTATGCTGTCGAGATTCATCTAAAAAGAGACACATAACTGTGACCCAAAAGGTATATTCAGAACTCTGGGTATTTTTGCTAGGGACAGAACATTGTTTGTGTTGTCTTATGTCAAAGCTTCATGTGCCCTAATCTTCTGTTCTTGTGATAATAAAGATTGGGAAAAATTTTAGTCATTGTAAATACAATGTTTGGACAGTGTTTGAACAATCATAACAATAATGTAACTATAATTCATGACATCTACATCAAAAGAAAATTTGTGCCCTAGATTGTGGGGCCCTGGGGAAAATTTCTGAGCGAGCTCTAGTTTTTGGAATGATAGGAATATCGAGCCCTTATCTGAGCAGAAATGAGTAATTGAAGAAGCCTCCTAGGACCTCAAATCAGTCTTTGTAAGTTCTTGGTAAGGGTGATTTCCTAAGGCTAATAATTGAAGCCTAATCTGGAAACGTTCTAATTCAAAAGAAAAGCACTACAACAGAGGAAACAGTGAGTCATTGGATTGGTAAACAATATGAAAGCATGCTTGAAACATTGTGGCTCTGAATGTATAGATGCATGAAGAAGAAAACACTCGTTTGAGATTCTTTCCTGAAGAAGTCATTCTACCCTCCTGAAGAATTGAACTCCTCATCTGACGTGTAAAGATTTGTCTACATGAAAATTCTGTGGTAAATCTGACCCTAACATTTCAAAATATTTCAATGGAATCAACAGTAAAGGATATCACCCTTGTCTTGTTTTATGCCATCTCAGATCTATGAAATGAGGTTTATCATCTCACAACAAAAAGCTCATGACCTTGCTCTCAGTCTCCTACAGTAAGAAGAGTATTTGCTGACTTGTGGAGATAGTATGAGTCTCACTAAAATAAGAACAACGACTTCAACGCACATATATATTTATATATACATACACAATCTGATCTACTTGAGCCTGTGGAGAATTTTGATTTACAGTTGCAATACTGTAATTAAATAAGTCTATACCAAAACCCTAGGAAATTCACATCAATGAATATTTGATTGCGTTGAAAAAAAAGAGAGGAAAGTTTCAGACATGGAAATCATTTTTTGAAATTCATCTTGAAGCCATGTATCAACCTTGTTGAAAGAAGCAATCCTGGAAGATCATCTCAGGCTTGTCTAGTTTGGGCAAATATGTGTATAAGGTGACAATGAAGTATGGATCAATAGTATTGTGGGCACTATTCATGCCAGGCATCTTTAGTGGCACATTTTTCATGAGTAGAGATCTTCAGGGATTGCATGAGTACATCACCAGTCCTGAGGACTTGATGAGAAGTTGGTTAAATTTCTGATTATGAGATTATGATGCCACTAGTACCCTTTTATTTGTTTTGCATGGACTATTTCTTGGTTCTGTTGGAGCAGCCTCAAAAAGAGTTTGAATATCACTCATATCCTGTTGGTATCAAATGCATTGGTGCCTTCTTATCCAGGGGATTTTAAATACAAGCAAGTTGAAGGTTAGTGATCCTCCCTTTTGCTGTTTTAAAATAGCTTAGTTCCTATTTATCACTTTGTGAGTATGTTGGCTACAGGATGGGATTCAAATTCATTTGGAGTCCATGTTATAGTCCATGATATCAAAATAGTCTCCTTTTACTCTTCTTATTGTATTGGTTTATTTGTCTAAACAAAATCTTTTATGATTTCTATTTGCATATGACTAGTATCAATGATGTTAAGGAGGGTTTATCTCACTCGGGGTGCCATATGTAAGCAAGTGACCAATTACTCTCTGCTTGGTTTTGTTAATGGATTTGTTTGTGTAGACCTTTTTTAATAGAAAAATACATCTTATATATACAAGAATTACAACAGCAGAACAAAAAGTGGAAGGATATATAAAAGGGAGCTTATATTCTCTTGTTTGTTTCCTTGAAATACATATCCTGGGGAATCCCACTAGGCACTCCCCTCATTCCAAGGATAGTACTTAGGGTAAAATAGGATTCTTCAGGGCTTGCTACAGCAAAATGTAACACCTTAGTGCAAAGCTTCACTAAGTACTCTAGCTCAAGGGAAACATAGGGATCAGTCACCACTTCCACCTTAGTAGCTGCTCCTCTGCTGTTCTATTGATGGATGTCCCCACAACGGAGGCTATCTCAGAAAATCTTGGAGATTAAGTAACCTGAGAATTCTTAGGCTAAATACCTTTCAAGGATTCTACTAAATACACACCAAATTCCAAGGATATTATTCGATAAGCAGAGTGGACAAACGCATACTAGTGGACAAGTATATATGGAGAAGCAGAGTGCTAGGCTCAGTTAAGCACATCTGTGGAAGCTCGATTTTCATTACGCAAGACTGTTACCCTACAAACTCGGATTGTAGAAATTACAGTTTCAGTTAAATGAATTTGGAGGCTTGGATCAGTGTTGAAGAAGCTCAGACTACTAACTGTGGAGCTTGGGTTAGCTCAGACCTGTGTGACTATTTCAAGCTCGGTTGAAGGCTTGGTTTTGGACAAAAACAGTGGTAATATGGTGGGTTCAGATTCTAGAATAAATTTTGTGGAGAGGCTCGAAGGTGCTCGGACCTGTGGCTGTCCTGTGGTAGCTTGAAGTATAATCTTGGACTATATTACAGTCATCTGGAAGCTGCTGGGAAAGGTGTAGTCATGTAAAAGGTTGAGTTGAAGCTCAGACCTATTGAACTGTGGTGTAAAAGGTAGAAACTCATAACACTGAGCTCGGTGTGTGAACAATCATCACTTTATCTCGGGCTATAGTTGGATAGACCTCACCACATTGAATAAGTGTTTCCTCAGACCTATGACAGATCAGAGACACATGGAGTAAGGAAAAATTCGGTTTATTGAACAATTAAAGAATTTGGACCTGATATCACTCTGGACTCAACTTCCGAAATCAACATTTAAAGAACAAGACTTCTTTTATATATGTTGTTGTAGCACCACTTCTGGACAATGTGCCATTTTTTGGGCAACATTATTTGTGGGTAGCTGGTGGCAATCTTTGAGAATTTGTTGGAGCAGATTGGAAGGCTCTTATTTGGAGAACTCAGACTTAAGGATAGTCACTTGGAGAAGCCTTTGGAACCTTTGGATTATAGTCTTTTGAGAAAACGTTGATAAGAACTTAAAGAAGTCTTGAAGCAAACTTGAGGACTTGAAGCAGATTCCTGGAAGTGTATTGAAGGCAGTTGTAAGAGACCTTTGTTGAGATTGTGCACATCTATTGAGGACAGTGAAGTCAAAGCCCCTCTCAGTATTTCCAACAGTGAGGCTTTATATTCCCAAAAGGAAAACGCAGAAAATAAGGCATTTTCAATACCCTAACCAGGGTCAATAATTGTTGCCTCAGACCTATGACAGATTAGAGACACATGGAGTAAGGAAAAATTCAGTTTATTGAACAATTAAAGAATTTGGACCTGATATCACTCTGGACTCAACTTCCGAAATCAACATTTAAAGAACAAGACTTCTTTTATATATGTAGGGGTAGCAGGAGCCACGCACTCCAGCCAGAGTTTAGCAGGGGCAGCGCAGGGGCAGTGTAAGACCTTCAGGTGTGACGCAGGCCCTTACTGAGCAGCACAGAGGCCGACGCAGGCCAGTTAGGTTGACGTAGAGGGATTCAAAGCAGTGTACTACTACCATTTTTATTTCTCTGTTGAGTGAACCAGTTTTGGTGCACATGATTGTTGTACTTGGATTTTGCATAATAATGAAAACCCTCCAGAGCTAGCTGCACCAGTTTTCCCACATTGGGTTTTTTCCGAGGATAGTTGGCTAGAAAATCCGTGTGTCACTCTGTCTATGAGCATGTTATTCAGTATTTGATCTGTATGTATAGGTTGCTAGTTGTATTTACTATTTACTTCGTTAATTTATTGAATATTTCAGAAATTAACTTGTAACTTAATTCAAGTAGGAGAAGTAAATCAAGATACTGCAATAGGGTTTCTTAGATTAAGAAATGTTCACATTCCCTAGGTTTATCCCCATTAGGTCACCTAGGGCAACAATTTCCCAGGAATCTGGCTAGAGGAAAACTTCTATCTCCTAGAGGCAGCTGGGTTGCTGGGTGCCCTCACTCTCCTCAGAACATGGGCCAATTCCGACGGTGGAATCTCCGGATACCTCAAGCCCTAGCTCTAGGATCAAGTTTTGCCTAGGTGTTCCCAAGGATAGAACCTAGTAGGATCAATTTGACCTATCAAAGTAAAAACACTTGTTTGATCCTTTCCCATCACCTTATCCAGGATAGGAACATCATTGGTTGCTAAATTCCATCCCCGAACCTAGGTTGGGTCCACTTGGCCCCATGTGGTCCCATTTGGTGTCAAAGGCCTTTCATCAAGGACCATTTGGGAATCCAAGTTCCCAAAGGATTTTAGGGATTGAGAACTTCCTTCATAAGTCTTATTATTCTCCCTCAACCCTTCATTCCCCCTCCTCTCTCCCTAGAAGATAATTCCCTTTCTTAAAAGGAAAGCAAGTCCCACTCTTTATTTTATCTTAGGGAAATGGTTTCGAGGTTCACTTCCCATCTATTCATTGACCTATACTCTACAAGTGACTTCCTAAACTACCGGGACTCCACCCATCGGTGAAAGTCCGTGAAGAGCAAGGAGCCTTCCTTCAGCCTACCTTCCACACGCAATTCCTATGGAATTATCTCCATATTAATTAGGAAAATCAGCCTTCCTTGATTGCTCAATCCATCATGGCATCCCAATGACTTTATAATTGCACATGGGAAATTTTCTATAAATACAACTGATAGTTATGTTCCTTTGAACTGTGTTACAATATGCCAAATGTTTTTAACATCTTCAATTTTTTCAACATCTACCACATGCCAAATGTTTTTAACATCTTCAATTTGCCATATCCACCATTTGTTTGACATTTAAACACCGCTGCACCACCAAATTTTGAACGGCCCGGGCCATGTCTGAACGGCCCGGGCCATGTCTGAACGGCCCGACACCCGTCGCCCAGTGTTAAGTCTGAACGGCCCAGTGTTGCCTCTAAACACGGCGCCCGAGGTCTCAAACACTTTATCCAAGCATTTAAACACTGGTAAGCTATCCCTACACATGTCTTAGGTTCATATGCTCATGATCTTTCGTTAGCATCCATTTCAAAAACAGGTTTAAGCCTCTGCAACACCCAACTTTGAACGGCCTGGGCCATGTCTGAACGGCCTGACGCCCAGTGTTGCTCCTGAACAGCCCGACGCCCAGTGTTGCTCCTGAACGCCCAGTGTTACTCCTGAACGAGGTGCCCGTAAAACGTTTTCCATCCATTGACTACTCGAGAAGTGGAAAAGGTCTCTACCACCTGCCCTCTAATATTCCCCTCATCATTTCTCATTTTCAGTCATTGAAAGTTTCATTCTTAGCCTCTGCACTGCCCATTCCTAAATGGCCCGGGCCACCTCTAAACGGCCCGATGCCCAGGCCATTGCTGAACATGGTCCTGCCCGCTTGGGCCACTACTAAATCCATCATCTCATACATCTACAAAGTGGTTTTCTTCACACCAATATCTCACCCTCCATGTATCAAACTCTGCATATCAATTTCACCTCTCTTGGTTCATCCCTACAGGCTTATTTTTGAACGGCCCAGGTCACCCCTGAACGGTAGAGTGCCCAGGCGCTCGGGCCACCAACAACACAGTTTTTCAAAAGATGCCAAAGTCAAGTTTTTAGCAGAAATACACCCCCAAGTGCATCAAGAGACTTTTATAAATAGGATGAAGGAAGTCTTCTACTATGATTACAGAGGAGATAAAACAGTGAAAGAGAGAATGGTTATTGTGTCACTTTGAAAGAGATTTTCTTTCTATAAATGGCTATGGATATGCATAGTCTCTAAAAGAAAAACATCAGTTTGATTAGAAGGTTTTCAATTAGTTTGAAAGAGTATTTAAAACATTGTTTTAAATGAGTCCCTTTTGTCTCAAATAAACCACAGAGAAACAGTGAAAGAGAAGAGAGTTAATGTGCAAATTTGAAAGTCCTTTTTGTGCTATGAGATAGCTAAGACTACACACAGTTGATAGAAGGAAAAACAAAGTTTGTTTGTAGAGGTCTTCAAATCAGTTTAAAAGGTGTCCTAACAGTGTTTTCAAAAGAGCACACCTTGTTTGCTAAATCAAAGATCAACACAATGATTGGGGAAGAGGTTGTATCAGTTTGAAAAAAGTCTTGTTTACCTTTTAAAAACAATGATAGCAAAGGGGTAGTGTTTAAAGGGGAAGGGTTTTCATGCCAAAACAAAAGGAAATTCCTTTTGAACAAAAACCACAAACATATCTTGCTTAAAACCTTTTGTTCAAACACAGTGATAAAAAGTGATTTTGTTCTCATTTGACAAATACTTGTTTGCTAGCATCAAAGAAACACATTGATTTGAAAGGAGTAAAAGGTGTCTTGGTTGAAGATTTTTTCCAATGATCATTTTAAAATTTTGTCTTGGTAAGTCAGTGAAGATTATTAGAAGCAACGGGCGCTACAAAAAGCCAAATCAGTTTTCCCAAAGGAAATTGAAGGATGCACAAGAAAAACTCAAAATCGCCCAAAGAGGGCGCCCGGCGGAAAAAGAGGAAAAAGACACCTCTGGGCTTGGAATTTTGGCCCGAGATTCTAGACATGTTTCTAAAAAGCCTTGAGGGACTTGCTCACAAAAATTGAGCAAATTTCGACATGTTCTTGTTTTTTGACATTTTTGGGCCTAATTGCATAAAACCATGGGCGCCACCATTTTTGTTTGGAGCATCCTCAACTATTGAGAGTGGTACCATTGGATGCATTAAATTCAGGGGCATATACTCAGAAATTTTCAGATCAATTGAAGATTTTTTGGTCCCCCAAAGAGGTAAAAAACATTCACTTTTTCGACACTCTGCCCACATATCAGCAAGGCCTATTTTTTGGGTTGTTTTACTCAGTTTAGTATTTGACACACTTCTAGGCATCATTTTGGGAAACTTTAGGCTGTTACAGAAAATAGACATCTAGGGATTTCCAACGAGATATTACGGGCCTCATTTCGACAACAGGAAGACCTTCAAAAGTCTTTCGAAAGACAGGCAATTTTCTGCTGATGCGCCCTTGTGGCATTTTGACCAAAAAAGGTAGTTTTCTGAAGTGGCATCTCCAAATGTGTGTTAAGCTATTTTGGGACATTTTTCAGTCATAAAAAGTCAAATTTATTCCCTTTTTTAGCATTTTGAGATATTTTATTGGATATTTTGTGCCTTGGGCTTTGCAAAGCCTCAAGGACAAGATAAGATATTTGTTTTTGAGCCAATGGCTAGCTAGTTGCCTTGGTTGGTTTTCCTCCTCTTTGGCCTATATATTCCAAGAGGATTCATTGTAATAGCAGGCAGAACTTGATGTTAGAGAGCAATACAATAGCACTATGAGCTTTGAAGAAACACTTGTCTTGTGATGTTGATGATCTCTTTCTTGACTTGGATGGTGGAGAAGGACTGTATGTAGGATTCCATGGCTTGGTGCATGGTATAGTGTTTTTATTTTGTTTATGTTTCCTCTATTTCACATATGTTTCCATGCTTCTTGCTTGTTGTAGTTCAATAAAGATAAGTTTGAGACATGCCCATGGAGGCACCTAAAGTTTCCTGATTCATTTGCAGCTTCTATGTTTTCTTCCTTCTTAGTCATATCAAAGAATTCTTAACTGCTCTTTGATCACTAAGAACTTGTTTATTTATTTCATTAATGGTTGTTATGCATGCCAAGTATGATTCATGGTACACCCTGCTTACTCATGGCTAGTCAAAACTCCGTCTCTGAAATCTCTCTTTGAATGGTTGATTGTCTTAGTTGAACCAAGGAGGTCTTGTTTCGATCTTGCCCTTTGCCTAAAACTTTGCATTCTTGCTTTCAAAGTTCCCAATAGCTCAAAATATGATGTCTAGGAGTTCCCTCTTCATAGATTGAGTTGTTTTTCCGTATTATTTGTTTTCCCAAAGTCTGAAGGTGATTTCCCAAAGTTAGAGGGTCTTATACTTCTATGCACCACCTGAATGTTTATTTTACGCATTGATTAGTTATTGTTTCGTTCGTAGAGGACCATGGTTAGCCCTAACTTATGAATGCTTGCTGATCAACTATTCATGTTTAGAACCTCTTCATTATTCACAAACTTATTGTTCATCCCATTTCATTTTCGCCCAAAGAATCTATTCATCTCGACCAAATCGGCCCTGCAGTCATACCTTATCCGTCATTAATACTATCTTGACCTCATTTGACCCCATAGCCCAATTGTTTTGACATCTCCATATCTATTTATACTTTCAGTCAGTTTTCCCTCAACAACCAAAACAAACCAAAAACATACTTCATAACTAGCCTAACATCTAAAAACAAACTAAGAAAACAAGCACACATCCTTGCACATAATAGAGAGAGCCCTCTTTGAGTCCAAGAAGGCTAGTTCCTAGGACTCCAAAGTTGGTCTGATGTTACCCTGTCATTTGGATTTCCAATCTGCCAAACTACAGGACACTAACACTATATAACTAATCCTTCCTACTACTGCTATACTGTGGGCTCCTCATAGCCAGGTTCGATCCATGAGACATGCCATCTCAATGGACCTTGCCCAAATTTCT
The DNA here is from genome assembly GCA_034641835.2 of Pinus albicaulis. Taxonomy (NCBI): domain Eukaryota; kingdom Viridiplantae; phylum Streptophyta; class Pinopsida; order Pinales; family Pinaceae; genus Pinus; species Pinus albicaulis. The sequence continues at coordinate 1,687,860,967 of CM076584.1, forward strand.
TATCTCGGGATTATGTCTACACATAACCCCACCTTGCACCTCGAGGTATGGCTGCTCCCTCTTCCCATCTAGCTCGAAATTTCCCCCTCATGGAGGTCTTTGCTTGAGTGGACGCTTCCACTCAGTCTCCTCTCTGCTTCTCCAATTGTGGCAGCTACTCCACAACCTTCTAAAACTGCTTCTCATGAGGATGCATGTTGAGAGGTAATTTATGCTCCCTCTAAACCACCAAGTCTCTAACTTCTGCCTTTCTCCTCAAAGCTTTGCATGCATCCGGCACCTCAAGTGCATATAGGTTCTTGACTTGCGCACAGTGTAATTGTCCCGAAGTTACAAAAAGTTTCTAAAAAAGAGTTGATTTTAAATCAATGATATCTCCCTTATCCGAGCTCCGATTTGACCGATTTTTTTTTTCTTTCCATTTGGGTAGATTTTCACAAGGAATCCAAATATTCTATTTTTTTTTTAAATTTTACACCAAAATATTCAAATATTCTCTACAAACTCACCACCCAAAAAATTCCTGCTCTGATACCATGTCGAAAATCTAACCAACGAGATTCAATCTGATCTTGTAATCTACTAAAACAAGATACTGAATCCTTCCTACAATTTACGGAAACAAAACACGATCGCACAATCATATATAAGTAAGAGAAATAAATTATCAATCGCACAACAACATGATGTATTTGGGGAAAGCAACTAATCAAAACCCCTCTATCTCTATTGTGTATTAAGTCTAGGAATCATGAAACAATACAATGCTTAATCTCTCATGAGATTCTCCAGCACTCTGTCAATTGTCTCCCGTTGATCTAGGAAAACTCGGTCTAGTACTTAGCCAATTATCATCCTTACTTCAGCCTGCCTTGCTCATGCAATTCACAGGGAATTAACTCCTTATTAATTAGGAAAATCAGTCTTCCTTGACTGCGCAATCCATCATGGCATCCCAATGACTTTATAATTGCACATGGGAAATTTTCTCTGAATACAACTGATAGTTATGTTCCCTTTAACCTCTGTCTCAATTGGGTATTCCTAGAAACTGACATGCATGCAACTATTAATAGTGAATTATCAGTTATCTGATTGATCACTCATTGTGAATTAAATCTAATTTAATTCACTGGACGTCTCACTAGCTCATCACTCAGTTAGAACTAGTTAAACTGATTTTAACTCATTTAATTGAGTTAATTACACTTGCACCCCACTAATGCATCAACTTCAACTGGACCCAAAAAATATTAAAATCCCTCTAGATGCCTCATATTAGACCTCAACTCGAATTTCTTGAGCTAGCTCAGTCATCATGACTTAATTAACTGACACAAGTTGTTATGAGACGAAATTACAATTTATTGTCCAAATTATTTAAGGGAAAAATAAATTAGATGCCCCACATTCCTCACTCCTGGTGCATCAAAATTCCTCACAAGTGTGGGTGCATTTTTTTTTTCCCTTTATGGTTTCCAATCTCACTGTTTCTTGTTGCAAATTTCAACATTTCAGAATTTGATGTGGCCTTCACACAAATACACCATTGAAATCACATGCCCAGATTCTCATGAGAAACCTCTCTTAAGCTTGATCTGCCAGAAGAGAACCAACAATATGCCATCCTACTTCCTAGTGCAAATCGACCATTAAGGTATGCAACATTCTTCTAAACCCTCACATGATGATCTTGCTCTTGGAGGATGATCATGACCTCCCTTTAGCAACCCTTACTCGGCCCTCGTACTTGACCTACTTTAGGACTACATCTCTCTTCACCCCCTTGATGTGCCAGATAGTGGGAATACATGTCAAACATGCTAAGATGTGCCAAGTGATAAGGCATGCCAAGATGTGCAAGGGTGTGTCAATGCATGTCAGGGTCTTTCAAGACAACAAAAGGGAGAAAAAGGTTAAACTACAAGGAAATGAGCACATAAGAGGGTTAATAAGTCATCAATTTACCTTTTCCAAGAGGGGCATGCTAGGCACACTAACACTAGGCGGAAATAGGTTCCAAGTGCAAAGTCTTAGTGCATTCTAAGTGCCAAGTATTCCTTTGTTGCTTCTCATCTATTTTCCAACAATTGATCATCACAAATAAATTTAATATTAAACCATGCTAAATCATACCAAGGCATCTCAACGTATTCCATAAATGCTAAGACTTTCCAAGCGCCAACACGTGCTAAGCGCCAATATGTGTCAGGGACTAGTGTTATGCATGTTATGAAGTGGAAGGGAATGTTGAAGAGTGCTAAGGTGTGCTAGAGAGTGATAATGCATGTTGATGAGTGTTAAGGAGTACTAGGAAAAAACATTAAGGGAGCACTAGGTAAAAATTCATGGAATTTAATGAATATGAGGAACGTGTACTGCCAGAGACTAGTGTTAATGGTCAGTGTTAGTTGTCATGCCAAGGAGGGAGTGACAAGGTATGCTAAGCATTGGTAAGGCATGCTAGGGAATATCAAGGCATGTTAATAATTCCCAAAGTGTGCTTGGGAGTTCTAGGGTGTGCTAATTATATCATGTGCCAATTAATAGTGCCAAGATATGCCAATACATGCTAGGTGCTAAGGATGTGGCGCAGGGTGCCAGGGTATATCAATATGTGTCAAGGCAACAAAAGGAAGAACCAATAAGAGGGTTAATAAGTCAGGACTTTATCTTTTTGAAAAGGGGCATGCTTGGCACACTAATAATATGTCTTAATACATGCCAAGTGGAATTGTGTGCCAAGTGCTAATGTATGTCAATGCATTCAACCAAGGTGTTCTAGGGCATGCTAGGGACTATATGCAACATGCCAACACATGCTAGGAGAGTTCCATGTTGTGTTAGCGCATGCCACCATGTGTTTGGGTGTCAATGTCATCAAAAGATGTTCTAGGTACAAATATGTTCCAAGACATGTGGGGTAATAAGAAATGTTAGTGTGTGCCAAAGCAGTAATTTAAGGTGTGCCCAGATTGTTGAGGATTGTTAGGTCTTTCTCATTAATAGAATTTTCAGAGCCCGATTATGTATTAAATAATATATTTCCTACACACAATAGTGGAACTTTATCTAAATGGAATTTGCTAGATAATAAACTTAATAGATATGAATCATGTGTTGACTCATAGGAAATCTCTATTCGACTAGTCATTACTTGAGGGAAATGATACACGCTTATTACTTCTTAAAAAATTGACTGACCGTAACCATTATGGCCTTGGACATATTATAAAAAATGCTCAACAATAATGGTATTAAATCGTCATATTTTGACAAAAAATATATTAACAGGCACATAGCGTCATCAAAAACTCATTGGAATGATCAATGATGGCGGACATTTTTTTATTGTCACCAAAAGTAACAAAAATAGCATTGGTGAGGGTCATTAAAAGTTCTTCACTAGAAGTGTCACCGAAGAGAGAATTAGTGATGGGCCTTTAACGACCCTCACCAAGAGTGAAATGTCTCTAGTGACGGACCATAAAGGACCATCACTATATCCACTTATAGTGACGGTTTTTAGTGATCAATGATGACGGACATTTTTTGACCGTCACCAAAAGTAACAAAAAGAGCATCAGTGAGGGTCATTAAAAGTTCGTCACTAGAAGTGTCACCAAAGAGAGAATTAGTGATGGGCCTTTAACGACCGTCACCAAAAGTGTCATTGAAAATGTCTTTGGTGATGGACCATAAAGGACCATCACTATATACACTTACAGTGACGGTTTTTTAATGACCGTCACCATATGTGACATTGGTGACGGACCTTAAAGGTCCGTCACAAGCATGACCCTCACCAATGTGCTTTTTTCTTGTAGTGTCTTCTATTGTTCCCAATGAGATAGAATTGATTATCCCACTGGTTCAGATATGACCTCGTGCTTGACTCCTTTAAGAGGAGCTTCCCATAGCATACAAGCGACTATTGGATTTTTTCCTACCGCAAGATCAACTACTTGTTTGTTTTAACTATCTTGGAGAGTTAATTACTCCCTACTCCAAGACACTAGCCTAAGCTATATTCGTGAAAAGAGCCCTAGAAATATAAAAGTTACTAAATTGATTTTAAATTAAGCGTTTATTTTAAGAGTTGTTTCTTAAGACAATAGGTACGAAAGTGAAACCGATGATATGTATTCACCCAACTCAAAACATACTAAAAATGCATCTAATAATGAGAAACAATTCGTTTTCTTTCAATGAATTCTAGCTAAGGAAGAGTTGAGAAATGTAATCTTTGTAAAAACAAATCTTTCCTTCAAACAAGAATAAATGAAAAGAAATCTAATTTCAACGAGAACTCAAAATGATCTATGCTCAATAAGAAATCCCTTCTATTCAAGATCGAAACTGCAAACCAACTTTTTCTTCAAAAGACATTACAATTTCTAAAAAAGCACTCAAAACTAAAAACATTAATATTGAGATCTGAAAATTCTAAGACTAAATCTGAATTAAAACTTCAAATATTTTAAGGATGTCTTACTTAGCTTGTTATCTAACTAAGAAATTCTTTTCTTGAATCAGAGAGAACTTGAAAAAACATCCAATTTTCATTTTTTAAGTGAACTTCCAAACTTATTAACAAAAGATTTTAAAGATGTGCAAATGAGAAAAATGGGATCTAAATCTCATAAACAATTTTTGCTATAATGTTAAACTCAGCAAGAAATCAAGGAAACAATAGTGATCTAAAGGTATACCAAGGTTTCTAATCTTTGAGCAGAATAAAGAAAAATCAAAAATCATTATAACATGCAAATCTTTCAAAAAATCATTCAAAAGTAAAAATGCTGAAATAAACTCTTAACCAAGGCTTTCTGATAGAAGATACAGGTCTGGGTAATCACTGAGAGTTTAAAAAACTAATCCAGAAAAGAGGATTTTAAGATTTTTCAAAAATTTTAACAGGGTCCATAGAATTCAGTGCAAACCAGTGCAGTCCCACACTATGGGTATAGGAAAAGTGTGGAACTGCCTGCACTGTCTCTAAAGGAAAAGAGCGGACACAAGAAAACAAGAGAAAAAACCAAAAATTCTCAAAGACTTCTCAGGGATTCTACAAGGATAAACCACCCAAGCCAGTATAACTCAATCAAAATCAGGAAACATAAATTCAAAGTCAAAAAATAAAAGAAATCAAAGCTCAAAATCATTCCCTAGAGGAGTCACCATTTTGTTGGACGGATAAGTCGTTCTTGCGGACAAGACAGACCTCCCAAGTTTCCTATGGACAGTTAGCAACAAATGGACAAACAAAACTATCTTTCTCTAGATATATTGTGATTCATAATTAAATTCTATAAAGGTTTAACGATCCTACCTTTGATCTAATGCTTGTTTGTAGTAGTAGTCCTTCAGTCGCCCGAAAGAGTTGCCTTCGAAGATAACTGTGTCTGCCTTGATGTCATACAGGCCTTCTTGGGGTCCGGAACAGGCATTTCCTTTACTCTGACCAGCCTTGCACTTTTCCAACCGAGATACATATAGGTATGTAATCTTTCCCACATGAAATCTCGACTAAAAGGGTCTAAGTTTCAACAAAACTTCGCCTCCAACAATACTAAAACTTCAAATCATCAATTGTAACCCTTTGAGGCTGCCCTATGCCTCGTTTTATAGTGGAAGAGAGGAGGTTACAGCTCCATACAAGAAGGGATAGAATCCTCCTTCAAAGGGATTAGTTCCTTACATCAAGGGGTTAGCTCCTTATTGGATGGGATACATGAACATGAAAGGAGCAGACTTTCCACCGCAGGAATGTTTCTAGAAGCTTCCAAAAATGACTTAAACTAAGCTTCTATATTTTACTTGTGCCTTTTCTAACCTTTTACAGGGGTCGACACTTTTAATAAATAGAAAGTGTGTTTGGCTACGCATGATTTATAGCCAACAGGTGCGGGACCGCAAGCAAAACTAGGAGAAAGTGCGATTAGTTTTAAGGCTTTTATGAGATTTTCTCTTAGTTTCAAGGCTTGACTTTAGGAACTTTGATATTGTAGACTTCCAAGGGAGTACTAAAATGTCATGGTGACAAATTTCAGTGTAACATTGGGAGACCATCCTAGTAGAAAAATGGACTGAGGAAGACTGGACGACGACTAGAAATGAAGGTAGCATTCTGGCCATGTTGAATTTAAAACCCAAAATGTTGTCTAAATCCTTATGGAAATTTAAACCACCAAGGCAAAACCCATCTGATGTCTTCCAGATGCCCCAACTGGGGTTTCTAAAACTTAATTATGATGGGGCATCCAAAGGAAACTAAAGGCAGGCAGGAGCAAGAGCAGGAGAAGGTTCAACGTCTAGGGTCTATGCGATGGATGTTGGGTTTGCAACAAATAATGAAGCCGAATTAATGGCGGTTAAATAAGGGCTCATAATCGCAGTCTGAGAAAACTACCACAGAGTTATTGTCGGGGGGATTCGGCGATGGTTACAAGAGTATTGCAAAAGTTGCAGCAAGGGACTTCATGGGAAAAAATAAGCAGTAGCTGGAGGACAAAAAGACTCATTCATGAGATCAATTTAGTTATACAGGATATTGGCTACCTTATTCCCTCGCATGTTCGCAGAGCGGGGAATGAGGCTGCAGACTATTTAGCTAATTGAGTCTGTAGCAATGAATACCACCAGTTGGACATTAACCATGCCAACAGGGCATGGGATATTGAGCTACACCCACTACAGTGCACCATAGATAGAGATAAAGAAATAGAGACCCCTAATCGGGGTGCCAAGTGGAGGATGACGGGACGTGGTTGGTGTCACGTGGCAACGTGCACCACACCGTCAATTAAATTCTTCTAAGTCTCCAGCCTGCAGGTGGCCGGAGGCAGGTACGAAGCAGGTCGCACCATAATGGCTACAGACGGAAATTCTGGGCGCCAAAAAAGCATGTCAGATCGTATTTGGAAAAAGAGGTGCATGCATAACGAGTTAAGGCAGAATGTGAAGAGGATGCAGAGCACTGTTTTCAGCAAGAAAATTCAAGGAGGATCCGAGGGCAAGGAGGCTTCAGTTCTGCGGTGTCCACTGACTATTTGGTATGTCATGGCTCTAGTAAGTTACATTGTTAATTTACCTGTTCACTGTAACAACACTGGCGACCTCAATTTCTTGGGTGGTTTATTTGGTTTGCATGTGGTTCGTCGATGTAATGGTTGGTCCTCTTTTGAATTCTAGAATATCTCTGATTTCCTCTGTTATGCCTATATCGAAGGGTCCTTTAAACTCTCCTTCTATCATATGCATGATAACCTATTGTTTTTGGTTTTTCCGGCTCCACTAGTTGACCCTTGCTTCAGAACTCCTTCTCGGTTTCTGTTCGATGATCGAATTAAACCCTTTACTCAAAATTATAAGGATAATTCCTCTCAGACTTTGGTTTTGTGGCTGTTTAGTAATGTCACAGCATCTCAAGCATATGTGATTGCCTATATGGCTAGGCAGGATAACTATGTTCTCCATAATTGCTTTAGTCATAAATGTATACCTCCGCAGGGCGTGAGGGTTACCACTGCTTTGTATCATATCTCTGGCTTCTTTGTTAGGGACGGAAATCATCACCCCAGTTCTATTAGCTAGTCTCTCCGTCGTTATGGGTTTTTGGCTACGAAGTTACACTCCTAGGCATTTTATTCTTCTCTGTTCACCCTATATGTCACTTCTATCATCCTCAACAGTGACTGCATGGTAATCTATATAGTGGAATCAAATGCTTCAAAGGAAGCAGTGGGACCCATAATTGATCACAAGCATACTGTTATTGACTTTATCTTTCCATATACAGGCCTATTTTATACTTTCACAAGTGTTTCTTAGTCACTGTCAGAGTGTGTCCGTCCGATTATAAAAATGGTAAAAGGTCAACCTGGAAAATGTCAGGCTAAGGAAAAAGGGAAGTAGAAGCTTCCAAAACCCACTATAGGACCAAGAAAGCGAGGCAGGAAATCAAAAAAAGAGGTCATGGAGAATCTATTTGATATCTACTCCACAGGAAACCCACCACAGGTTCGCAAGCTAATTCAAGGTTGGGAGAGACAAAGCAATAACAAAGAAGAAGACATTAAACAACAGGAGGATACCATGGATTTCATATCAGACCCAGGGAACACAAGAGGGAGGCTATCCCTTTTTCAGCAAGAGGCAATAGGTCATGTATAACTAGAGTCACATAGAATGGAGGAGTGGTTGAATCTAGTTCTTCTCCATGAGGTCCAAAAACTACCATGGGTCTTTCTTCTTGGAGATTGAGGCTGTCAGGGAGAGGGCCTACACATTGTGGCAACAAGAATTGAGAGACTTGGGCCTTGTATGAGGGTTGTTTTAGGAGCTCGATCTGGGGAACCGAGATCTTGACCTTTTCTAGTTCTTTCTAGAGGTTAAAGAGCGTGGGAAAATTTTCTGTGATAACTTCTTTGAACTGATCTTTAGGAGGGTCAGGCAGTTTCAACGGTATAGCTCTGAATATCTCATTTTGGGGTGGATCAGAGCCCTGTTTTGAGGAGGTGGGCACAGAGGCTTTATGATGGGCAGACTCTTCTAAAGGATTTTTCCCCTTACTGGTAGAACTAGAAGGGGTCTGCTCTCTTGATGTCGAATCTTCATCTTGTTCCTGCACTCAGGTTCTCTTCCTCGAGGACCTGCGATCATACTTCATGTGGAGTTGATCTTGCATGAAATCCACAAACTGCCTGTAGTAATTGTCAATATCTCGATCCTCTGGGGGGGTTACTTCTCTTCTAGCTCTTCTTGTAGGGTGAGTTCACCTTCCTCATCCTTTGAGTAAGCGAGGAATTGATCTTCTTGACTGTCTGTGACTTCCTCGGCCTGTCCCTCCATTTCCCCTTCCAGGTATAGAGGAGGTTGGATGTGATCTTGTTGCTCTTTCCTTTCTCGTTGCAACAACTATAGAGGGGACTTCCGGTACTGGGGATTAAACCCATAGTTTGGAATAATTTGGTTAGGGTGAGGAGGGGAATTCTTGGCCTCCAATTCAAGCTTCACTAGCTTATTTGAGAGGTTCTTGATTAGCTTATTCATCTCTTCGGTTCTATACTCCTATGGTTACCTCTCTTGATTAGAGGTAGAAGCCTCCTCCCTACCCCTTCTTCTGGCCTCGTGCTCTGTTCTCCCTTTGAATTTACCTGTAGAAGAAAAGTTTTCTTCTACCTCTAGTGCATCAGTATGGATCTGATCTAGAGATGCAAACTTTCTTTCCCTTAAGGTGAACCCAAATGCTGGTTCAAAAGCTCCTGCGAAAACCACCTTAGCAACTGCTTGTGGAGGCTTTATTTTAGCAGGAAGATTATGATAAAGCTTATTGAACCTCTTTATAAATTGTGTTACATCCTCATTTTGTCTCTTCTTGAGAGTATTGAAATCTGTAAGAACATATCCATGGTCCCTCTTTTCTCCCCATTTTAGTATGAAGAAGTTCTCCATTTCTTCCCAAGTGGAGACTATGTGATCAGCAAGAGATTTGAACCACTTTCAAGCCTCTCCATCCAAGGATTGGATGAAAAGCCTCAACACTACATCTAGGTGCTCTACATTTACAATCTCAGCAAAGTCACAAAATTTTTCAATATGTCTTTGCGCAGAAGTACTATCTTTTCCGGTGAACTGAGGCAGAATTTTTAGATAATCTTGAGGCATGTCATTCAGTACTGGAGGTAAAGCCAATGGGGCATATTTGTTGAGGAGGAAGCCAGGTACAACCATGAGGGGTGGTGGTGGTATATTTTGAGGGTGAATTGGATATGGTATAACCAGTGTATGTTGAATAGAGGTTGCTATATTGGTTTGCACAAAGATTTGGAGTACTGCAACTTCTTTAACTTCTTCTGCCTCAGGAGTAGGATGCAAGGGAGGTAAATAAATATCAGCGGATCTAGCTTAATTTTTTATGATTGAACTAGCTAAAGCAAAGTTTTCTACAGAATACTTAAGTACACGGGCTATGGTACTAGGACCATAGATGCTAGCTTTCTGAGATGAGGAAGGCAAAGCTTCTAGAGTAAATGAGGGTAAGTCAACCTAGCTGAGATGCTTCTCCTTCTAGACTTTCCTAAATATAATATTTTCAGGATCAGACACAAAAGGTTCTCTGCTGAGAAGTATCAGATCTAGTATGAGGCATTTTGTAAGCCAGGATTACAACTAATTGGAAACTTAATAACAGTGGAGTCGCCAAGGTGAGGGTTATGCAACTCTCAACCCTTCGTGCTCGCCTGATTGAAGGGTGAAGATAATGTTGTATCCTAGGGAAAGGTTTTCTAATTCGTCTCCCTGGAAACGACACCAAAAATATGTTGTAGCTCCTAGAGACAACCTTGAGTTGCAAAATATCAGTGCCTAGGACATCTTAAAATCAGAGGTTAATAATGGAAAATTGTATGAATGCGCCTTACAAAATATGGAATAATAGAACAATGGTTTTGGTGGTTCATGGATGGAGAAAACCTTGGAGTCAATTCATGTGAATTCCCTATACTGTGAGAGGGCTTAGGAGACTGTGAGACTGATGGCTTTTAGATGGGCCAAGTATAAAATAATGAGCAGAAGCTTTAAAAGTATGCAAAGGTGTTGAGAAAGAATGAAGAAGGAACCCACAAGAGACTGGCTTAAGAGATTTAAGAATATGTCCCCCGGGACCTTAGAGGAAGCGAATATGAATGAGATATGGGCAAAAAAAGAGGTTTGTGGGGCACGAATTAAGGGAGTGCTGCAGGCTTAACACATGAGCATTAACACCTGAGCGTTATTCAAACATGAATTCATGAATAAAATTGCAGACTACCAGCAGCTACATTACACGGACCGTCAAGGCAACATAGCATGACAGATGATTATACATAAAAAGGATATAACTGATAACGAAATAAAATGGATACATACTACTCATTGCTCCATCTAGAATCCAAATAACAGTGTTGTATCATATTAAGTTCAAACAACTCTCCCAAATATGCATCTCAGACAACAGGGAGCACAATCATACAAAACTACAACAAAATTCTTCCAAATTCCAGAAACCTACTTTCATCTTAGAAGTTACTATATATAGAGTTCTCCTTGAGGGTATACAGTACTCAATAATTTATGATCGACCCATATCTATGAAATCACAACATCCTACCTAACTTGCAAAGCATACATTGAGCAATTACTTCTGTACTAAGATAATTAAAACAAGAATGGGGTGAAATTGAGATTTCAAATCATCAAAATTAAATTGAAAAAGAAAGGAGATGGTCGCCCATTGAGGCCAATAATGGGAGCCTTCAAGACAATATGGCAAGGAGCTATTGTAGGTGGATAGGCTGACTGTCATTTTACGATTCCATATATTTCTTACAAACCTCCACTCCCTCAGTCTGCTGATTTTGACTTAATCCATTATGAAGAGGCCTGTAGTACTGCACACACCTGGTTCTTTAACGAAGATCTCCTGAGAAGACTGCATAAACCACAACTGCATGTTCTGCCTCAAATGCCCATGTAGTGTTTTTGAATTGCAAAACGGGAACCGAATTTCGGAGGGGGTCTCAAGTGGTAAGCAGTATCGAAGAGGGGGGGGGGTGTGAAATGACGAGAGGATGACAAGTAGAAGAGTGGGTGGTAATGGATACCGCCCATTTCGAAACCCCCCCCCCCTCTGCCCCATGGTTAAAATTTGAAAGCTACAAGGAGTGCGAAATGACGAGAGGATGACACGTGTAAGAGTGGGTGGTAATGGATACCGCCCATTTCAGACCCCCTCGCCCTATGGTTAAAGTTCGAAAGCTGTGGGGAGTGCGAAATTGAACAAGGACCATCAGATGAGGAGGGACTGATTGGAGATGGAGGAAAGGTGGAGGGCGATGAGGAGAAGGAAATGGCATGGCAGGTAAGGTTGGACCAGGCTCGACCCTTTTTAAAAAAAACATTGTAAAAACCCCATATATCCGGACTTGAAAATATGTGGACTTCAGTTTCGGAAGCTGCATCGCATCTGCGCACTTTGCATGTTTTACAATTTACGTTATAAGAAATGGAATTAGCGATGCGATATGAAGTATGGAGGCGACATGGCTGGAGGATGATGGCGCGGAGAAATGGAATGGGAATGATAGCGAAGAAATGGTGTATTTGCGGTGAGAAAAGTATTATGATGGGGCCAAACTGTGTCGCAATCGCAACTCTTTACCATGAAGCAATGAAGGTAAACTCTAAGATGAGCGAAGTGCCAAGCACGGGGAGGAAGGAGGTGACGTGGAGGAAAGGTGGGACCAGACCGCATCGCAAGTTAAACAAAATAGGTTGCAGGGATTTCAAATGGTAAGTTAAAAACTTTGCGATGTGATATCGCACATTGACAATCATAGGTTTTAACGTTTGGGCAAAATGGAATTAGTTGTAATTTTGCAAAATGCGATGGATGGTGGGGGAAGGGTGACGTGTCAGGGAGAATGGCCCCACTTTAATCGCAATCAGGGAATTGGGAAAATCAGATATGAAATAATGATATAGCAGTGAAAAAGGAAAAGTATAAAGATAAAGTGGGACGATGGAGAAAGGTAAATTTTAAGGCGGAAACAAGATTTTGCATCCGGTTTTGATAATATGGTAAGGTATGGCGAGTCCTGCTTCATCGCATCGGTGGAAAAACAAGGTTTGGCATAAGTCTTATGAGGTAAGGTTAGGAACCTGCAGGCTGCAAAGTGCGGGCAACAGGCAAGGCTTATATGCGCGCCACGGTGGACAGATCCCGCTTCATCACAAATCGCATTTTGCTCATTTTAACATTTACCCCTGCACCCATCCTTAAACATTTTGTGATCTGCAATTGCGATTTGAATCTTCGTCGTTGATCGTTACTTAGATCCAACAATCCTCACTGCTCCCTTACTGTGATTTTCCAACCTTGTCTCTTTGGTTGCACCTTGTCATTTCTTATTTGTTCGTGGAATACTTGCCCTGCGTTCACGACTTGACCTGATTTAGCATTCACGACTTAACCTAAACGCATGCACGAATTGACCCAATCTCGTTCAGGACTCTGCCCTTGCTTTTTTTCTGTCTTAATTGTTTCTCTACTGCCTTTGTCTTTGCTAATGGTAACTGCTTCTCTGCCTCTGCCCTATGATTTCCTTATAGGGACCACTTCTCCATGTTATGTGCAATCACAAGCCAACAGTGATCATGAAATATCAATTAACAAGAATGAATATATGACCATATCATGGATTGATTGCACTAAGAGAGACACCTTACAATATAATTAATAATTTTATAATTTATGCCTTATCCAACCATATGATTTAGTCGATATAATACCTCTATCAATTCTCATTCACCATTTTTAAGCTATAACAATAATACCCTTCTCCACATATTTTAATAAAAAAATATTAAATAGATTAATATTATGGAATGAATATTAATCTCAAACATTCCATGAGATAGATATGTGAATCTCATGTAATTTTACAACAACTACAAATTAAATTAATAGATTATTTTTTATTTTTAAAATTTAAACAATAAATGTCTATATTTATGATTAAAAACCCCTCAATAAAATACGAAGTAATTGAAAAAAAAATAACATATCTATAATTAGTAATAAAATGGAATTAAACAACTTTTTAAGTTGCATCACTAAAAATATCAATAAGGAATGGTATTTGAATAAATTTAATATTAAATAATGAAAACATTTTAAAACTATTAGACAACTTGGATATATCCAAAGTCAAATAATACACTGAAATTTACCAATCACTAATGTTTGAAAAATTTAGACACTCAACCACGATAAATTTCAAAGTTCGTGATCCTAGTGGCAACAATTTTGATCATAGTCCATAAAACACACTTTTAGAGAAAAAATTAAAAGGAATATTTAAAAAATTTAAGCAGTCAACCATAATAAATTTCAAATTTCGTGATCCTAGTGGCAACAAATTTGATCATAGTCTATAAAAAAAAATACTTATAGAGAAAAAATTAAAAGAAAATGAATGGAAGCCTCTTAGAAAGTTAGCTAACTTTGAATTTCCTCATCATGTGTGAATATATGTACCCTTAATCGCCAAATAGATATCAACATTTGAGCAAACACTTGCATTAAATATCCACCCAAGTCACAATATATGTACCCTTAATCGCCAAATAGATATCAACATTGAGCAAACACTTGCATTAAATATCCACCCAAGTCACAACTATAATTCATCCCAACTCATGTCTTTTCCACCCACACCTCTATCCAACCCTCCAAATAGGAAACTGCTTGCAAGGCATCATTGCTTTAACAGTAAGAAAAATGGAGAAACAAGTTGCATAAATAGAGAGTATTGAAAAGATCAATTAATTAAGTTAGTATACGAAGTGTTTTATGTTATGTAAATCATTCCTGCAAGAAGACTAGATAATGCAAATGTGGAAATTGAGCTACTACTTTGTAATATTTGTGTAGAAATGGCTAATGCTATGTAAGCTAGCTAATGATATGACAAATATCATTACTACACTATGAGAATTTTTAAGACATTTGTTTAAGACAAAAGAAATCTTTTGCCTTAAAAAGCCACTTTTTATTTTAGTTATTTTATATTAAAATTTAATATCAATTGAATTGTCTTAAATATAAAATTTAAAATAAAAATGTTTTAAGACAAAACTTTATATTTAAGACAAAAATAGTTTGAGACATAAATCTTTTAATATAAAACTTTATATTTAAGACAATGGCAATGTAAGATAATGACAATTAAGATGAAACCTATTTAAGACAATTAACAATTAAGACAAAACCATTAGCCATACTTCATAACAAGGTGATTGTCAAATGAGTTACATTCCATGAACTAAAAATTTTATTTTTTTAAATATGTGAAAAAATTTAAATTACTTCAACTAAACTTTGATATAAATTTGCAAGAAATTAAATACAATATAACTATAATCAAAACTATACATAAAGAAATAAAATAAAAAATACAAATTCATCCATATATGGATTTTAAACCTTCATTCTTTTCACTGAAATTCCATTAGTGGATAATGGATAATTATATTTTTAATTTTTGAAAATAGATATTCAAACCACATGAAATTTAATCATGTCAATTTTATTTCTTTTATATTCTATTTTTCCTTTTTCATTAAACCACATTCTAAAAATATAATAAATAAATAGATAAAAACATATTATTTTTTGGTTAGCCACTCAAGGAGATTTAACTTTGAATCTCATGTTTTAACATAATACTTCATACAAAGGAGATTGTCAAATGAGTTACATTCCATAAACTAAAATTGTTTATTTTTTTAAAATATGTGAAAAAATTAAACTACTTCAACTAAACTTTGATATAAATTTGCAATAAAATAAATAAAATATAACGATAAAAAAATTTAAATATTTTCTCAATTGTTTGTTATATATATATATCAAAACTATACATAAAGAAATAATATACAAATTCATCCAGATATGCATTTTAAACCTTCATTCATTTCTTTCTAAATGAAAAATCAAAATTTTGATCTTGCATATGTCTTATAGTCACATCTGAATTTTCTTTTCATTGTTGAACAAATATATCAAAGTGATAAGTAACAATAACTTAATTATTTCTTAGATAAAATTTTAGTATTTAAATTTTTTTCTTATTGTAAAAAAACTTTCTACTAGTATTGTAATATATATATATATATTTTAAGATATTCGCAAAGCTTTTCATCTCATAATTAGAAAAACATGAACGCATTATTAAGAAACGAAGTAATATTAGTAATTGATATCATTTCAAACTAGGGAATAACGATTATATGGTTTATCTTCCTCACTTAATAGAGATATACGTAAAGAAATTGTGAAGGAGGTTGAAAGAGTACTCTAGCATAAACTTTAATTTAACCTAAAAAGCCATTGTCATGCCCCTATAGTCACCCATATCGGAGAATGACTTACCGTACCCAGATGGCCCATCACTATAGGTTTGTGGTGCATCCGACTCATTTCATCTCATCGATTTTCTCAATCAGAAACTATGTGATTATATACTACACCTCACTTTTTATATTTGACGATCATTAAAATTCATAAGTTTCACACTTATTGAAGTATGTAGATAATAATTCCATACAATTATGCCTTAACATAACCAATATTCAAATGAAATGAATGAAAGTAATCTTATAGAATCAACAACCTAACTCGCCTAACAGTTGTCAAATATTCAAATGTGTTACAATCAAGTGAACTCTAGTCTCCTATAAAAATTTAAATTATAAGAGCACACAATTCATACAAACCTATCACCAAATTTCCTAATTCGTTTAAAATCATCGATCACAACTTTTTCATAACGCAGAATTGTTTCACATGATAGAAATAGTAAGTACTCTCATATGCATGCAATGTATGCAGAGTTAAATTAAGTGAAGGAAATCAAGTTAAGTCTAATTAAGTCTAATATTTAAAGTCAAGTGAGTCAAATTTAAAAAGGTAATGCCTTGTCAAGAAAAGCTAAGTGAAGGAAAATAAAAATGTCAATTTATGTTAAAGTGAAGTTTGAAAAGTTTAGTTAAAGCATCAAGTCATAGTTTGCATGAAGAAAAGAAAGTTAGAGTTTGCATGATTCCATATTTAGAAATTTCAGTGCTTATATACTCATGGTTGGGTCATTTTAATGTGAAGTAAGAAGAGAGAATAACAACAATTTGGTGGATGTATATGAGAGAATAATTAATGAATATAACTTATTTATTCAAGAAGCTCGTGTAATTATTTGTCTTGTGTTTACATGTTTATCTTTGCATCTAAATAAAAAATGGTATCAATAAGGTTTAGCAAGGTTTCAAAGCACCAAACAAATTAAGAAGGTCATGAGCTACTTCCATTAAGAGCCTTGGCTATTGTGAGTGGTCTGCAAATCGAAGTTTGCATCCATTGGACCATAAGTAGAAACTAGAGCTCATTGAGAGTTTGTAAACCCAACTATTAAAATATTAGGGTGAGTAGCCTATAGAGCCACCACCATATCAAGAGGAAAGAGCAACCACCACTAACCAAAGAAGGAGTCTCCACTGTAAGTTGTAGCCATGAGCCTCCATAAGAATATGCATAGAAAAGCTTAGCAAACTTTCTAGTAGTTGTTGGGAGCCACCATTAAATTGAAGGTTGAAATGTTTATTTCTAACGATAATCAAGTTTATGTGATGTTAATTTATAGAAGGTTAACACAATAAGGAAAGAAGGTAGAAGACAAAAGAAAGACTACAATCATGGGTCACAAAGTAAGAATGAAGCAAACCGAGAAAAGAAATCGAGCGGAAGAGCCAAAGTATTTTGAAGATCTCATAGAGGTTCTCTCCACAGTCGAGGCATCTAAAAGACAAGTAGACGAAGTAGAAAAATTTGAGGATGGATGGATCAGTATAAATCCGGTAACACTTCCAAAATTTACTAGTAAAAAAATTATTTTTTAGGAACTGTCAAAATGAAAATTTTCTTCAATGTAAAGGTTTGATTGAGTATCAGTCTAATAAAACATGTGATGAAGTATGTGATATCTTATTATTGGATCTTATAAAACATACATTGGATGATAAGTCCTTGTGCAATGTGTCAAAACCTACATCTTCCTAGGAAGCATGGAAGACTCTGGAAGTAGAATTTGGTATAAAGGAAGTGACATAAAGCAACAAATTATGTTACAATCTCTTGAAGAATCAATAGAAATTTAATTGCAGTTCTGAGATTAAATGAGAAAGACTCTAGAAGGAAAACAGAGCTTGGAGAATCCCACTCAAATGTGGATGATGGTCATAAAGACTATAAAAGTGAAACCCATCATGCAGACATGCATATGGATGAAGAATACACATAAAATATTACAGAGTGAGAAGTTGAATCCCCTACGTGTGAGGTAGAGTAAAAACATATAAATGCTCGAGAACCCCATTGTAACATGGATGGTGAAGATGATGATGAATCCCACTCTGATGAGACACATGTGGATGGTGACTGAAAATTGAGTAGTGAATTGGTGAATCCAACAATAGTCCTTGTTGATGGTGTTGAAGCTCCCAATAAAGAAGTGAATAACATGCATAATCTAGTTGGTATGATTGTAGTTTATGATGGCCTCTTTGCATTAGAGTTTGAAGCATTTATGTTTGAGAATAACAAAGACAATTTTTCATATGAAGTAATGGTTTGTAGAGTTGAAAGTACATCTCTCATGAATCCAACAACAAATGATGAATTTGGTGAAGTTGAAATTGTTAATGAGCACATGTATGCTCAGATATATCACCACAAAGTGGATGAAAATTATGTTCATGAAATTTGTGGTCTCTTTTTCGAAACAAGGATTGCTTGTGGAAATATGGAAAGTGCCATGTTTGATGAAGAATTGAAGGTTGAAGCTACAAATGTAGTAGCAAGTTGTAACAACCCTGGTCAAATATCCATGTAAAATTTAATAAAGGTAAAATAAGACCTTGGTCATGGGACACGTATCCAAATTGAATGTTGGGAAAAAAAATCCTAATGGGTGTTCATTTCGGTTTATTAATGGTTATGGAAATTGGTAAAGGAAATGGCAAAGGCTTTGGAAAGGCATGAGGCATTTATTGGAATTTCATTTATGAAAATAATGGGAAATAGGAGAAAAGGGAGGTGAAAGGTCATAGGTTGCATGTGACGAGGAAAATGAAGGAAAATAATGGAAAAATGAAGAAATTAGAGGCCTCATTGATAAAAAGGCTTATAAGATCAATTGGTAGCTATTTCACAAACTTTTTTTAGTTTAGTTTTGGAGCTCTCATTATATTCTCTCTCTCATACTCTTGGACACTTTGATTTTTCTTAGAGCACTCTTGGAGGACTTTGGCATACTTTGGATTTGGAGCAAGAAGGCAAAGGAAAAGCAAGAAAGTGCAAGAGGACAACGAGATCGATAACTATAGTGGATTTTTCTTGCAGGTACTAAGTTTCAAGTATGGTTCTCTTACTAGTTTTGGCATACATGGCATATGAATGTGGTTATTTGGTTATGATTTGTCAATGGCATGGGGGATTGCATGGATTGACAGTGGTTTTTCCTAGCCTTTCTATTTCCTAGATAGCCATGTTGTTGTGGGTTTTACATTTGTTTTCTGGTTGGTTTTCTTGTGCCTTTGGTTGTGGGTTGAGATATTAGTTCCTAGAAGCCTTGGTTGGAAAAATGCTCAGGAAGCCCTTGGTGGGTTGAGTCACTAGTCCTGGAAGCCCTGGTTGGAAAAATTCTCTGGGAGCCCAGCAACAACTATGTGTTGAGTTACTAGTCCTGGAAGCCCTGGTTGGAACAAGACCATTGGAGCCCTAGAAAATTTTGGTAGAGACCAATATGGTGATGGTTCGTGATGTTCGACCGTGAAGTAGAATCACTGATTAAGGGTTGAGGTGGTTTTGCCTTTGGAATCCATGGTTTGGTTTTGATTGATTTTTTCTATGAGATCACACATTCATGCTTGGAATATGACATGAGGGTGACTGGCTGAAAGAAATATTTGGTTCATCGTAGCTTATGGTCGGGTGGTTCATGGAATTCCCATACCTAGTCAGCCTATGCAATCATCAATGAGAGCTCTTTCTCCTTGGTATTTTATGGGTAAATATACTTGTTTATATGTGGCTTATATCATTGTTATATCCTTGATATTTTTGTTGGTTATATGTTGGTTATGGTTGAGTTTTATGACAATGATAATGTATGGCTATCATCATGTTTTGGTTAATCACTAAATTTACAATGACTATATGGCTTAACAGATTGTAATGCAGTTATTATGATGAGGCATCAATGATTCTTAGTGATTCTTATATAATTGTGAGACCCTTGTGCTCATGTTTATTGTTTTAACCTGTAGAATGCATATTTGTGACATGTTTGACGAAATGGTTGTCATGGCTAGTAGGGGTCCACTCAATTCCTTGTTCAAGTATTTACATTTTTATCATTATTTTGATGTTAATTTTAATTTATAGAATTTTCATGGAGTTTTAGGCAGTGGCTTGAGTCCTGGCCCTAAATAAGTGGCTCAAAATCCAGATTCGTTGGCACAAAACTACCTAGAAAAGTCCCTAGTCACATGCATGCCTTGTTGTGGGAGTGACTGGAGGTTCTAAGTCACAAGATTGCCCATGTCAAGGGATCGATTAAGGCTTTGATGAAGAAAAATGCTAGTTTGTCTCAAGGGTTGGTCACTTGGATGGGTCGGATGGCTCTTAGGGGATCTATTGCAAGTGGAGAAGGTCAGGTTCGTTGTGTTCCATCGGTTCCACTTCCTTAACTGATATATATGGAGTTGAATAATATCATAGTAACTCTTCATCACATGTTTTCCCTAGTTGGCTGGTTACTTGGGTAGATGTGAGAGGAGGGTGTTATAGAGTGGTATCATAGCATGGTTCTGTTCTCCTTGGGTGATGTCTAGTTTATGTTCCCCTTGGATGAACGCGTTGTCCTATGAACATGTCAGTTGCATATAGGTCCTTGTGCTTGTGATCTATGTGCTTGTTTTGTATGCATGGCATTGGTCATGATTGTGGTGGTGTTGCCATGTGAAATTCAAAGGTGTCATTGTTGAATGTATTTGTTCTGACTTTATGTCGATCATGCATCGGTTATGTGTATCCGTGTTTGTATGTTGTTATACATACTTTGACTAGATGATGGTTGTTTTGCATGAAGTCATGGTATGTGGTCAGCATAGTCATGCATTGATAACTGGATAATGGCTGAATATATATATATATATATATATATATATATATATATATATATAATATATATATATATATATATATATATATATATATATATATTGCGCTAATCTAGTCGGTCTTGCAGACGAGATATCCTCTTCAAGATATACTAAGGTATGCTGGTTTGTTTATGATTTGATTTATCTGACATAATATACCTTGCAGGAAGAAGAGATCAAACATGACTAACAAGATGGTAGACTACAAATATTCTCCCTATGAATAAGATGAGTAGCGTTGTGTTGGGAACTCTTATAACTTAGCAGACACATTGAGGAGTTTGAAGGAGGAAATAAGAATTTTCAAAGCAGATAATGACAAAATCATGCAGGCATAGGAGGATATGACTACTGGGGCTTGTGGAAGTAGACCCCATAGTGGGCACGGTTTAGATAGAGATGACACGAGTAGGGATGTGAGATTCTTGGATACTCCTGAAAGGAGGGGTGATGGGCGCATGTACTATTCTCATTCTCATTCTGATAGGTATCATGGTCATCATTGTTATCATCCTTACAAAAGGAGTGATAGGGGATATTTTCCAGATGAGTTCAAGAAAGAAAATCCACCTACATTCGATGGGGAAATGAAGAAAACACAGGATGTAGAAGCATGGTTGATTGGAATGAATAAATTCTTCAAATTGCAAGATTACTCAGCGAACATGAAGGCCGGGATATCTACATTCAGTCTTAAAGGCAAAGAAAATATTTGGTGTGAAGATGTAAAGAACATTAAAGATATTTATGAGGAGGAGTTGACTCAGAGTGAGTTTGAGAGACTATTCAGGAAGAAGTATCTATCGAAGAGGTACTATGATGACAAGGAAAAATAGTTTTATGAGCTAAATATGGACTCTATTATAGATGAGGAGTACACTAGCAAATTTCTATAGTTTTTGAGATATGTCCCCTACCTCAAGGAGGAGAAGGCCAAGATTCAATGATTCATCAGTGAGTCGTCGATAACATTCAAAGACAGGATTGAGTTTGACGAACCTAAATCATTGGAGGAGGCCATCCAGAAGAAGCTAAAGCATTGTTATGAGAAATCAAAGCATAGATATGAGACTAAACCGGATTGGAAAGGTAATGAAAATAATAAAGGGAAATGGGATAAGAAGCGAGCAAGGCCTCAGGACACATGTAACAAACAGAATACAACACTGCACAAGAAGTTCAATGGATCTAACAAAGGGCAGGGATTCTAATTTGAGGAGCAGAACAAGGGTGTAGGTTGGAAGCCTATACAGTGTTGGACTTGTGGCAAAGATCATCAGATGAGATATTGTACAAAAAATCAAGGTGGTAGACCACAGATTTACAGTGCTCAGGAAGCACAAACAGTGGGGGATGTTGGAAAAATGTTCATCGGATCTATTGATTGGAAAAACTAGGATGTTTTACTAAATACTCCTTCATTTTGCAGTTTCATTGCACTTCTAGGTCCCAATTGCGCCTATAAACACAAAACGACTTAGTTCATTTCTGTGAAAATTTCATTGACACAAAGAAATATTAGGCAAACAGAGTGAAGTAGCCCTTCAATGGTATGGTATTGTGTGAGGTTTTGAAGATGGATTTTGTTAATAGAAGAAGTGTTGAATTATTCGACGTTGCCATTTCAATTGTTTTGTTTGGGAGCATAATTGTCAAACTCTTTAGAGACTTGATATGGAGACCTTATGAATTCCAAACAGCCTATACATCCCAAGCGATAAGAGGCCTGCCTTACCATAATCATTGGGAGTGAGTACACACAAATTACTAAGGAGGCTCTTGCACATCCGATGTAGAATATTTTTGATGACATTGTTCCTAGAGTCATGCCAAACTACCATAAGTGGAGTCAGATATATGGTTCTCTCTATCATTCAATATCATTCATTCTGTTTTCCTTTGAGACTTATTTTATTTTCATATGTTGCTCTTGTAGGCCTCAAGCTGCTAGGCCAATGAATTTATAACATATGCTTTATGCTAGTTGTTTGAATTTTCCTAGTGGTGTCAAGGTTGAAATCAATGTCTGATTAGTATTTCTTAATTGTTGCTGCTCAAGAGAGACATTTTTCTATTGGCATGGAATCCATAAATGGCTGTATATTTTAGAACCAAAGCTAATCCATGAATTTTTATCAAATAAATTAGGTTACAATGGAAAGGAGACACACGGGGCATAGCAAATTTATCAGTAAATGTGGATGTTGCCAAAATGGTTTTTATGGAAGGAGGCATTAGAATTTTCATAGCCCTTGCCAGGTCCCCTAATTGATGGGTTGCTGAGGAGGCTGTAGGGGACTGTTGAACCTGTCTCTAAGAGAAGAGTTCAAGGTGTTGACTATATTCTCTTTGTTTACTTTTTAATCGAAAATATAAAAATTAAGCAAATTAATCCTTATTTTCCTCTTTATTAAGCACCCTGCCTTCATTGTGCATGTTGGTGGTGCTATCTACTCATTGTATGCAATGGAAGTGTAATGTAAATTATAGTTGTCATCATTGATTGGAAAAACTGGGATGTTTGGCTAATTACTCCTTCATTTTGCAGTTTCATTGCATCTTTAGGTCCCAATTGCGCCTATAAACACGAAACGACTTAGTTCATTTCTGTGAAAATTTCATTGACACATAGAACTATTGGGAAAATAGAATGAAGTAGCCTTGTAATGGTATGGGATTTTGTGAGGTTTTGAAGATGGATTTTGTTAATAGAAGCAGTGTTGAATTATTCGTTGCCATTTTAGTTGTTTTTTTTTGGAGCATAATTGTCAAACTCTTTCGAGACTTTATATGGAGACCTTATGCATTCCATATGGCCTATACATCCCAAGGGATAAGAGGCCTACCTTACCAGATAATCACTGGGAGTGAGTACACACAGCTTATTAAGGAGGCTCTTGCACAACCCATGCAGAATATTTCTCATGACATTGTTCCGAGAGTCACGCCACACTACCATAAGTGGAGTGAGATATATGGTTCTCTCTATAATTCATTATTATTCATTCTCTTTTCCTTTGAGACTTATTTTAATTTCATATGAATTTATAACATATGCTTTCTGTTAGTTGTTTGAATTTTTCCAGTGGTGTCAAGGTTGAAATCAATGTCTAATTAGTATTTGTTAATTGTTGTTGCTCAAGAGATACATTTTTCTATTGGAATGGATTCCATCAATGGTTGTATATTTTAAAATCAGAGCTAATCAACGAAGGTTTATCAAATAAATTCAATTACTATGGAAAGGAGACACACAAGCATAGCAAATTTATCAGTCAATGCGGATGTTGCCAAAGCGGTTTCTATGGAAGGAGGCATTAGAATTTTCATAGCCCTTTCGAGGTCCCCTAATAGATGGGTTGTTGAGGAGGATGTAGGGGAATGTCAAACCTGTCCCTAGGAGAAGAGCACAAAGTTTTGACTATATTCACTTTGTTTACTTTTTAATCTAAAATATAAAAATTAAAAATATGAATCCTTATTTTCCTCTTTATGAAGCACCCTGCCTTCATTGTGCATGTTGGTGGTGCTGCCTACTCATTGTATGCATTGGAAGTGCAATGTAAATTATGGTTGTCATAATTTATTGGAAAAAATGGGATGTTTGTCTAAATACTCCTTCATTTTGTAGTTTCATTCCATTTCTAGGTCCCAATTGCGCCTATAAACACGAAACGACTTAGTTCATTTCTGTGAAAATTTCATTGACACACAGAACTATTGGGAAAACAGAGTGAAGTAGCCTTGTAATGGTATGGTATTGTGTGAGTTTTTTAAGATGGATTTTGTTAATAGAAGTTGTGTTGAATTATTCGTTGCCATTTTAGTTGTTTTGTTTGGGAGCGTAATTGTCAAACTCTTTAGAGACTTGATATGGAGACCTTATGCATTCCAGATGGCCTATACAACCGAAGTGATAAAAGGCCTACCTTATCGGATAGTCACTGGGAGTGAGTACACACAGCTTATTAAGGAGGCTCTCTCATAGCCCATGCATAATATTTCTCATGAAATTGGTCCTAGAGTCACCCCACACTACCATAAATGGAGTCAGATATATGGTTCTCTCTATCATTCAATCGCTTTTCCTTTGAGACTTATTTTACTTTCATATGCTGCTCTTGTAGGCCTCAAACTACAAGGCCAATGAATTTATAACATATGCTTTCTGCTAGTTTTTTTCATTTTTCAAATGGTGTCAAGGTTGAAATCAATGTCTGATTTGTATTTGTTAATTGTTGCTGCTTAGGAGAGACATTTTTCTATTGGCATGGAATCCATCAACGGTTTTATATTTCAGAACCAGAGCTAATAAACGAATTTTTATCAAATAAATTCGGTTACTATGGAAAGGAGACACACAGGCATAGAAAATATATCATTCAATGCAGATGTTTCCAAATTGGTTTCTATGGAAGGAGGCATTAGTATTTTCATAGCCCTTGCCAGGTCCCCTAATAGATGGGTTGCTGAGGAGGCTGCAGGGGACTGTTGAACCTGTCTCTAGGAGAAGAGCACAAGGTGTTGACTATATTATCTTTGTTTACTTTTTAATCTAAAATCTAAAAATGAAAAAAATGAATCCTTATTTTCCTCTTTATTAAGCACCTTACCTTATTTGTGCATGTTGGTGGTGTTGCCTACTCATTGTATGCATTGGAAGTGCAATGTAAATTTTATTTGTCATCATTGATTGGAAAAACTCGGATGTTTGACTAATACTCCTTCATTTTGCAGTTTCATTGCATTTCTAGGTCCCAATTGCGCCTTTAAACACAAAATGACTTAGTTCATTTCTATGAACATTTCATTGACACAAAGAACTATTGGGCAAACAGAGTGAAGTAGCTCTGTAATGGTATGGTATTGTGTGAGGTTTTGAAGATGGATTTTGTTAATAGAAGCAGTGTTGAATTATTCGTTTCCATTTTATTTGTTTTTTTTGGGAGCATTATTTTCAAACTCATTAGAGACTTGATATGGAGACCCTATACATTCCATATGGCCTATACAGGCCAAGGGATAAGAGGCATACCTTTCCAGATAATCACTGGGAGTGAGTACACACAGCTTATTAAGGAGGCTCTTGCACAGCCGATGCAGAATATTTCTCATGACATTTTTCCTAGAGTCATCACACACTACCATAACTGGAGTTAGATATATGGTTCTCTCTATAATTCATTATCATTCATTCTCTTTTCCTTTGAGACTTATTTTACTTTCATATGTTGCTCTTGCAAGCCTCAAACTGTTAGGCTAATGAATTTATAACATATGATTTATATTAGTTGTTTGAATTTTTCCAGTGGCGTCAAGGTTGAAATCAATGTCTAATTAGTATTTGATAATTATTGCTGCTCAGGAGAGACATTTTTCTATTGGCATGGAATGCATCAACGAATTTATATTTCAGAACCAAAGCTAATCAATGAAGTTTTGTCAAATAAATTCGGTTACTATGGAAAGGAGACACACAAGCCCTTGGTGTTGACTTTGCTAGGGCGAGGACTGATTTTGGTAGATCGATTGGGATGGGTGAAGCACAGGAGGATCGTGGGCCCTATCTTCAATGTTGATAAACTTAAGGTTTGGATTCTTTGAATGTTTTATAATTACTTTAAGACTTGATAATAGATGAAGGCTAAGAATTTGAATTTTTTTGCACTTCAGAAACTATTGTCACTTTATAATGTGTCTAGGACCATTGTATATGCTTATAACTCTCAATTCAAACTACAATGTAAAGTCGGGTTCCTGAGGTAAATATATGCACCAAGTTACTATTGATATGTTGGTGTAGAACTTGAAAGTCCAATTATAGTGAGAATTGGGTGCCTGATAATAATAATGATATTGAATAAGCATAATTAAATAATTAAAATATATATATATATATATATATATATATTGGAAGTAGTTATTAATTGAAGTAAATTTTTATTAATAACAATGTAATATCTTGTTTTCAGAAGTGTTTTCCTCTAGCATGTCAAATTCTATCTGCTAAACAAAAATGTACATCAACAAGACGATTTCTTAGGGTGTCCTTGAGAGTAGGTGTCTTGTAGAGTATGCTATTGACATTGGTTATGTTCTCATGTTGCCAATTACTGCCAGTGGCGAAGAAAATGACAGCTTGCACTTCATCCATGCTCGAGCATTGGCAAGAGATGATGTCTAACGTAGATTCTAATGGAAAAGAAATTGATGTTCATAACGAGTTTATAGAATTAATAGCAGACATCATAGCCTATATCTTCAATATATGTTTACAATGTAAAATTTACATGTATATCATTCTCTTACTTTCATCAGACTGTTGTAACTAGAAATCATGAGTTGAATGGATTAGCTAATTTCTATCCAATGACCATTAAGAAGAAAATGTCGTATTTTTGAGGTGTGCTTCTTGTTGGTAAAGCTATTTCCCATCTAAGTTTTCAACCATGCTTACAGTCATGATGGGATCCAATGGTGATCAAAGGTTGTTAAATCTCCACTTCTAGATCTTCGGAAGCTTTGGATGTAAAAAACTATGCAAATTGCCATTCCTTTTGAGGCATAATATGTAATGCAAACAAATTTTATTTTACATTGGCGAGATTTCAGCCCTAAGATTATATTTGTTCATCAATCCTCATTCTATTATTGGAGAGTCAACATATTATATTTAGAGCAGTCCAAAGAGGGAATACAATTTTAGTTTTAATTTTTAATCATTTGGAAAGGATTTTGCCTCATATTTGTGATTTTTGGTTGGTAAATTTGATTGAGTATATGTTTCTACTTTGATTGACAGCCACAACATTGACCAGCTGACATCTTCGGGTTACTTTCTATTCTCTACATATAGCAATTTGGTTGAAACTGTTTGAACATAAGCCATTTGATGCACAAGTTGTAATAGGATTTTGTATTTTGAATGGTATCTCTATTGGAATTCTGAACCTCTGTATGGGTTTTAACTCTGTTGGATTCTATCAGGTATATTGAAGAAATGTAGATTATTGTCTTGTTACAATCTTACAAAACCATTTCCCTAAGTTTTCCAAGATGACCAAGTTGGCAATTATTCCTAGTACTGTTCTTTTGGAAACAATCTTTTTCCAAAAGGATTTCAGGTGAGTGTAAATTTGTTACTCCTATAACTTGTTGCATCCAAGCTGAATAAACATGATGATTTTATGATTATAATTCTTATGCATTTAATGTTTGAATCCTCTTGCTGTCTTTGTATTCATTGCAAAGAGTGGTAGGCATAAAATATTTGAATGCTTATGATGTGATATACCGGATTTCTTAATTTCAAGTTGCGTCTAAGACTCTGATTAGATCCTTATGCAGTGGTCGAAGGGTGAGTATGATTTATATTAACTTTTGAAATGGCGTTAGGCCTTGATGTTATAATATGTAGGAATATTAGGTCCATTCCACTACACCTTTGCAAGCTATTGTACAAGAGGCTGGCACCAAAGATACATTCATTCAGGCTATTTCACTTTGGGAACAAAAATAAGGACTAAGAAATCTCACAGAAGGCTTAAAAGTTATCTGTTGTCTGGAACAAAATCCATAAGAAGTGCCTGATAATGTGCCAATGCAATGCGTGATAATGTCATCAACGGTGTACCTAGGGCTGAGAGGACTTGGCTTGGTGATCCGAGGATCAGTAGAAGGGTCTGGCTCGACAATACCTAGAGATATAATTGACTAAGCTATACCTAAATTTATAAAAAAATTATTTCTTAACTTTTTTAAAGAGATCCTTGAATAGCCATTCCATTATTCCTATTCATATGGACTTCCTAAAGCTTTTAGAGTTCCTGGTTTCAAAGGGACAAACGGATTGCCGTAACTCCTCACATAATTCTTTAAAGGTTGTTAGCTCAATGGAAGAGAATCTATCATGCACGAGGTTGGTGGTTCAATTCCGCTGTACCCTAACATGAATTATTCAATGATATTGTAGATTTTTATAATTAAATAATTTTATATTGTTTTATTTTAATGGTGAGATATTTTCCTGGATTTATTGTTTTATATTGTCTCTAGAGTGACAATAGATACGATTAAAGACATTGTCTCCATAAAGACAATATGTCTTTAATTCCAACTATTGTCTTTGGAGAGATGAATGAAATTGTCTCATAAGAGACAATAAATGAAACTATATCTACAGAGACAAAAATGAAACTGTATTTTGAGAGAAAAAAATGAAATTGTCTCTAGAGAGACAAGAATGGTTGTGTTATATATTGTCTTTAGAGAGACAATATTTAAGGCAATTTAATTTGAGACACTCGCTTAAAGACAATACACAAGTTTTCTTTTCTCTCAAATTAAGACAATTTACCCAAAATTTGTCTTAAATATTGTCTTAAAACCCCCCTTTATGTTGTAGTGTATCATGTTCTCTATCATGTTACCATCATCTAAAAACAACCTAAAAGATACACAATGGAAAAAGATCACCTCTCTCAAAGTTATTTTCTTAGCAAAAAAATAAAAAAATAACATACTTTATTTCCTTACTAATAACATCCATCAATCACCCGCACACTAAACTACATAATATGATAATCACTTATCCCATACAACACAATTAGCAAGCAACATAATAATAAACACATTATTATAAAATAATTACGTCGTAAGGCGTCCTTATTTGAAAACAACTTTGCTGATGTGCATCGTGTCATAATGTGAAACCCTTAGATTATATGTTGGACGATTCAAACATTTTCAACCCTTGATCCAAAAGTTAGTTTACAATGCAGTTATGAAGGTAGGGCATTGGCCGACCTGCACATTCTCGGATTTCAAAGAGGCGTAGGGTTTTTGTGCTGTCTATGTGTTGATAACAGAGGTTTGTTTCTTAGCTCGTTGTGAGCGTGAGCGAGAATGGCAGGCAACTGCGCATCTACACAGTTTCAGGTAACCTTGTCGTGGGATGTCCTTCCTACACAGTTTCAGGTTAGTTTGCCATTTGCGAATTTCTTGATCTGTAACTGTTTTTCTTGTAGATCTGTTTGTTATCCTTCAAGGCACAGGATTTTCATTACCCTGGTTTTCAAGGGTTACTGAAATATGGTTAGAGGGTTTCGCATCCTTACGGAAAAGTAAGTAAACGGTTGTGTGTAGGTCGAGCCAACATTGGTATCTTCTGGGAAAGATTTTGGTATCGGAAGTAGAACTGAAGAAGGGGAGAACGCCTCTTTGTTAGGTGGGACAGAACCCTCCATCTCCTCCCAAGACTATAGTCGGTCTGCCTCTTAAAATGTAAAACCCAAAGACGAGGGTTCCCGCACTGGCTCATCACCGTGGCGCAGTGACAACAAGGATGGCCACTATATGTTTGAACTTGGAGATAATTTGACACCTCGATGTAAGTACATGTATTTCACCATAGTGTTATTGATTTTGTTTCCGATGGGTTTTATTCCTTTCGGGAATCGGGAGTCTTAGAACTCAAGGAGGGTTTCACTGTAGACATTCAATCATATTTTATAAATAGCCCCTTTATATGATCTATTCTACTAATCTGGATAAAATCTCCTGTTGTTCTTTTGCAGACAAAATACTCAGTAAAATGGGTGAAGGTAAGCATTTAGGCATCATGGTTTGTTGGCTTTTTCTTGTTATTGAACATGCCGCATGGTTTTCTTGGGTCAGGGAAATATGGTTAGAGGGTTTCGCATCCCTACGGAAAAATAAGTAAACGGTTGTGTGTAGGTCGAGCCAACATTGGTATCTTCTGGGAAAGATTTTGGTATCGGAAGTAGAACTGAAGAAGGGGAGAACGCCTCTTTGTTAGGCGGGACAGAACCCTCCATCTCCTCCCAAGACTATAGTCGGTCTGCCTCTTCAAATGTAAAACCCAAAGACAAGGGTTCCCGCACTGGCTCACCACCGTGGCGCAGTGACAACAAGGATGGCCACTATATGTTTGAACTTGGAGATAATTTGACACCTCGATGTAAGTACATGTATTTCACCATAGTGTTATTGATTTTGTTTCCGATGGGTTTTATTCCTTTCAGGAATCGGGAGTCTTAGATCTCAAGGAGGGTTTCACTGTAGACATTCAATCATATTTTATAAATAGCCCCTTTATATGATCTATTCTACTAATCTGGATAAAATCTCCTGTTGTTCTTTTGCAGACAAAATACTCAGTAAAATGGGTGAAGGTAAGCATTTAGGCATCATGGTTTGTTGGCTTTTTCTTGTTATTGAACATGCCGCATGGTTTTCTTGGGTCAGTGAAAGTCGGGTGTTATTGCTCTCTCATGGGTGCCTAAAAAATGTGACCTCACCTTATGGGTCAGAACACTCTTAGCAGGGGGGTTATGTCTGTTAAGTTTGGGTTGCGGTTTTCTTCCCTGTTATGTCGTGGTGGATGGCTGGGACATTAAGGGTTTCAGTTAGATTTTTTTTTTTTGAATTCTTGAACGTGCATTGGATAAATTTTATTTTGATGGGAGCATGACCAATGCTTACAGGAACATTTGGTCAAGTTTTGGAATGTTGGGATCGAAAATCAAAGGATCTTGTGGCCATCAAAATCGTCCGTGGTTTACAAAAGTACCGAGAGGCCACAATGATAGAAGTTGATGTGCTCCGTGAAGTTGGCAAATGTGACAGAAATGGCACACGGTATGATAGTATGTTTTCCGAGGTTTACTTTGCTGTGTTATTTTAATATGCACAATTTAATAGATGGGCAAGTTGGGTAACATGCCGTGATAATTTCTTGATTTATATAATTTTTATTACTTGTAAATGATTGCCTGAGATTTGTGCCCTTCCCCGATACAGTTGCGTGCAGATGCGCGAATGGTTTGACTATCGCAATCACACTTGCATAGTCAGTATTATATAGCAGTTTATATCTTCATTTTTTGCTTTGATTACAAACACCTAAGATTATTCAAGGTTATCTACGCGGTTGTTAGAGTGTGTTTAAGGTTGTGCATGGATGTAAAAACAGGTCTTTGAAAAGCTTGGCCCAAGTTTATATGATTTCCTATGGAAAAACAATTATCGCCCATTTTCCATTGATCTCGTACGGGAGGTTGGAAGGCAACTGTTGGAATCAGTAGCATGTGTGTAGACGATGCTGGCACTTACACCTTTACTTTTGCACTGGGAGGGCCTAAACATTTAATTTGATTTCATAATGAAGCTTTTCTGCTGCCTTTAACTATATTGGTTTATTGGTCATGTTAGCTCACGATGGACTGGACTGGTCCTTCATATGTTAGCTTTTATGATATCTATCTAGGATATGCATGAGTTGAAACTCGTTCACACGGATTTAAAGCCTGAAAATATACTTCTTGTTTCTTCAGACTATGTGAAGGTTCCATACTGCAAGGTAGATTGCTGGCGTGTATTTGATTATGATTGAAATTTCCATGGTTGGCATAATATGTCGATAAGGGTTAATCAATTGATAATATTGCTTTGTTCAAGTAGATAATGCCAACTCGTCCAGCAAAAGCTAGTGTATCAAATAACATATTCTTTGTTTGATTTTTATGCCCTCCTAGTGTTCACAATCGTCAAGATTAACATTTCATCATGAATTTTTGTCAAGGAATCAACTCTGATAACATGGTTGTTGTTTAAAAGGGTGTGAAGGGATCTTCAGATGACTTTAAAAGGTTTCCAAAGTCAAGTGCAATAAAATTAATTGATTTTGGAAGCACCACCTTCAAATATCAAGATCACACCTTAGTGGTCTCTACAAGGCATTATCGAGCTCCTGAAGTTATTTTGGGTGAGCTTAGA
This sequence comes from Pinus albicaulis, assembly GCA_034641835.2. NCBI lineage: Eukaryota > Viridiplantae > Streptophyta > Pinopsida > Pinales > Pinaceae > Pinus > Pinus albicaulis. Next base: position 1,687,893,583 of record CM076584.1, read on the forward strand.
AATATTGTTCTACGGTTTAGCCAACAGTTTGAAAGGACCAATGTCAATTCCATCATGTTGAATCCATGCCCCTTTTTATTTACAATTAAAGTTTCTCAGCAGGTTTTGAATGGAACCAACCGTTGCCATCATTTCAAGGATGGGCAATGTTCTTGTGGAGACTATTGGTGATACTAACTGGAAAAAATATACAGATATGATTAAAACAATATTATGTGGACAGTTTTGTAATGGTTCCATGATGGGGACTTTATATTTTTTTAGCAGTGTCTGCTGAGAAAAATCAGAGAATTTTGTTAGGTCTTTTGCCTCTATAAGAGAACTTTGCAGCAATCGAAAGTAGTTCCTCATGATCTGCAGTAGCTCGATCTTTTGACCTTGGAAGAGAATGGCAATATCGGGCTCATCCCGAAAGACGGTGGTAATATATTGCAGAAGGCTCTCCATATGCCTCATGTCAGTCTGTAGAATGTGACGGTTATGGTTTGTGGAATTAGTTTGTCAGGGTATTTAAGTTGTCATCTGGGCACATCAACTTGTAATTTTTTATACTCGAGGTTTCAAATATTCTGTCTTTACAGAAGAAATACCCTACCAAATGTTCTAGGTCTCATGCCACCGGCACCTGGGGTCAATACCTATCACAAATAGTGGCATACAACTATCACCAGCACAAGTCATATGTCAAAGCTATTTTTACCAATTCTGGTTTTCTTCCTTACATTTGCTCTACTGATTGCTCTGTTTATTGGACACTTTTCATTGACTAAGAGAGTTGCAGGCACTTTTGCACTGGGAGGGCCTAAAAATTTAATTTGATTTCATAATGAAGCTTTTCTGCTGCCTTTAACTATATTGGTTTATTGGTCATGTTAGCTCACGATGGACTGGACTGGTCCTTCATAAGTGCTCTTATGATATCTATCTAGGATTTTCTTATCCTAATTTTGCCAATGATATGTGGCAGATATGCATGAGTTGAAACTCGTTCACACGGATTTAAAGCCTGAAAATATACTTCTTGTTTCTTCAGACTATGTGAAGGTTCCATACTGCAAGGTAGATTGCTGGCGTGTATTTGATTATGATTGAAATTTCCATGGTTGGCATAATATGTCGATAAGGGTTAATCAATTGATAATATTGCTTTGTTCAAGTAGATAATGCCAACTCGTCCAGCAAAAGCTAGTGTATCAAATAACATATTCTTTGTTTGATTTTTATGTCCTCCTAGTGTTCACAATCGTCAAGATTAACATTTCATCATGAATTTTTGTCAAGGAATCAACTCTGATAACATGGTTGTTGTTTAAAAGGGTGTGAAGGGATCTTCAGATGACTTTAAAAGGTTGCCAAAGTCAAGTGCAATAAAATTAATTGATTTTGGAAGCACCACCTTCAAATATCAAGATCACACCTCAGTGGTCTCTACAAGGCATTATCGAGCTCCTGAAGTTATTTTGGGTGAGCTTAGAAATATTGTTCTACGGTTTAGCCAACAGTTTGAAAGGACCAATGTCATTTCCATCATGTTGAATCCATGCCCCTTTTTATTTACAATTAACGTTTCTCAGCAGGTTTTGAATGGAACCAACTGTTGCCATCATTTAAAGGATGGGCAATGTTCTTGTGGAGAATATTGGTGATACTAACTGGAAAAAATATACAGATATGATTAAAACAACATTATGTGGACAGTTTTGTAATGGTTCCATGATGGGGACTTTATATTTTTTTAGCAGTGTCTGCTGAGAAAAATCAGAGAATTTTGTTAGGTCTTTTGCCTCTGTAAGAGAACTTTGCAGCAATCGAAAGCAGTTCCTCATGATCTGCAGTAGCTCGATCTTTTTCTTCATTCCAGCTCTATCCTTGCAGACTTCATCATGTTCTCCAATATTTTCCTTAACATGCATAAAGGCCATAATCCCTCATGTAGGTCACTCTGCCTCACATAGTATTTCTGTTCTTTCCCCCTTTGACCCACAGCTAGAACATTTTATTTTCTCTTCTTTATTTACTCTTACATTTCACTCAAGGGGGAGTGTTAGAATACTTTTCCAATGCAGGGCCAACTATCATTAATGGTAAGTTTACATAGATACCATTTACAGAGGCATCCTTACTGTCCACCTTTGACAACTATATTTTGTCATTTTTGGGCCCTTTGCATTCTTATATATGTTAGATATTCTCTTATATTTGACCCACAACTACATCAATTCCATTCTGTCTTGTAGAAGATTTTATTTTGGTTTTTCTATAGTTTCTATCTCTCCAACATTCTTTTAAACATCATCAGTTTTTGTTGTTTTGGCTATCTGTATCCTAATTCCTTTATATCTATTTTTGACAATCAATATCTTAATTTCTCTGTTTAACATCAAATTAATTACAATTGATTTATTTCTAGCTTCTTCCTTACGGCGTTTCCTTTGCAACATTAGGTGCAATTGCTAATAATAACTTTTATAATATATAAATTTAACTATCTACCCATATAAACATGAACCTAATAACCACGTTCCTTTTGAAACCATACACATATCAACTCATAAATTATATAAAAAATCGAAATTAAGTATATATATATATACTTATATATATATATACATACTTCAAAATGCAATAAATATATTATACTAACATCATATACATCAAATAGACATCACTAAGAAGCAACTCTGAAGTTAAATAAACAACACCGGTATCATATAGCATAATACATCCCAATGTTGTGTTATCACGTCGTGTAAGATATGCCTTAAATGATCACCTTAAATAAATTAACCCATAGCTTGTATGTCAATGGGTTTGATCAACCATTAGGTAAAGCTAACAGGTAGCTAACTGGAATCCTATCAAAACATAAACTAACCATGTCTGATTGTTAAATTATGGACCATTACAAACATCTCTATCGTGTTTGTTGTATCCTCAAATCTTCATGTTAATGCAATGCTGCATTTTTTCTATCCTCACGCAGTAAAGACGAGCTAAATATTTACAATTTTCAATATGTCAAATTTGTTTAATAAAAGTTAATGGCAGTCAGATGGAACCACGCTAAATTTTAATCATTTCAATATTTTTATTTTGTATACATTTACTCATATTTAATTACATATACATATTCTGTCCGGCCATATCTGATAGACATAATATTTACCCCGTATCTCTTTAGAAGATCGATGCCAAAAATTCAAGCCGTGGTTTGATTAACCAATGTTCGAATACAAATCTAGGTTCCAAGTTCAATGGCACAAGAATCTACAGGGGAAGATACTAAAGGATTTTCTGGTTCAGCCGAGGAATTGAAGGGAAAGGGAGGATTGGTCACATCGTCTCCATTCCCTTCTAACATCTGAACAACCCTGCTCATACAAGGACGGTCACTGGAGTTGTACTGAATGCACCACAATCCAATTTTAGTGAGTCTCCTTGCCTTCTCCTCCTCCTCTGCTTCCATTTCTCCTCCTCCTGCTTCTCTCAATCTCATCCCTAACTCGCCCTTGTCAAGCAGGTTGAAAGCCCATTCAGGAAAGTAAAACTGACTGGAGCGGCTCACCTTCCAGTATATATTCTTTCTGCCCCCAACCATCTCTAGCAAAAGCATACCGAAACTATAGACATCTGATTTATCAGTAACAGGCCCCATCTCTCTATCACACACCTCTGGCGCCACATATCCCGGCGTTCCTCTCCCGCCCGTCATTGATATATGGTCTTCTCCCTTTCCATAAGGTTTGGCCAAACCAAAATCTGAAACTTTTGGTGTGAAGTCTGCGTCCAGCAATATATTGTGAGGTTTGATGTCGAAATGTATGATGCGCTTGTCACAATCGTGGTGTAAATATGCAATTCCACGAGCCGCACCCAAAGCGATTGAATACAATTGCTCCCAACTTAGGAGTTGCCCCTTCTCTTTTCTGGCGAATATAAACTTCTCCAGAGATCCATTAGCCATGTACTCATATACCAGTGCGCTTGTAGTGCTTTCAAAACAATAGCCCACGAGACGAACCAAATTGAAGTGATGGACCCGTCCAATGGTAGCCACTTCGTTCATGAATTGAATCTCGCTGTGCCTATGCCTATCCAGAAGCTTAACAGCCACTGGAGCACCGTTCCGAAGCTTACCTTTATACACCACACCATAACCTCCTTCTCCCAACTTTTCTCTAAAGTTGTTTGTGGTCCTCTTGAGGTGAGAGTGTGAGTATCGTGTTGGCATTTCATGAGCATATTCCTTGAGGAATTTCTCCACCACTAAATTAGAGCTACCAGAAAGTCTTTTCCCCTTTGCATAACAAGTCAAGAACAGTACAACTATTGCTGCTAACGCAATTCCCCCAAAGGAGCAACCTGCAGTTGAATGAAGAGATTGATATCAATGTGCTCTTTATCTAACTGCAAGGAAAATATTTAGAGTAACCAGATATAATTCACAGTGATATAAGAATAGGAAGAAATAATATATACCGATTACAATGTCCTTCTTCCATTTACGACCTGTAACGCCACCATGACAAGTAGTTATTAGTAACGGCAAAGATCCTAAGATTTCAATTAGAGAATGTATAGCTGATGGTGCGCACATATACAGATTCAAGCTTAATGGTAGAATGGATCATATCTGAATATATTGAGACAAAAATTCAGAAGCTGAACTTTGTAATCAGATTTGTACAAGCGATCGAAAACCTACCACTTTCTAGGCATTTGTCGAGCTTCGAGGAGCCATCGCGACAATAGCATAAAAACATTGCAGGTTCGGAAATGTTATACCCACAAATCCCCTTACTTCCTAAACATGCGCCGCACTTTTGATCTCTGTTCCGGTCGACATCCCATGCTATCTCAAAACCCATCTCATTGTACTGTTCTTGCCCCGGTAAAGAGTCAACATTAATGGACAGGCTCAGACTAATAGGTATTTGAAGATGTTCTCCACACAGCCCTGTTTCGATCGCCCCTGGTGTGAAGCTGTAATACCATAAATCGTGACAGAATCTTCCCTGAAACAATGTTGAACTACTGTGCACCACACTTTGATTGCAGGACGACCAAACCGAGAGATTAGTGGTTGTATTGGGGAGGATATTAAAATGTGAACCGGACCACAACAAGTCATACTTCGCTGAAAGATTGCATTGATCACCCCAGTAATTAGCGTGGACAATTGTCATGCTGGCATTGCTAGTATTAGCCAACGTACTGGGCTCCAATATCTGATATTCGTCTCCATTGATATTAATCACAGGATGGACGCCGTTGTCTCCAACTGTTACACACTCAACCTGGAACAGAGGGTCACCACAGCCGCTGTTATTTTTACCAAAAGGATAGCTGAATTTAAAGGACCCACATGTATTATCTGATTTACAGCTCCCGTACTGATTGCCAACACACGCTGTTGAGCAGAGGAGGAGAGAGAACGAAGCCTGAAGACAGAGATAAGCAACCAGAGTCATTGAATTTGAGTTTGGTCTATGAAGAATGAGTAGGCTCATTCTAATGCTCTACTCTGCTTTTCTGTTAGAGATAGAAAATTATCAGTGGCGACTTCAACTTAAGAGGGTTCGGAAAATAGAATGGGGAGGAGCTGGAATGGGGGAGAGTGAGCAGAGAACGAATAAAGTTATTCAATAAATAACTACGTTAAATCCCAACAACCCCAATTTAGGGGAAGGGAGACCGAAAGTCCTCATTGAATAGTCATGGTTTCTGAGTTTGTATTCCACCATTGAATAGTCCTGGTTTCTGAGTTTGTTGACCAAGTGTGCTTCTGAGAATCATAATATTTAAATGATAATATTAAAAATATCGAAATCTTTTGAGATTCAACTATTTTATTAAATGCAAAATTTAAATAAAGATATGTCCCAATAGATTTTTTTGAGATTCAACTATTTATTAAATGCCAAATTTAAATAAAGATATGTCTCAATAATTGAAGATGGCACGAAACTCCACTCGGTGGAATTAGACTACCTGTGAAAAGCTATTTCAACAAATAGATTAAGAAACAAAGATGAAATGGGAGATAGTGGGAGTGAACGAGACAACATGGAATGGCAGCACTAAAAGTCAATGTAAATCATAGAGGGATTTTCTGAGTTTGTGACTATGTTTGCTCCTATGGAAAGGTATAAAAGTCAAGATGCACTGTCGCACCTGAATAATCGTGGTTTTTGAGTTTGTTGACCAAGTTTACGTTTGGCAGCTTTCAAAATTGATTTGTCCCGCTGCTTGCCCCTTCCAGAAAGGGCTCAAAAAATTAAAAATATCAAAATCATGGGAAAGTTAGACTAATTTTTTATAAATCAAATTTATATTTTATCACGCAATTTGGTGGTGATTAGTATTATGAATAATTTTATAAGTCACTGCACATATATTCTTGCTTTTTAAAATTATTACAAATAAATGGAATGAATAAGATGTAATATTGTATGTAATATGTTGTGTAAATTGTAGATTAGATTAAATATGTCTTTTCATTTTGATTGAACGTCTTTCTAAAGTGAGTTGGAAATATATTTAATAAATTAGAGGTTTATTTGACCAAATATTAGTAGTCAAATAGATATAAGAACACTAAAAACTCTGGTATACATCAATTTATTAACTTCATTTCACTTTAAAATTAAAGTATAATTATTAACCTATACTTTCTTATAAAACTTACAAATTTAAATTTAAAAGAAGAAACACTATCTACACAAAATCTTCTTTAAAAGAATTAAAAGAGAGTGTCCAATTCTTTTATTAACCTATTATTTATTTTTATTCATATTTTATAAATAATAAAATAAATAATAAACTTCTTTAAAAGAATTAAAGGAGAGTGTCCAATTCTTTTATTAATTTGTTATTTATTTTTATTCATGTTCTATAAATAATAAATTATTTCATCTGAAGTATTCATTGTAGAAATTTGAATAACTGATATATTATTCATCGAGATTCTGATCACACATTATTTTAACTTCATGCACAATACAAAATCTCTTCTACCATTGATCATCATATGCGGAAATAAAATCAATTGCATGCACACATTAAAACCATAAACAATCACACATATGAACACAATATTTCATGGGAAAGCTTAAAGCTGAAAACCCTCAACTATCTATATATTATATGTCATAGAGATCATGTAACAATCATTGTACAAAGCTCCCTAGCTCTACGACTGTCCTTCAATTGCCTACACTAATCAAGATAGATCTATCAAAACACATGCCTCAATCTGCCACCTAATAGCTGCTTCATTGCGTAATCAATGTAGGATGGCTCATTAATAACTTAGATACCCTTTTGTTTATCTTTGCGCAATCCTCATGGAAAATATCGATCATTTGGTGCACATAAATATGCAACGAGTATAGTCACAAAGCCCCGATAGTTAACTTTGCTGCTTCACCTATCTTTACCTTTGGTCTCCATTATTTGTCCATACCTTTTAAGTTAGCGGTGTATTCTTTAGTTGATTAATGAGTTTATAATTAGTGAATTAATTAATAATTAATTCACACCACTCTCACTAATTGTATCAATCGGTTAGACTAGATACAACTAGCTCAACTAAGTCTAACTGAGTTAAACTAAATACAACTCCACCAACTACTTCTCCAAATCCACCAAACTCTGTCACATGAGTTCTAACTGAAGTCCTCCATGCATTAGCTCTAGTAAACCCTCGGGAATAGCGTAATTCCTTCTGTCAGCTGATGTGCCACATCTGTGCACTTAACTAAAGTGCTCCAAGAGAATAAGATAATGTTTAGAGTCCAAATATTATTAAGAGCTAATAATATTAGACATATCTATTTTTAGACTGACAATCTAAAAAATAGTATCACCTTGATATGTCTAAAAATAAGTCCATCTATTTTTTCCAGAAGCTTGACCAACCATCCACAAATAGCATCCTGTAACTCATAGAACATGATCCATATGTCTAAAAGTAGACATAGTCTAAAAATAGACTTTGCGCCAAAAAAAGCCTGTGGGCTCACTTAGTGAAGGCGAATTCTTTCCACTAAGCTCATCATCTTGTTGAAAACTCAACACTCCCTCTCAACAAGATATGGATTACCTGCAACCCCTATCCTGCCTCTGTGGTATTCTAATTTTCTCCTGGTGAGCGCCTTCGTCAAGATATCAGCATCCTGATCCTCCGTAGGAATGTATGAAAGTAACATGACCTTCTGCTGCACACAATATCTGATATGATGATACCGGTCCGTGAAGCCATGCCGCCTCAACTCATCCTCCTGTCTGTACCATGATCCATATCCCGATGTGCCTCTAAGATATCTCAATACATGCTTCCCCGCCTTCCAAAAGAGCTTGGTTGGCTTAACCATAGCTTGTGAAAGCTGGTTAACAGCATAGCATATGTCGGGTCGTGTATTGACCAGATACATAAGCGACCCCACCAACTGTCGATAAGCAGTGGCATCCACTACCTCCGCTGAAGTAGCATCCTCCTTCCTCCATCCACCAGGAAGAGGAGTATCAACAGGCTTGCAGCCATGCATGTTGAACTTCTCCAGTATCTCCCGGGCATACTTGCCTTGAGAAACAAACAGTCCATCATTGCGCTGCCAAATTTCCAATCCCAGGAAATAATGAAGGAGGCCCAAGTCCTTCATCTCAAACTCTTTTGCAAGATCATCCTTGCATGAGATTATCAACAGTTCATCACCTGTCAAAATCAAATCATCTACATTGTTCGAAAATTAAATATTACAGAGCAATGAAACACATAAAATATGCGGAAAATACAAGCACACAAAACACATAAAACCAGAGAGACACAGATATATGTGGTTCACCCAGTTTGGGCTACGTCCACCCCGAACATCCAGTCCTTCCTTTATATTATCCAAAAAAATGAAGAGACAAAACCTACAGCAGATCCGTTGTAATATCCTCTGTTCTCTCTCACAGTCTCCCTCTCTATTTCTCGCTCCGAGAATACACTCATCATACACAGCCGCAATACAATGCCCCCATATATATAAGGGGGTTGCCTTCTAGGGCAAAAAACCCTAATATAAACATAACTTCTACCGTTAGATCATTTGCCTAATGAACGGCCCAGATTGACTAGAAATTACTATACTTTTACAAGGCAAATTTACATCTGTTTTTAGCTTCGGGGACGCTGCCCCCGAGCCCCCGCCAGGGGGAGGCTCCGAAAAGCGCTGCCGCCCCCCCTGGACCCCCCACGGCAGCGATTAAATTTCGGGCGGCGTTGCCGCCCCTTTTAAGGTACAGGGGTCCATTGCTGTGATACAAAGTAAACAAGATAATCAGGCTCCACACCCAACAATCTCCCACTTGGAGACTGATTGTAGCAACTCCATCGCTGCTTCATTTGCTGGACAATGACTCCTCTTTGGACATGGTTGTTCCTCATCTTCATCATCATCCTTGAAGACCAATTGAAACTGGCATGTTCTCAGTTTCTCCCTGGTTACAACTTTTGTTAGCATATCTGCAGGATTCTGGCTAGTGTGTATCTTTTCCAGCTTCAACTCTCCATCTTCCAATACTGACCGTATGAAATGGTACTTGAGATGTATGTGTTTAGTCCTGGAATGAAATGCTGAGTTCTTTTCAAGATGAATAGCACTTTGGCTATCATTGTATAGTGTGCCCATATCATGCTTCTTACCCAATTCATCCATAAACCTTTGTAACCAAATCATTTCTTTACTAGCCTCTGTAGCAGCAACATACTCAGCTTCTATTGTTGAAAGTGCAACAACACTTTGGATTTTGAAACCCAACTAACAGTTGTTCCACCTACAGTAAATACATATCTTGTAGTGCTCCTCCTGTTATCTCTGTCACCTGCCATATCTGCATCAACATATCCCTGTAGAGCAATGTTTGAACCACCAAAGCATAATGCTTTATTTGTGGTACCTCTCAAATATCTGAGAATCCATTTTACTGCCATCCAATGTTCTTTTCCTGGATTGTTCATATACATGCTTACAACTCCCACTGCATGTGCAATATCAGGCCTTGTGCATACCATTTCATACATTAAACTTCCAACTGCTGATGCATATGGAACTTTAGACATATAATCCATGTCTTCTTGGGTCTTTGGGCACATCTCCTTACTAAGTTTGAAATGGCTAGCAAAAGGTGTACTAACTGGTTTTTCATTCTACATATTAAATCTTTTCAACACCTTTTCTATGTACTCATTCTGAGATAGTGTTAATTTGCGATTTTTCCTGTCTCTAGTTATCCTCATACCAAGGATTTGTTTTACAGCTCCCAAATCCTTCATTGCAAATGAATTTGCCAATTTTCTTTTGAGCACATTTATTTCCTGCATGTTAGACCATGCAACAAGCATGTCATCTACATACAATAACAATATAATATAGCTGCCATCATTTTGCCTTTTTAGATAAACACAATGATCAGAGTGACATCTAGTATAACCTTGTTCAGACATAAATTTGTCAAATTTTAGATACCACTGCCTTGGAGCCTGTTTTAAGCCATACAAGCTCTTCTTTAACCTGCACACCAATTTTTCTTTCCCTTTTACCTCATATCCTTCTGGTTGCTGCATGTATATCTCTTCCTCTAAATCTCCATGGAGAAATGTTGTCTTTACATCTAACTGTTCAAGATGTAAATCTTCCGCTGCTACAAGACTTAAAATAGTTCTGATTGAATTCATTTTAACAACAGGAGAAAAAATTTGATCAAAATCAATACCTTTCTTATGTGCAAACCCCTTCACCACAAGTCTAGCTTTGTACCTTTGTTTTCCTCCGTCTTCTTCCTTCAGCCTGTAAACCCATTTATTCTGCAATGTAGTTTTACCTGCAGGAAACCTGACTAAGTCCCAAGTCTGGTTATGCATTAAGGAGTCCATCTCTTCTTCCATGGCTAGCTCCCACTTCTTCCTACTTTCAACCTGCATTGCTTCTTCATAACATTTAGGTTCACCAGAATCAGTCAACAATAAATAATATAATGAAGGAGAGTATCGTTCAGGGGGTCTACTTATCCTGGTAGATCTTCTAACACCATTTTTAGGTGTTTGAGGTGCCTGTTGCTGTTCTGGTAGTTGTTGTTGCTGTGGTTCTTGATTATTATTATTTTCAGGCACCTTTACTTTTTCAGTTACCTCATCAAGAACTGTGTATTCCTTGCTTTCTTTTTCCTGTTTCTTTTCCTGCAACTGATTCTTATACAAGACCTTTTCATTGAATATTACATCTCTGCTCCTAATGATTTTGTGATTTTCATAATCATATAAGCGATAACAAAAATCATTAGCACCATATCCAATAAAGGTACATTTCTTTGATTTTGCCTCAAGCTTTGTTCTGTTTTCTTTATTAATATGGACAAAGGTCTCACAACCAAAAGGCTTTAAAAAAGAGTAGTTTACCTTTTTACCTGTCCATGCTTCCTCTGGAATACCACCATCCAAGGAACTTGAAGGCCCTCTGTTTATTAGATAAACAACAGTATCTACAACATCTGCCCAAAATTGTAAAGGCAATCTTGCATGCAATCTCATGCACCTTGCACGCTCCATGATTGTTCTGTTCATCCTTTCTGACACACCATTTTCTTGTGGTGTTCTTGGAGCTGTCTTCTCTCTGTCTATTCCATTTTCTGAACAGTACCTATCAAACTCTTTGCTGCAATATTCACCTCCATTGTCTGATCTCAAACACTTCAACTTCTTTCCTGTCTCAATCTCAACCAAAGCTTTCCATTTCTTGAAAGTATCAAATACATCAGATTTATTCTGAATACAATAAATCCATGTTTTTCTAGTTGCATCATCAATAAAAGTAACATAATAGCGAGAGCCACCGAGAGATGATACCTGAGCAGGTCCCCATACATCTGTATGCACAAGCTCCAATTTTTCGCTCTTCTTTTCTTTCCCAACTCTGAGAAATCCGACTCTCTTCTGTTTTCCATAAATGCAATTCTCACAGAAATCCAAATCAACATTCTTCAAACCTGGCAACAAATTTCTTGAGTGGAGAATCTTCATTCCCTTCTCACTCATGTGTCCGAGCCTATGATGCCATAATGCTGCATCTGCTCCTTTGGAATTTAAAGCATTAACAGAGTTAGAAATACCATTGCATAAATACAATGTACCAACCTTTTCGCCTTTTTCTATTACCAAGGCTCCTTTGGTGACCTTCCAAGCTTTATCTGTGAAAGTCGTCACACAACCTTCACTGCCTAACTGCCCTGTTGAAATCAGATTTTTCTTTAGATCTGGAACATGCCTTACCTCCTTTAGTAGCCATTGGTTTCCATTCTATTGTTTTACAAGAACTTTACCCATTCCAACAATTTTACAGGGTTTATCATCACCCAAACGAACTTGTCCAAAATCTCCTTGGACATAGTCATGAAAATATTTCTTATCAGGTGTGGCATGGAATGAATCCCCTGAATCTACAACCCAAGAATCAGTAACATTTTCGAAAGAAAGAATCAAAGCATCTTGTAACACATCACCTGTCACATTTGCTTCATGATTGTTTTCTTGTTGTGTGTCTCCTTCTTTTCCCTTCCGAGATCTACAGTCTTTCTTTAGGTGTCCTTTCTTTCCACAATTCCAGCACACTATCCCCGATCTGGACTTGGATCTGTCTTTCCTTGATTTACTGCGATATCCCGAGCTCTTTCCTCTTTCCATTCTTCTTCCCCTAGACTCTGCACTCAAAGCATTACCTGATGTCTCACAGGAGCTTTTCCGTCGCATTTCCTCGCTAAGGATAACACCAACAACATCATCAAACTTTAAAGTACTAGATCCAGAGACAGAGTTACTAATGGCCATTACTAAACCATTCCAACTCTCTGGCAATGAGCACAAGCATAACAGAGCTCTAACTTCATCATCAAAGTTTACCCCTACAGAACTTAGGCGGTAAATGGCCCCCTTATTAAATTCATTTAAATGGTCTGCAACAGATCCACCTTCCGACATCTTCATATTAAATAGTCGTTTCATAAGAAATACCTTGTTTGAGGACGAGGGTTTTTCATATAGTTTCGCCAACGTCTACATCAAACCCTCTGTTGTTGTTTCCTTCGAAATATTGAAGTCGACCGACGCCGCAAGACACAACCGTACTATTCCGAGTGCCTTTCTATCGAGAATGTTCCATTCCGCGTCTGTCATGGCCGTCGGCTTCTTTTTTTTTCCACTCAATCATAGGTACAGATCTTTCTGATACAAATAATCTTCCATCTGCATCTTCCACAACGGGAAGTTTTGGCCGTTAAATTTCTCGACCCTAAACTTAACATCGCCTGCCATTGCTCCCACTCGAGCAAAGACCCTTTGTTGCCTATGATTTTATCGATAAATATGCTTGGCTCACGATACCGAGTTGTTAGAAAATTAAATATTACGAGCAAAGAAACACATAAAATATCTTGGAAAATACAAGCACACAAAACACATAAAACCGAGGAGACACACGGATATACGTGGTTTCACCAGTTTGAATCGTCCACCCAGAAACATTGATCCTTCCTTTATATTATCCAATAAAATGAAGAGACACAACCTACAACAGATCTGCTATAATATCCTCTGTTCTCTCTCATAGTCTCCCTCTTTGTTTCTCGCTCCGAGAATACACATACATTACTCAGCTGCAATACAATACCCTCATAAAAATGAGGGGTTGCCTTCTAGGGAAAGAAACCCTAAACTAAACATAACTTCTACCATCAGATCATTTGCCTAATGAACGACCCAGACTGACTAGAAATTAATATACTTTTACAAGGCAATTTTACATCTGTTTTTAGCTTCGATGGCCTTTGAAGCCTGCCCGGGGGGGCTCGAAAAGCAACGCCCCCCCCACTGGTTCCCCCCACGGTAGCGATTAAATTTCGGGCGGCGTTGCCGCCCCTTTTAAGGTACAGGGGTCCATTACTGTGATACAAAGTAAACAAGATAATCAGGCTCCACACCCAACATACATAAAGTACAATGATCAGCAACTTACCCTCCACCACAATTTGGTATAGGTTCGGATCCGCCTCACTCTTGGAGAATCCAAGTCCGGTGAAATAATTGTCTATCCGTGTGTACCAAGCACGAGGTGCTTGTTTCAATCCATACAGCGCTCTCTTGAGCTTGCACACATGCGACTCACTGCTGAAGATCTCGAAACCTTCGGGTTGCTCTATGTACACCTCCTCCTCAATGACTCCGTTGAGGAACGCAGTCTTCACATCCATCTGAAGAATGTGCCACCCCATCTGCGCTGAGAGAGAAAGAATCGTCTGTATGGAAGTATACCTTGCGACAGGTGCAAAGGTCTCCTCATAATCAATCCCCTCAATTTGTGAAAAGCCTCAAGCAACGAATCTTGCCTTGTACTTCTCCACACTCCCATCAGTTGCCTGCTTCACTTTGTAGATCCATCTCGAACCCACCACTGATTTCCCCTCTGGCCTTGGGACAATCTCCCATGCACTGTTTCTGACAATCGAATCATACTCTTCCACCATGGCATCTACTCATGCGGGATCTTCCACAGCTTCCTCAAAAGAGGATGTCTCCGTCATGATACACTTGCTCATAAGATCCATGTATCCAGTATACCAGTCAAGTGACTGTCTCTGTCTGCACTGTGATGTAGGTGCACCTACAACCTTCTCTGCATCTTGAGCCAGTCGCTCAGCTTCTGTAGTGCGCTTCCGCCCTCTGATGGTTGGCGCTGCCTGAGTGGTCTCTTCCACTCCATGAACCTCCTCTTGTGGCTAATCCACATCCTGAGGCTCATCCTTAGGAACTAATAACTCCTCATCTGCATGCAAGTGTCGCTCCCTCTCAAGCAAACACTTCATGGCTTTCTCCTCATGAAATTTGATATCCCATTGCACAACAGTCTTGCGACTATCTGGAAAATACACACAATAGTTGTGGGGCGTATCATTGTACCCAAAAAATATCCCAACCTCTGCAGTCGACTCTAGCTTCTTCCTAGCATCCTTCGTCACATGAATGTAAACAGGTGAACCAAAAATCCTCAAATGGGAAATATTAGGCTTTTTACCAGAAAACGCCTCCTCGGGTGTACTCATGCCAAGTATCCTGTGAGGACAATAGTTCTGCACATATACTACAGTACTGCATGCCTCAGCCCACAAGTGTATGGGAAGGCCTTGATCATGCAACATCGTCTGTGCAACACCCACGATCATTCTGTTCTTCCGCTCAGCAACTCCATTCTGATGTGAGTTATGAGGTGCTATGAGCTCTCTTCGAATTCCTTCTGTGCTGCAAAAGTCCTTGAATTCGCCAGAGATGAATTCACCACCATTGTCGCTCCTAAGAGCCTTCACCTACTTCCTCGATTCTTTCTCAACCAGTGCCTTGAAATCACAGAACTTTGAGTATGTCTCGCTCTTCTTCTGCATGAAGAAGATCCAGCACTTCCGAGAAAAATCATCAACAAAGATCACATAGTACCTGTGCTTTGCTATCGAAGCTACTGAGAAAGGTCCAGACACGTCCGTGTGAATTCTCTCAAGGATCGTCGTGGCGCGACTATCCTTCTCGTGAAAGGTGGCTTTCACAAATTTTCCCAAGGTACACCCCTTGCACTGATCTGACTGCACAAGAGTGCCTTTAGGAAGCCCAGTAGAAATCTGCTGCAATATCTTCAAAGCTCCATGGTGAAGGTGGCCCAATCTCCGGTTCCACAACTCGCCATCATCCCGACTCACCACTCCTTCTGCCTTGCCTCCCATTGCTGCGCAACCATCTACTCCATGACTGAAAAAGGTTCTTAACCCAACCTATAATACCTGTCTCACCAAATGTCTTATCATGAGGAAAGTCTTTCCTCAATAAAGACAACATCATATCCCTTATCTTCTAACATCGCCACAGAGATCAGATTCTTCTTCAATCCTGGAACATGCATCACTTCCTTCAATATGAAGGGTTTACTAGACTCCCTCTCAAAGGAAATGGTACTGATACCGGGCACACTGTATCTACCATCATCGCACATTTCGATGTGCACTCCAAGATCTTTCTCATCCAGATCAGTAAACAAATCTCAATCTCCTGTCATGTGAAAAGACACACCACTGTCAAGAAAACACACTGAACCCATCACACTTGAGACCAAGCATGCGATCATTGAAAAATCCAGCTCAAACTGCGAGGCTAAGGCCTCTCCAGCTGCAGTCCCAGCAGCCTGCTTATTTTTCTTCTTCTGTGGACAACTAGTGGCGTAATGTCCGTGTTGGTGACAGTGAAAGCACTTCACCTTGGACATGTCCTGCTTCTTGCCTTTCGCACTGGATTGAGAAGTTTTCTTGCTCTTCCCCTTCTTTGCTTTGTCATCCAAAGCGCAATTCTCTTCATCAGAGTTCTTTGATGAAGATCCGTCCCTGGTACTTCGCCTTATCTCCTCTTGCACAAGATCCAACCAAAGTCGCTCCCATCCTGGAAATTTCTCCCGACCATTGACACAGTCCTGATAGGAATGCCAACTCTTCGGAAGCCCAAGGAGAGCCAAGCTCACCAAGTCCTCATCATCAACAGTCACCCCCACAGTTCCCAGCTCATCCCTGCATTGGATGAACTTCGTGAGGTACTTGGGCATACTATCGCCTTTCTCCATTTTTATGTTCCTGAGTTTATCCTTGAGCGCCAAATTCCTCTTGTCACTCTTGCTTTGGAATAAATCTGTCAAAGCTTTCCACATCAAGAATGGAGAAGCGTTACCATGAAGGCTAGATACTATGTGATCCTTCACACCTTCCAACAGCATTCTTCGACACTTTGTTGTCTTCTTTTGCCATGCGTCAAGTGCAGCAGCATCACTAGAAGCAGGTTTTGGAATTTCTGCATCTATGAACTCCTTCAACCCATTGTCATCCAGCACCGCCTCCATACTATCCTTCCATGCAATATAATTCGAGCTGCCCTCAAGGGCATACTCCGATCGCAATCCGTTGAAAGACATCTCAACTTCAACACCAAGAAAACACTACTGCAAATTTGAATTCCACCAGCTCAAAACTCAATCGCTTCAATGTTTTGCAATTGCTCCAATGATCAATATCACTCTAATACCATGTAGAAATTTGAATAACTGATATATTATTCACCGAGATTCTCCTGATCACACACTATTTTAACTTCATGCACAATACAAAATCTCTTCTACCATTGATCATCACATGCGGAAATAAAATCAATTGCATGCACACATTAAAACCATAAACAATCACACATATGAACACAAAATATCATGGGAAAGCTAAAAGCTGAAAAATCCCAACTATCTGTATATTATATGTCATAGAGATCATGTAACAATCATTATACAAAGCTCCTCACAAGCTCTCAGCACAACCTTCAATTGCTACACACTAATCAAGCTAGATCTAGCAAAACACATGCTCCAATCTCTACCACCTGATAGCTAACCTCTATTACGTAATCAATGATGTAGGATGGCTCATTAAATAACTTGAACCACGTGGCTTGTACTACGCAATCCTCATGGGCTTCTCCAATCACTGGTTGTTGCAAATATGCAACAGTATAGTCACAACTGATAGTTAACCTTCTCTTTCACCTATCTCTGCACTGGTCTCCACTGAAACTGTCCATGCACTGAAGTTATCTGATGTATTCTTTAGTTGATTAATGAGTTTATAGTTAGTGAATTAATTAATAATTAATTCACACCACTCTCACTAATTGTATCAATCAGTTAAACTAGATACAAATAGCTCAACTATGTTTAGATTAGTTAAACTGAACACAACTCCATTAACTTCCTCAATCAACTCCACCAAACTCTGTCACATGAGTTCTAACTGAAATATCCATGCAATAGCTCCACTTAACCCTCAGGAATAGCGTAATTCCTTCTGTCAGCTCCTGTGCCACATCTGTGCACTTAACTGAAGTGCTCCAAGAGAATAAGATAATATTTAGAGTCCAAATATTATTAAGAGCTAATAATATTCGACATATCTATTTTTAGACTGGCAATCTAAAAATAGATTCCGCCCAATATGTCTAAAAATAGAAGTCCATCTATTTTTTCAAACTTGACCAACCATCCACAAATAGCATCCTGCAACTCATAGAACATGATCCATATGTCTAAAAATAGACATAGTCTAAAAATAGACTTTGCGCCAAAAATAGCCTGCGGGCCCACTTAGTGAAGGCGACTTCTTTCCACTAAGCTCATCATCTTGTTGCAATCTCAACATTCATATTTTTTTTCCATCCATAATGGCTAAAGAATCCGTTTCTTGTAAGGTGGGAGAAAATCAACCTATCATTTAATAGATTAGGTATATGAACATGGATCCTTTCTCTCACAAATAGTCCATTATAACATTCTTATAAAATAGTCCATCTTTCATTTCACCCTCATTTAAATATTTGTACTTTAACATGTAAGCTATGAGGTATCACTTAGCATAGCCATGTTTTAGCGCATACAAAGTGATGTCAAAATGTAAACTAGCAATTGCCCCTAAAGGTGCAAAGTCACACCGAAGGAATATAAGTTTTGTGAAGACCGGGAAAATTGGAAAGACAAATAAGTTTTTTTTTTTTTTTAAACCTTGCATTCACCAATCGGGTCTATACAACTCAGAGGACAGCTTCAAAGAGCTAGAAAAAAATTGACCAAGTAGAGATTTCTCAGGAGAGGTTGGAGCCACTCTTGAATTTCGAAATGATGATTATAAATCTCATTGACTCATCGACTTTCCCATGTCCAATACTTTTCTTCTTGACAAAAGGACTAATGAAAAAATAAGGCACGTGAATTTGGGCAGACACCCTTCACATCAAGGTATTGGAGGTTTTTTTTTAAAGGATTTTGGTTATCTAGTAATTTCAAGGATGTTTGTGGGGTTTTTGTCTAGTATCCTAGAATCGAAGGGGAGGTTTGAGATTACTTTGATTTCCTACCAATTTGACCAGAAACATGAGGAATGGAATGATATTATCTCTTCTTTGAATGATACAATGTGTGTCCAACAGAAATTCCATGTCTGGAGTGCCTAGATGCTACCATAGCCCATTTTGAGAGCCATATCTAGTGTGTTGTAAAGCCTTAAGCATCTCCACGGTCTTGCACCAAGGATCCTACACTAGTGATTTTCCTCAAAGCCCTAAATTTCTATTGTGTATTAGAGTAGCACTTATATTCATAGTTCAATAGCTGATATACTTGTTTATTTACAACAATTATTTTTTATTTTGGATATACTTTCCCATTCATAGGAAATCAATATATTTGGTTTTCCTTGTGGAAATTTGAAGTTGCCTATGGTTAACTCAGTAAAATCAATGGCTATAGGGTATTTGCGTCACGATTTTTTGAGGTACTACTAATAAAAATTCATCCACAAAAAAAAGTGAAGGTAAAATTAGAAAACTAATTAATGTTCAATTACTGCGTCGAGTAAGTTTTCCAATTGGTGTCATGGATGTTTTGTTGGATAGAGACTTCCCTCTTACCAGAGATGATTTATGTAGGAACAATGGAAGATTCAAAGGATAAAATATGCAATATGACAAAATCATATGAAGATGAGAAGATGCAAAGTTTATTAAGGAAGAGATGACAAAGGAATTATACATAACATGAACAAAGAAGATGAAAGAAAAAGGAAGATGAAATGTGGACCTCTACACTTAATAAAAGAAAAAAAAATAGAACATAGTATTCAAATAGAAAGATGATATAAGAGAAAGAAGAAGAAAAAGAAAGATGAAGAAATATAGAAAATGAAGGAGATAAAACAAGCTAAAAATAATGATATCATGTGTTCAATTTGAGATGCAAATGGGATTAAACTATATTTTATTCTTTATTATTTTATACTTTACATTACCATATGTATGTTATAAATAATTTTAAATTTTAATATTAATAATAATAATGCTAATTTTAATATTAATAATAATAATGCTATTAATATTATTGCTAATAATATTTTCAAAAATATATTAGAATTTATATTGATACTATTAATAAAATCATTAATAACATTTATAATATTAAATTTATAAATATATTTAAATTTTAATACAATTATAATAACTAATAATATTTTCAAAAGTATAATATTAACATTAATATTAATAGTAATACCATTAATAATATCATTAATAAAATTTATAATGCAATGTTTGATAATGTCATCAACGGTGTACCTAGTGCTGAGAGGAATTGGCTTGGTGATCCGAGGACTAGAGATATAATTGACTAAGTTATACATAAATTTATAAAAAAATTCTTTCTTAATTTTTTTAAAGAGATCCTTGAATAACCATTCCATTATTCTTGTTCATATGGACTTCCTAAAGCTTTTAGAGTTCCTGGTTTCAAAGGGACAAACAGATTGCCGTAACTCCTCACATAATTCTATAAAGGGTGCTAGCTCAATGGAAGAGACCCTGTCATGTAGGAGGCTCCTCACATAATTCTATAAAGGGTGCTAGCTCAATGGAAGAGAACCTGTCATGTAGGAGGTTGGTGGTTTGATTCCACTGTACCCTAACATGAATTATTCAATGATATTGTAGATTTTTTTAATTAAATTATTTTTTTATTTTAATGGTGAGATATTTTTCTAGATTTATTGTTATATTGTCTCTAGAGTGACAATAGATACTATTAAAGACATTGTCTCCATAAAGACAATATGTCTTTAATTCCAACTATTGTCTTTGGAGAGACGAATGAAATTGTCTCATAAGAGACAATAAATGAAACTATATCTACAGGGACAAAAATGAAATTGTATTTTGAGAGACAAAAATGAAATTGTCTCTAGAGAGACAAAAATAGTTGTGTTATATATTGTATTTATAGAGACAATATTTAAGGCAATTTAATTTGAGACACCCGCTTAAAGACAATACACAAGTTTTCTTTTCTCTCAAATTAAGACAATTTACCCAAAAATTGTTTTAAATATTGTCTTAAAACCCCCCTTTATGTTGTGGTGTATCATGTTCTCTATCTTGTTACCATCATCTAAAAACAACCTAAAAGATACACAATGGAAAATGATCACCTCTCCCAAAGTTATTTTCTCAGTAACAAAATAAAAAAATAACATATTCTATTTCCTTACTAATAACATCCATCAATCACCCACACATTAAACTACATAATATGATAATCACTTATCCCATACAACATAATTACTAAGCAACATAATAATAAACACATTATTATAAAATAATAATAACTTATATAATATATAAATTTAACTATCTACCCATATAAACATGAACCTAATAACCACGTTCCTTTTGAAACCATACACATGTCAACTCATAAATTATATAAAAATTAAAAATTTGAAATTAAGTATAGCCACTTTTATATATATATATATATATATATATATAAATACTTCAAAATGCAATAAATATATTATACTAACATCATATACATCAAATAGACATCACTAAGAAGCAACTCTGAAGTTAAATAAACAACACCGGTATTATATAGCATAATAGATCCCAATGTTGTGTTATCACGTCGTGTAAGATATGCCTTAAATAATCACATTAAATAAATTAACCCATAGCTTGTATGTCAGTGGGTTTGATCAACCATTAGGTATAGCTAACAGGTAGCTAACTGGAATCCTATCAAAACATAAACTAACCATGTCTGATTGTTAAATTGTGGACCATTACAAACATCTCTATCGTGTTTGTTGTATGCTCAAATCTTCATGTTAATTCAATGTTGCATTTTTTCTATCCTCACGCAGTAAAGACGAGCTAAATATTTACAATTTTCAATATGTCAAATTTGTTTAATAAAGTTAATGGCAGTCAGATGGAACCACGGTAAATTTTAATCATTTCAATATTTTTATTGTGTATACATTTACTCATATTTAATTACACTCATATTTAATTACACATACATATTCTGTCCGGCCATATCTGATAGACATAATATTTACCCCGTATCTCTTTAGAGGATCGATGCCAAAAATTCAAGCCGTGGTTTGATTAACCAATGTTCGAATACAAATCTAGGTTCCAAGCTCAATAGCACAACAATCTACAGGGGAAGATACTAAAGGTTTGTCTAGTTCAGCCAAGGAATTGAAGGGAAAGGGAGGATTGGTCACATCGTCTCCATTCCCTTCTAACATCTGAACAACCCTGCGCATACAACGACGGTCACTGGAGTTGTATTGAATGCACCACAATCCAATTTTAGTGAGTCTCTTTGCCTTCTCTTCCTCCTCTGCTTCCATTTCTCCTCCTCCTGCTTCTCTCAATCTCATCCCTAACTCGCCCTTGTCAAGCAGGTTGAAAGTCCAGGAAAGTAAAACTGACTGGAGCGGCTCACCTTCCAGTATATATTCTTTCTGCCCCAAACCATCTCTAGCAAAAGCATATCGAAACTATAGACATCTGATTTATCAGTAACAGGTCCCATCTCTCTATCACACACCTCTGGCGCCACATATCCCGGCGTTCCTCTCCCGCCCGTCATTGATATATGGTCTTCTCCCTTTCCATAAGGTTTGGCCAAACCAAAATCTGAAACTTTTGGTGTGAAGTCTGCGTCCAGCAATATATTGTGAGGTTTGATGTCGAAATGTATGATGCGCTTGTCACAATTGTGGTGTAAATATGCAATTCCATGCGCTGCACCCAAAGCGATTGAATACAATTGCTCCCAACTTAGGAGTTGCCCCTTCTCTTCTCTGGCGAATATAAACTTCTCCAGAGATCCATGAGCCATGTACTCATATACCAGTGCGCTTGTAGTGCTTTCGAAACAATAGCCCACCAGACGAACCAAATTGAAATGATGCACCCGTCCAATGGTAGCCACTTCGTTCATGAATTGAATCTCGCTGTGCCTGTGCCTATCTAGAAGCTTAACAGCCACTGGAGCACCGTTCCCGCGAAGCTTTCCTTTATACCCCACACCATAAACTCCTTCTCCCAACTTTTCTGCAAAGTTGTTTGTGATCTTCTTGAGGTGAGAGTGTGAGTATCTTGTTGGCATTTCATGAGCATATTCCATCAGGAATTTCTCCACCACTGAATTAGAGCTACCAGAAAGTCTTTTCCTCTTTGCATAACAAATCAAGAACAGTACGACTGTTGCTATTAGCGCAACTCCCCCAAAGGAGAAACCTGCAGTGAATAAAGACATTGATATCAATGAGATGTTTATCTAACTACAATGAAAATATTAACAGTAACCAGATATAATTCACAGTGATATAGGAATATGAAGAAATTATATATACCAATTACAATGGCGTTCTTCCTTTCCCGACCTGTAACGCCACCATGACAAGTAGTTATTAGTACCGGTAAAGATCCTAAGAGTTCAGTTACAGAATTTATAGCTGACGGAAAACACATATGCAGATTCAAGCTTAATGGCAGAATATATGTGAATATATTGAGAAAAAAATTCACGCGCTGAACTTTGTAATTAGATCTATAGACTACGATCGGAATTAACCTACCATTTCCGAGGTATTTGTCGAGCTGCGAGGAGCCATCGGGACAATAGCATAAAAACTTTGCAGGTTCAGAAATGTCATAACCACAAATCCCCTTACTCCTCAAACACGTGCCGCACTTTTGATCTCTGTTCCAGTCGACATCCCATGTTATCTCAAAACCCATATCATTGAACTGTTCTTTCCCGGGTAAAGAGTCACCATCAATGGATAGGTTCAGACTAATTGGTATTTGAAGATGCGCTTCACAGAGGCGTGTTTCCATCGCCCCTGGTAGCAAGCTGTAATACCAAACATAGCCACAAAATCTTCCCTGAAGCAACGCTGATGTAGTAGTAATATTGTCTAATCCACTTCGATCGCAGTAACCCCAAAGCGAGAGATATGTCCATTAGCCAAAGGATATGTGAACATGCAGCTGACATTGGACATGGTAGGTCCCGCACTTCTGGCTGAACATGTGGAAAAAACTAACTATCATATCTGCATCGAAGAGGCTAAGGTCTTAGCGAGGATTGATCATTTTCATCATCGTAAGTTAAGAGAGGCCCTTGAAATTGAAAAAAGGCCCATAAATCTCAATAGAGATGATGGTTGGAATATAAGCATTGGATCCCTGCCTTATATTCTTAAAATTTGATATTTATTTATTTATTTTTATTACTTATTTATTTATTTTTATATAAATTGACCTAAATTATTAATTTCAATATCTTACTAGCCGTTACGATTTTATTTTATTGATAGAACTATTTTTATTTTTATTTTATTTATTATTATTATTTTTAATAGAATTACAATATAATAATATATAATTATAATTAAACAATAGTTGTATTTTGAATAATCGTAATGATATTAATAAAATAAAAATAAAAATAAATAAAATTTGTTATAATAATTTTTATTTATAATTAAACTATTATTTTGAATAATCAAACTAGCCGTTTCAATTTGTAATTGAATATTTAAATTAATGTAACTATTTATTATTATTATTTATTTATTTATTTATTATTATTATTATTATTATTTTTAAGATAGACTTTCATTAAAATAGTATATAATTATAATAAAATAATATTTGTATTTTTAATAATTAATTAATAAAAATAAAATAATTTTTAATTAAACTATTAAATTGACCTATAATAATTTTTATTTTCATTTTAATTTTTATTTAGTTATTTATTTATTTAGTTTTATATTTTTTAATTAAACTATTAATTTTAATTGTAAAATCTCTTTTGGTAATAATCCATTATATGTGATTACTACCGAAAGAGATTTTACAATTTTATATGGATCACAGAAGCATAGATTCTAAAAATATTAATTTTAATATTCAAACTAGCCGTTGTTGATTTTTTAATTATTATATTATTAGAACTAACTGTTTTGGATTTCTCAGTCAAAATAGCTGATTCTAACCGTTTTCTTTTCCTCTCCTACATCTATTTAAACTTAACGACTGATCTGATCTCTCACCTAGTCCTGATGATGAACCACACTAGTTGGTTCGAAACACGTCGACTTTGTTTATGATAATGTGATTATTACCGAAAGATTTCTTCATATTTATTGATGGATCACAGAAGCCAAAAATCTATTAATAGTTTATAGCTTTTGTATTTGGTCTTTTTCCTATTAAATCTTACAATAAACATTCCTAGCCTTTCTACAAATTCTTCAATAGATTATCTCAAGAGCTAGCTGCCAGAATACTTGCATAATTTTCCTTGCTGTCTTTGAAGGCTAGAATCTTTGAAGGCCTAGCATTCTAAAATGAAATGTTTTTCTGTTTCCACTTTTCCTTAAAAGCAAAAAATACATACTTTTTCCTCCCACATTTCTTTTGGCCTTTTTCTAGCAACCTCCTTCACAACCTAGTTGATGAGAATTAGTCATTAATTGAGCAATAAGAATTTTAGATCTCCAAGAAATATTGGCCCATATGTATGCTTTTTGCTTATGATTATGAGTGGGGTTAAAATCTTCAATGTAGTACTTCTTCTTTCTCCCTAGCTCTTTCTCCCAAGTACTTTTGTGAAACTTATCCATAACAAAAGTTTTTATCTCCCAAGTCTTCTTTCTTTTACACAATCTGTCATTAAACACAACCTTAGGTCATCTACCCTCTTCCATTTGCTCATTTTTTTTCAAATAGCTTATGACTCACACCATAGCAATTGCTTCAATAGGAGTAATCATGTTTCACTTAACAAGATAGCATAAAGAACTACACTTTTAATTTTGAATTTGTTTGTCATCAAAGGCTTCTAAATTTTCTCAATTTGTTTCCACTGCATCTCGGTTGTGCTGCTGGCCTACAGTTCACCACTGTAGAGAATCACCAAAATCACTAGAAGCCCAAAAAGAGTTAGAGTGGTTTTGGAGTCCCACAACTCCACCTCTCTACAGCTGTTTTAAAAAGCATAAAATGCTTTCCAAGCCCCCAAATTTTTTTACTTTTTACAACCCTCCCAACTTAAATTTCTGTTGAAGTCAATTATGAGGTAATTGTAGTCCGCAACTTCCTCCAAAATGTTGCCTTCAAAGTAGAACTTATGTTGGTTATGCTTTCTTTTGTTAGAGAAAACCACTCCTTTAGTTTTGCTAATATTGACTTGCATCCCCACCCTTCTACAAAAATGCGGGAACGTCACTACTCTTGCAAACCAATAGCCGTTTTAGCAATCAGTATAAGGTCATTTGCGTACAAAAGAAGTCTTATAACTTTCAGAAATGTTTGTTGAATTCTAATTTTGACTTTTACTTCTTGATACAACCTATGAACAGCGACTCTCAAATGCCTGAGAACCCAGAGTTCTTCCATTATACACCAAAACTTATCTCTAGAAATTTTGTCAAAAGATTTTCTGAAATCAACAAAGCAACCAAAAACTTCTTCCTTCAAATTCAAATAATTGCAAAATGTTTAACCTGTAAATTAAACTTTACTAAGATCAAATCGATTGTTTAACTTTGTTGTCATTAAAAAATTTTCTCAAATCGGCAATTGAAATGAGTTCAAATAATTACAGTAAAATCTAACATGTGAATTAGGCTTTTGTAAAGTTAACAGAATTGAATATTAAATCTAACATGTGAATTAGACTTTTGTAAAGTTAACAGAATTGAATATTAAATTTGATAACTAAAGTCAAAGGAAATCCCTGAAATTTGATTTTGCTTCTTGGGAAGCCTCCGTAAACTACACGTCTTATGGCACTATCCGATAAACATTATAGAGTGATTCTAGTCCAACCGACTCTCTCCTAAAGTCGCATACAAATTTGTATAAGCCCACATTCTTAATTTTTTATTTTTATTTATTTATGGGTTTAAATTATCGTTACGGAGATTGATAAATTCCCGTTCAATTTTTTATTTTTATTTTTTTGAGAAGGTGACTTTTTTTTATCCTCAATCCTTTTTCATAAATTTTAAATTTTAAATTTAATATTTAATAAAAACTAAATTTCATTTTAATTAATTAAGAAGATGCATTTTGTAAGTAAACAAAATAAAAATTAAATATATTATTTTAAATATATATATTTATTTTAATTAAAAAATATTAAATATATATTTATTAAATTCTATTACTTTTCATAATATTTTAAATAATGGAAATTTCATATCAATCAATTTGTTTATATTTTATAAGCAAATTCATATTAATATATCTTGAATAAGCTTGTTTCTTTTATTTTTGGGTGAGTTCTTAGTTAATTTGGGAAGAATGACTCTTATAACTTCTTTTTTCCCTCTCATCTATAGATCTCAATAATAAAGATCATTTCTTGAGATGTTAGGGGTTTGAATCATAAATCTAAATGTTGTATCGTAAAAAACCAAATTTTTGCAGATAAATATGGCATCATGTCATTCAAATAAAAGAAGTGTTGCCACTAGCTCTTCACCCAGATAACCAAAAACTTATGGAAGAATTGTGACCTCATCTCTCAATATGCATTGGGTGCTTCTCGAGGTTTAGCTATACTACGAAACCCCTATAATTACACTTAAGGACTCATTTTCCCTTCCCAAATTTTTATTAGCCCATTTTCAAGTGATAGGATCCATGCAATCACGCATCATTTCAAATATTTACTCTTGCTCAAGATAAAAGAGCCTTTCTTCCTAACCTCTCTATGGTCACTTGCCTAGTCCACCCTAATCATTGGATTTTGGGCAAAGATTCAACTTGATTACAACTTGATTAGAAGCTTGCAAGAAAAGAAAGGAGGCATTCAAATATTGGAAGATGAGGCTTCAATCTTCAGTGCTTTCATAGACAATAGAAATTGGTGCCATATTCAAACTTCCAATGGCATTCATACTTGGAATAATAAAAGTGGATGATCTCGTCGGGTAACTTCCAGGTTGAACCATTTCCTCATCTCCAAACCCCTTTTTTAAACTGTAATCTGCTTGGAGGCGTCATTTATACCAAACCATGGATCCAATCATTGGCATACCATTCTCCAACTTTAATGGCCCTCTTCGCCGCACAATACACCCTTCAAATTTGAACCATTATGGCTTCTCCACCCCAACTTCCTATCAAATATCAAAACCTGGTGGCAAGAATCAACCTTTATTTATGGATGAGTGATGTATCGCTTCCAACAAAGATTAAAAGTTTGGAACATTGACAACTTTGGTGACATTTTCTAGAAAATTTTAAGCTTGAAGAAGATATCAAAAGGGTTCAAAAAACTATAATTATCGAAGGTAGATAAGAATAACTAAAGTAATGGAAGAGATCATAAGAAGCCAACTATAGGAAAGATTAGCTCAAGAAGAACTCCTTTACAAGAAAAAATCTAAAAGACAGTGGCTCAAAGAAGGAGAGCACAACAAAAAATTATATGATAGATCCATGCTCAATTATCAACATCAAAATTGCATAAATCGCCTCTATAATTGGAACAGCCGATATGTGGAAGATCTTAAATATATGGAGCAAATCCTGAGTCTCAACATTTCAGTTCTCTTCTAAGTGAGTCGATCTTGGATAAGAAAGGGGACAAATAAAAGATCACTCAATACTTCCCAAAATTGATCACAATAGACAAGAATGCCCTGCTCTCAAAAGAAACTACTTTTCAAGAAGTAGAAGTAGTTTTGAATTTTCTAAGAAACAAGGCTTCGGGACTTAATGGTTTTACAATGGAATTATTTCAAGCATGTTGGGAAATTTTGGGAATGGATGTCTGGCAAGTGGTGGAAGATTCAAGATGTTCAACTTCCCTCCTATCAGCCTTCAATGCTACATTCATCTCTCTTATGCCCAAATCATCCAAAGCTTCCTCTCCTTCTGAATTTTGTCCCATAGCTCTGTGCAAAGGCATTTATAAGATCATATCTAAAATCATTACTACTAGGCTCAAGCCTCTACTCCCTAATATAATCTCCCTCAAGCAAGTAGGATATGTAGAGGGGAATCAAATTTTAGATAGCGTCATCTTGGTTCAAGAGCATCTTCACTCTCTTCACTCTTCCAAGCAATCGAGAATGATAATAAAACTTGATATGTCTAAAGCATTTGACAAGGCATGTTTGAAATTCATCTACCATGATTTTTAGGCCTATAGATTTCATGAGAAATAGATATCTTGGGTGATGAACCTTATCTCAAAAGCATTCTTCTCCATCTTAGTCATTGACCCTCCCTCTGCAACTTTCACCTCCTCAGGAGGCATCAGACATGGAGCCCCTATCTCTTCATACATTTTCTTACTGGCTACAAAATTATAAAGTCATTCCACAAGGCATGCACTATCTCATCAATGCCTCTGAGGTCTCCCTCCTAGTTCTCCCCATCAACCATTGGCTCACTAGAAATTTATAGATGATACATTCCTAATGGGTCATCCTTCCATTTAGGAGGTTCAATGAGAATTCAAATCCATTTTAGACACCTTTGCGACAACTTCGGGAAATGAGATTAATTAAGGCAAATCGTAGATATTCTTTCTTAATACCCCTTCATCCATTCAAATCCATATTTCTCATCTTTGGAGATTCAAAAATAGCTCCCCTTCATCCAAATATCTATGGGTCTCTCTTACTTCTAACCCTCTCCGCTTTGTAGTTTGGGGTGAACTCCTTTTAAAATTTGAGGCTAAACTCTCCAATTGGACCATTAGGGCCTTGAACTTTTCTCGATGTTTTACCGTTACAAAATCAATCCTGCAATCTTTTCCAACATAACTTATCTCTGCACTTGTAGCTCCAAAATTATTCTCACCAAGATTCACAACCTCCAACACTCTTTCCTATGGAGGGGATCTTGCATCTTTTCCATTGTTTCTTCAGGTTGTCCATGCATGTCATTTACTTCTTCAAAAATATACTTGTATGTGAATTTTTGCCTCATGTCATCTTCAATTGTGTGCTCTTCGTCACTAGTCTTTTCATCATTAATTTTTTGTAACAAAAGTCCATAGTAACATTTTATTTCTTCAAGGCTCCAATTCATGAAAATTTCATCAAAATTTTCGTTTTCTACAACATTCATGATATCTTGAGCATTCAATGTTGTGATTTCTATGCAGACTTCATAAAATCATGTTGTTACGAGCCATGATTCAAGGAAATTTAGTTATATTTCAAATTGTGTTGCTTCTTCTTGGTTGTTTCTTACATCTACACATTCAAAATCAATGTTAAGTTTAAAAACATCTATATAACCATATTGGTTTTGTTCTTTCTGCTCTATAATGAGAGCTTTCTGTTCTTTCACTACATTTGTCACTTCCACTTCTTTACTAACATTTGTTGCTTCAAAAGGGTTGTCTTCCACTTGGTTTTCGAATCCCAATGGGATTCTCTCACTAAATAACATCATATCCATGATTTTTTCTATTGCATCATGGGCAACCATTCATCACTAGCTAACTCTTCTTCATCAAAGCTAACATCAACCATCTCAATTGCTAAATTCACCATACTATTGGCTACTCCAATGACAAATTTACTTTCATCAGCGAGATTTGTTGTTGTATTCACTAAATGATCATCCACTTGTGGTTAAAGACAATGCGATCTACGAGAATATGTGTGCTCTTTGTCTGCTTCTAGTTACACAACATTATCATTGTCATCAATGTTAATGTGGGCTTCACCAAACTCTTTTTGTAGGTTTGTCGGTATATATCCACATTCCTTTTCATCTTCAACAGGATTACACCCCCGTACACCAAACCTCATCTCAAGGATATCTTAATCCTCCTTTGTTTGTTTTGCATATGCAATGAGGGAAAAAATGCTATCATATATGCATTATTTTATGCATGTTAATGCATAGTCAATATTTTTCCTTCTGTATTCCAATTCGTTCAAATAGATCTCAAACTTGACTCTTGTTGTTCCTTTGATTGTCTTAGCCTCTTGGGTTTTCCCATTTGTTAAGCACTGACAACGTGTGGCTCCAGAAGTAAATCAACCTGTAGAAATAGTGTCTGCTTGCAATAAAATCACCTTTGTGGTGGCTTCTCTATCGTTCAATTTCTACAAATAAATGGGTCTTAAAATTATCTACAAAAGAAACACTTTCACAAACCCCTCTTCAAAACAAAATTGCAATGCTCACAACTGATTAAACAATGCCCCCTTTGTTTTTTTTATAGACCCTCTTAAAATAATTGATAATTTTTTTAAATAAATCATTCTTCGTTTTTAAAATAACCTTTCAAATATGAAAAATGGCAAAATTTTTTTAATAAGCCCATTTGAAAATCAAATAAACCCCTTTGAAAAATCACATAAGCCTATTTTTTTAATAAGGAAATTCCTTTTTATTTATATAGAGAAAGATTCTTTTATGTTTTCATAAAAATAAAATACTAAAATTTTTTTCTTAAAAAGGTGGTTGCCTTATACATCATACGAAGGCCTTCAAATTTGGTGCTTCACATAGACAATCCAAAGCCTTTGACTTTTCATGCCTCGTGTGTGGTCCTTTTCCTAGCTAATGAGAGATAACATGAGTTCTTGAGGTAGTGGGGTGTGTTAGTAACACCACCTTCAATGTTTCTAAGGTGCGTTATTTTGGTTGCCCCCTACACCTTTTTTTTAAATTTTGACTTCCACTTCAATGCACAATGATTCTTCTTGGCATTGAATGGATTGGAAACGTCTGGGATTCCTTAGAGTTGGCTTCTTCAAACAGTAAATACTTTTCATAGTTTCCTCACGTTCGCTCATGTTTTCGGCTGCTTCTCATAGCTACCTCACATTCGCTTATGTTGTTGGTTGCTCTCTCAAGGAGTCTTATTCACTTTCACACTCTTATTTTTGTTTCTCTTTAGGAGTCTTATGCAAGTTGTGCCACGTTGAAGATTCAAGTGTGGAGTGAAGTTTTTTTCTCAATATTTTAGTAAATTACATAAAAGGTAACATTATTTAATAATTGAATTGGAACTCAATTATAACTCAAGTAAACTTAATCATAACTCATGTAAAATCAATTAAACTCAAACAGAGTATGACAACTAAATTGATAGCTATGATATCTATTAAACAATAACAAGTGTTTGGAGTTATTTTCTCCAACAATACTAATAAATATAAATCCGACAACAATGAGGAGGAATACGTAATTTTATTGACCATTAAGTTTTCATAGACTTACGTCAAGGGTTTTCAAGTGATTTTGCACTCCCTCTATAGTTAAGTCACCAAATTCACACCATTGACTGTCACAAGTATGGTATGGAGGATCGATTCCAAAATTGCAAACCAGCTTGCTTTACGTAAGCGAGTCTAGAATAAAATCAAGATTCCACGTTTAGTTGAATAAGAATTTAAAGCAGAAGATACTACAGTTTTTTCTAGTTCAACCATGGAATTGAGGGGCAAGTGAGCACATAATCTCCATTCCCTTCTAACAACAACACAACCATGCTCATACAAGGACAATCATGTTGGAATTAATGGAGAATGTGTACTATTGGAGAGAGTTTGTTTATTACTTGTGCATGTATCCTAGTTTAGGAATTAGTTCCTACTTTCTAGGTGTTAGTTCTAACTCTCATATTCTCATGTAAACTTATATATTCTTGATTTTAATGATGAATGAGTACAGTGTTTTCTGCTTGGGAAGTATCCAGGTGCAACTTTCTCACTTGTGAGCTACTAGTTTTCTTTATATAAGTTTCGTCTTATATTTTTAACATGGTATTAGAGTTGGTGAGCCTTAGTAGCTAGTGACCCTTAGCGGTTGGTGTGCCTTAGTGGAAGATTTGTGGCCCTGGGTGAATGGAATTACTTTGTGGAAGTTTGGAGCCTTGGTGGTTGAAGTGCCTTAGTGACGAAATTGGTGAACCTGTGTTGAGCCTTGGTGGGTGGCTCATTTCGAGAGCCTTGGTGGCTAGTTCGAGAGCACTGGTGTCTGGTTGTGTCATAAGCCTTGGTGGTTGGTTCAATTGCTTTTGTGCAGAGCACTAAAATTTTAAGGAGGTCTCATCAACACTAGTTTTGGGGGTCAAACCTGTTCTGACCAGCGCTGGTTTTGGGGGTCAAACCCGTGTTGATGAACACTAGTTTTAGGGGCCAAGATCATTTTGATCAACGCTGATTTTAGGGTTAAAACCTGCGTTGATGACCAAAAACATATACAAATTTTTGAGAGCGCAACCAGGAGTACAGTGAAAGGGTGCCAGTGAGCATTGATCCTCTTATGTGATTTTTATGAAGGCCCAAGGCCTGGAATTTATATTTGTGGCTCTGTAAATTTTCTTGATTGCCTGAAGTGTGTGGAAAATTAGTGTGAATCAGGGGCAGAGGTAGATTTTTTTGACCTTTTGGAAATGTGTTGACTTTTGTGGCCTAGATCGTGTATATGGTGGTCGAGATTGCACATTTGGTGGTCACGTTTATTTTCTGAGATCATGAGATATGATTGCAACGAGATCTCTTGTCAAGATCATTGTGTTGATGACGAGGTAGATTACGTGTTCTGAGATCGAGATCACTCTATCAGTTTAACTGATGTGGCACCAAATTTCTTATCTAGTATGTTGGTGTAATTTTATTTTGTTGATCAGGATTGTTGTAAGATCACGTGTTTTTTTGTTGAAATAAATTATTGTTGGAGGTTGAGGATCTTGAGGCAGATCCATATATCATGATGAATAATCAGATGGTAGAGGCATAATTGAATGAGAGCAATAAGCTCAATGAGTCCAATTATTTTAATTGGAAATTCAAGTTGCATACCTTGCTTGAGGGGAAGAGTGCATGAACGATTGAAATTGCATATGAATTGAAGCCGATTGCAGCCGCAGGTGGAACAATGGCAACAATTTAGGATTGGGAGAAGAGGGAACACAAATTGAAAGTGTTATTGAACTTGTGAGTGAAAGAATGCACTATCTCTCACATCAGAGAGTGTAAGTCATCAAATGATATCTAGACAAATCTCAAGGATTTGTATGAGATAAAGAATACAAATCATTTATTGTTCCTAAAGAGAAAGGTTCTCTCCATCAAAATGGAGGAGAATGGATCAATCATTGCATTCATCTCTCGAATCAAGGAGCTGAAAAATAAGTTGGTCAATATAGGGGAGACAATATCGAACACTAATCTCATCATGGTTACCATGAATGGTATGATTGACGATTATCATATGTTTATTACAAGCCTGAACGCAAGGGAGAAAGCCCCCAATTTCGAAGAATTGACAGGGATCTTGATACAAGAGGAAGAGAGGTGGATGACTCGGAAACCCCAGAATTAAAATATTGCATTAATGGCGAAGAAAAAGACTTTTAGAGGAAGAAAAAGAACAGGACAAAAATGTGAAGGCACACCATAGAGAAATTCACCTGAAGGTATGTCTTCGACTGGAAATGATTCAGGTATTAAGTGTTTTTATTATGATAAATCTTGTCACATTTATAGGAATTTCTGTAAGAAGAAGCTTGATGAAATTTGAGATAGGCATAAGAAGCATGCAGGGAACTTTTCTAATGAAGATCATAATTAGGACCTCAGATTGTTTATGTTTGATTTTTTTCTCTCTACTTAGAATGATGAAGCAAAAAAATTGTTTATGGATTCTAGAGCTTCCACTCACATGATAGGTAACAGACATTGGTTTGAAAATTTTAAAGAGACCAGAAATTGTGTTAATATCTACCTTGGTTATGACAGAGGTTACCAGGGAAACATTCCTATGGTATTACTTGATGGTAATATTAGACATATTCAAAATGTGATGTATGTACTAGGAATTAAAAAGAATCTAATCTATGTCTCAATGATAATAGATCATAATATTAAGGTAGATTTTTTTAAGTCTTATTGTGTTATTAAAGATTTGTTGTATCATATGAAGCCAATTTCATCATATATTCGAGTTGTAGGTCTCTACAAATTGAATGTAAGAAGCGCACCACACCATTAAGCCTTGACTTCAATAGTTATGACTACAGAGAATTTGTGGCATCAAAGGTTCATTCATATCAATTTTCATGACCTACTGCTACTTCAAAAACAATGTATGGTCAATGGTATACCTATTTAAAAAAATCATGTTGATTGTGAAGGATGTGCCCTTGGGAAGATGCATAGGGAGGATTTTCCCTCAAGTTTAGATAGAAAGAAGAGAGATATACTAGAGCTTGTCCACGTTGATTTATGTGGGCCAATGCAGACAAGGTCATTAAGAGGTGCATATTAATTTTTATTATTTGTTGATGATTGCACAAGATTTACCTCGGTATATTTTCTCAGAAATAAGAGTCATACTTTTGAATACTTTAAAGAATTCAGGAGCATGGTTTAAAAACAGACAGGGAAGTTCATCAAAATTCTCTGCTCAGATCAAGGGGGAGAATACAAGCAGAGTGGCTTCATCAAATATTGAAAGGACCATGGAATATTTCAACAGTTCACAGTACCCCACACTCTTCAACAGAACAAGGTTGCAGAGAGGAAGGACAAAACCCTGGTGGAGTGTGCATGCGACATGTTAAGAGGTAAGAACCTGCCTAATGGTTTTTGAGTAGAAGAAATAAATACTGTAGTGTATTTAAAGAATAGGATTCCAACAAAAAGCCTTGATCTTAAAACTCCATTTGAAGCTTTATTAGGTTTTAATCTTGAAGATAATCATTTAAGAGTTTTTGGCTTGAAATTTTTTTCTCATGTTCCAAAAGAGGATAGGAAAAAACTATATTCAAAGTCCATTAAATGCATTTTTGTTGGGAACTGTACAAAGTTTAAAGCATATACACTATTTAATCCTTCTACTCACAAAATTTTTGCGAGTAGAGATGTAGTATTCCATGAACAAGCTAATGATGGAAACTGTTATAAAGGCAATGAAGAGTGGGACGTGCCTTTGTTGGTGGAAAATGAAAGTGATGAAACAAGGGACAATCATGAGCAGCATCAACAACAACAAAAAAAGGAAGAATCAGATGATACAGACATAGTCAACAGTCCAAGTCCATTAAGGAATGATAAAAATGGATTTGAGGCCAATCCAATACCAAGAAGATCAGGTAGGTAGACTCACTTACCTATCAGGTGTAAAGACTCTGCCTTCATGAATAATATATTGAATGTTTTTGAGCCCTTAAACTATAAATACGCAAGTGAATATGATGATTTGAGGGCAGTCATGGAAGAGGATTACGAGTCAATACTTAAAAACAAAACCTGGGATCTAGTTGAACTACATAAAGGTAAGCAAACCATAGGTTGCAAATGGTTATACAAGTCTAAGTTTAAATCATATGGTAGTATAGATAAATATAAAGTTAGGCTGATGGCTAAGGGATGCATTAGAGGAAATTTCAGCCTAAAAGTGGCCTCCTAAGAAGAAATAATAAAATATTATTTTAATAAAATAGGAGTTGTGAATTTTGGGGGGGGAAGAAGAAAACTAATTTTTTAATTGTATTTTTGGCTTATCTCCTTATAGGTTTACTCAAATTTCAAGTGTAGACACTCATTGTATGCAGAATTAAATTTCACATCTAATGAGTACCCATTATGCATACTTTTCAGAAGACCCACCTTGATAAAAATTGCAGATACATTAAAAAAACGTGTTAAGCACATTTTTTAATGTATGTGTATTTTTTTATCAATGCGGGTCTTCTCAAAAGTATGCATAATGCGTACTCATTGGATGTGGAATTTAATTCCGCATCCAATGAATGTATACACTTGAAATTTGGGTAAACCTATAAGGAGATAAGTCAAAAATACAATTAAAAAAATATTTTTTCATCTTTTATCTCCAAAATATTTTCATGTACCTCTTTTTAAATTTAATGGATTTTGATTGGTTTACATTTTATGACATGGAAATTACATGAAAATTTCATGGGAACTTTTAGGCTCAAATTTCCTCTAATATTCGCAGAAAGAAGGTATTGATTATGAAGAAACTTCCGCCCTTGTGGCTAAGTTAAACACCATTAGAATGTTAATAGCCTTAGCTACGAAACATCACTGGAAAATACACCAGCTAGATGTGAAATATTCTTTCTTAAATGGTGAATTGAAATAGTAGGTGTATTTAACACAACCTGGACGGTTTGTTCAACAGGGCCAGGAAAATTTAGTATGTAGATTGAGGAAAGCATTGTATGGATTAAAACAGGCACCCAGGTCATGGTATGAAAAAATTGGCTCATTTTTCTTAAAACATAATTATAAGAGGAGAAAGAATGACCCATATCTGTATACTATGTTTGATGAAAATGGGAAAATTATTTTGATTTCTTTATATGTAAATGATCTTATTATTACAGGAAATGTTGATGAGCTCTTTAAAGAAATCAAAGTGCATATGTCACAGGTTTTTGAGATGAAATACCTTGGAGATTTACGCTATTGTTTGGGTCTTGATGTCTGGAGGGATTCTGGCCAGAATTTTTTACCTCACATAAAGTATGTCAGGAGCTTATTGAAAAAGTTCAGAATGGATTAGTGCAAAGCTACCTCAGTTCCTTTAAAATGGAATGAAAAACTTTTGAATGATGATGGTTCTAAGGAGGTGGATGCAACATAGTACAAACAACTAGTTGGGATTTTGATTTATCTGACTACAACTAGACTTGATTTAGCTTTCACAATCAATGTTTTGAGCCGCTTTATGTCAAAAACCCTTGAGAGTCATTGGGTGGCAGAAAAAGGCGTCTTAAGGTATCTTCAAGGAACCTTAGACTTTGGTATTAAATATACTTATTTGTTTGATTTTAGATTGACATGTTTTTCAGATTTAGATTGGGCCAAAAATATGGATGACAGACGATCCATAACAGGTTACGCATTCAACATTGGGTCCAGGGCCATTGCATAGAGCAACAAGAAGCATAATATTTTATCCTTATATTCTATAGAAGCAGAGTATCAAGCAATGTGTGCATCAACATGTGAGGCTATTTCATTGAGGATACTTCTCCATGATGCCAGAGAAGAACAAAAATATGCAAAATTTATCAGTTGTGACAACCATATCTCAATCAAAATTGCAAACAATCCCGTGTTTCACAAAAACACAACGCAGTTTCACTTTTTTAGAGAGAAGGTCCAATCAAAATAAATTTATATTGAATATTGTAATACTTGTGATAATGTAGCAGAAATATTTTCCAACTCCCTTGGAAGAATTAAATTTTTATTATTTAAGGAGATGTTAGGAGTACTAGTGAACACTTTCTCGATTAAGGGGGAGTGTTGGAATTAATGGAGAATGTGTATTGTTGGAGAGAGTTTGTTCATTAGTTGTGCATGTATCCTAGTTTAGGAATTAGTTCCTATTTTCTAGGTGTTAGTTATAACTCTCCTATTCTCGTGTAAACTTATATATTTTTGATGTTAATGATGAATGAGTAGAGTGTTCTCTTCTTGGGCAGTCTCCAGGTGCATCTTGCTCGCCTGTGAGCTGCAAGTTTTCAATTTATACGTTTCATCTTATATTTTAAACAGATCAATGGAGTTTTATTCAATGCACCACAATCTAATTTTAGCGAGTCTCCTATTTCTCCTCTCAATATTATCCCTAACTCACCATTCTCAATCAGCTTGAAATCCCATTCAGGAAAGTAAAAATGACTTATGCAGCTCACCCTTGAGTCTATGTTATTTCTTCCCCAAAAATCTATAGAAAAATCATATTGAAACTATAGACATCTGATTTATCAGTAACAAGCTCCATATCTATATCAAACACCTCCTGCACAACATATCTTGGGGTTCCTCTCTTATATTTCATTGATATATGGTTGTCTCCATTTCCAGGATGTTTTTCTAGATCAAAATTTGAAAATTTTGGTGTGACGTCTGTGTCTAGAAATATATTGTGAGGTTTAATTTCGAAATGTACGTTGTGATTGTCACAATCTTGGTGTAAATATGAAATTCCACGAGATATACCCAAAGCAATTGAATACAGTTTCTCCCAACTTAGGAGTTTCCCATTCACTTTTCTGGGAAATATAATCTTCTCCAGATATCCATTAATCATGTAATCATATACTAGTGCACTTTTTGTTCTTTCAAAACAATAAATCACTAGACAAACCAAATTGAGGCGATGGACCCGTCCAATGGAAGCCACATCGTTCATGAATTAAATCTCGTTGTGCCTATGCCTATCGACAAGCTTAACAACCACTAGATCACTTTACCAAAGCTTACCTTTATACACCACACCATATCCTCCTCCCAAATTTTCTGGAAGCCACATCGTTCATGAATTAAATCTCGTTGTGCCTATGCCTATCGACAAGCTTAACAACCACTAGATCACTTTACCAAAGCTTACCTTTATACACCACACCATATCCTCCTCCCAAATTTTCTGCAAAGTGGTTTGTGATCTTCTTAAGGTGAGTGTGTGTATCGTGTTGGCACTTCATGAGCATATTCTACGAATTTCTCCACTACTAAATTAGAGCTACCAAAAAGTCTTTCGTCTTTGTGTAACATGTCAATGACAATACAACTATTGCCGCTAGCACAAATCGCCCAAAGGAGCAACCTACAATGGAATGAAGAGATTAATACCAATGTGATCTTTGTTTGACTGCAATGAAAACATTACTAATAATAATCATATTTAATTCGCAATGATATAGGAATAGGAAGAAATCATATATACCAATTACAATAGCATTCTTCTTTTAATGTCCTCTAATGCCAACATTACAATTAATTATTAGTAATGAAAAGATCGTTAGATTCACTTAGGATGGACCATATTCAGATTCAATCGTGATGGTAAAATGAATCATATCTAAATATATCGTTGGAAAAATTCACACGCAGAGTGTTGTAATCATTTTTATAGACTGTGATCGAAAACCTACCATTTCCAAGGCATTTTTCAAGTTGCGAGGAGCCATCGAGAAAATAGCTTAAGAACTTTGCAGGTTCGGAAACGTCATAAGCAAAAATCCCTTACTCCCCTCCCTTACTCCCCTAAACAAGCACTGCACTTCTGAACTTTGTTCCGGTCGACATCCGATGTTATCTTAAAACCCAGTCTAGTGAACTGTGTGGTCTCAAAATCCATATCACTCAAACTGTTCCTGTCCTGGTAAAGAGTCACCATCAATGTACAGGCTCAATCTAATTGGTATTTAAAGATGAATTTCATACCGTCATGCTAATATTGATATGGAAATATGTTATTCAATATGGGTATTGAAATATCTATTTTTTTTAATGGTGGATATTAATATGTGTGTTTTTTTTGTTATTAAGTATTTTTTAACACATAATGAACTCATACACCTAAATTAAATGGTTGGTAATTGTCTATAGACATCAATCCATAATAAACATCAAAACATTTATTACCAGATAAGTTTTTAAATTGTCCGACTTTGTTAAAATTATTATTATTTTTTTATTAAAGCGCACTATAGTTAAACATACATACATTTAAAAAAACATGGAGTAAGATTCCTAACCATGGATAATTCCCCCCATTTTACCATGGTGATTCTTAATCTATTTATAAATAGACTTTGTTACAATACCATGTGACTTGTGTCCAAAAAATCATAACTCACTTCATATGACATTCGTTCATATGATTTTTTTTTTTTAATGAATTGATTTAATTAAAAGGATAAAAAATACATAACTACTTTAGAGATAAATATCAACTTTTTATTTGTGTATATTACTATTAATATTCTAAAATATTATGTGGAGGCTAAATCTGTACCATATACTTAATAATGATTGATAATTAAATTAAAATTGCAAAGCCCTTTTCAAAAATAGACGTGCATATGGATGTATATGTCACTCAAACCGATATATTCAAATACTTTATTAATGTGTATTTAAATAGTCTATTTTAAGTTTTGCATTGAAATATTTTTTAAAAGTGATAAGAATTCTACATCATCCTCACACTCAGAAGTGAAAATATGACATTATTTTTACTTTTAATCATGTTATTTCTCTTGAAAGTTGATATAATAAAATACTACAATTTTCACTTTAATTTTACATCAAATTTATATACAAAGATAAATTAATTAAAAGTATTAAAAAATAATTTATTTTTTAAGAGGAGAGATATATGTAAGTTGGATGATTATATGTAAAAATAATATTATTATATTACATGATGTGTAATTCATCCTAAGTTCAATTAACATATAATATTTAAAACAAAATTGTATTAATAAGAAATCCATTTTTAGATAATTTATGAACAAAGTATTTCAATTTCCATATTAAATAACATAATTTTATATTAATTTTATTTAGAGAAAAAAGGTAATTTAAATTTAAAAAAATCTTATTTTTCACTCTCCATTGTGGGGGAGATTTAATTTATTTCATTTTTAATATACAATGGATACATGACATATAAAATATATTGTTAACAAAAAAAAGTTTAATGTGATTTATATATATATATATATATAGAGAGAGAGAGAGAGAGAGAGAGAGAGAGTATTTGCAATCCATTAATGCCAAGTTTAAAATATGAATAACTAAAAATCCTTTTTCTCTTTATATACACACACACAAGGAAGAAGTATGTATGAACATTTGAATATGGAGAATGTAAACCATAAACTATGTATATATTATATAAAACAAGCTAGAACATAAATCTTATGTTTATAACATTTTATTAGTGTGTTGTTCGAAACCAACATAGACCATATTAACTTTGGATTTTGCTATGATTTGATAGGAATAAAGTTTCTTGAGGTGTAAATATTTCCTTGACTTTACACTCACAAATAAGTTTGCATGTTGAGATATTTAATTCCTCTAGACCTTTGGAAAATCCAAAGTGAAAATGAATTTAGGATGATTATGACCAACACTTTTTTTTTCAAGAATATTTTATTTTATTTTAAAAAATATTTTTTCAAGTCAAAATTAAATAGAAAAATAATTATGCATCCCTGTTATATTAATCCATAAAATATGCATGGAAATAGAATTAAATACATTATTTTAACCTTGACTCGCAGGTTTATCTCTACACATCTACACTCTGCCATATTGGGGGAATATATTTAGCATTGGCTCTTGTAATGGCAGGAGGGTGCCATGTCTTCATACCCAAGTTTGAAGTGGCTTCCACTATGAGTGTGATACATAAACACTTTGTAACAACAATGGTCATTGTACCAACTATGATGGTTGATATAATTACTTAGTGCAACCACTCAAGGCACCTTAAATTCACATACCTATTTAAAGCCATGTAATATAAAATTGAAATACCTAAACGATTTGATAATTCGTAATAAATAGACAAAAAGCGTGTGCAATAAAGGAATGTGTACCACTCACATAACCAAGACATATTATATAGGGCCACCCAACTCCCTTTCCTGTATTTATAGCTTGTCAAAGCCATCTTATCATCTAAAAAATGGCTCATTTGGCTTTGAACAAGTTTCCTTGGTCATGTATGTATTACATTTTTGTAGCCCTTCTCCATGGAAATCCAAACAAAGGTTTTCTTCTACTCGAGAAGGGGTTGGCGCGACCTTTTCACTTAGCACAAAACTACCTAAATTTGACCATATCCCCCTTCAGAGTTTTGTGTAATAATATGAAGATAAAATAAAATTTCGTTAATTATCATTGACTAGTTGTCATGAAGATGAAAAATATAGAAATTTTAAGAATACTGAATTTTCCAGTACATAAACTACCATTTAAAAATGTTGAAAGAGAAAGGGAAATGATGTTACTATCAGAATCTAAAGCAACAAGGGGATTGAATGAAGTGTATTGTTCCATTTTCAAAGGCATGTTGCATATCAGGAAGTGAAAACAATAGCATGCAGAAATATGAGAGACATTTTTTCCTTGGGGTGTTTTTCCTAACCTTGAGAAACTCACTCTCATGGATTGTAATCATCTGGTGAAGATTTGAAGATGGAAAATGACACTAATAACTCTGGATGTAAGGTATTTTTGTTCATTGAGAAAATAGGGGATCTTGGTGTCGTGGAATTGAGGCATATTTTATTAGGTGTTTCTATCATTTTTGTGTGGAAAACATCGTTGATGCCAAAAATCAGGTATAAAGAGAGATATATATATATATATATATATATATATATATATATATATATATATATATATATATATATATGTTGATTGTTGTATATGTTGATCTTTGGCTTAATAAAATTGGGAAATATGATTTGGATTTATCGTGGTTCTAAGGGTGATATTTTAGTTTCAACAATTCATTTATTATTTTTGTATTCCTCTCATTAATTTCATTCTAAAATGTGTACATAATTGGAGCATTGTATATTTTAGTCATAGACCGCTAAAAATTGGCATTCCATTATATTTAACAAAATCATTTGTCCAGTTTCCTGTTTATTATCCATTGTAACTTAATTTTATAACTATATATTTGGCACCTCACCCATTGGTAAGAATCAAGACATAATCTATGTAACTCAATTTTTATAATTTTGCATTTGGCACCTAAACTCAGGCTTGTAGGAAGCTTAGCTACATAAGCCACTTGCAATGAAACATAGAATTTGGTAGAAACTTTAAATTATGATTAAGTTGCTCTCAGAAGACATGTATGATCATGAGTTGAATACAATAATTTTCTCTCCTCTGTTGAAATATCATATTGAATACGTGGGTTCCTAGTTCTCACTCTCTAAGGGAACTGATCTATTTTTATTTTGTAACATGCTACATGATTCTTTTCCTTGCATTGACCATCACTGGTACCCATTAAAAAATTGCACATAATCCAAGGAAAAATAAAATTATTGAGACATACTATGTACCTATTTTGTCTCCTTGGATGATTAGAAATTTAGCAGCTGGATCTATTAATGCTCTTTCTATTTTCTTTTTTGTTGTATGATGGGTTTGGTGTTATTCCTTGTTATTTTTTTATTTTTTTTAGTGTTAAGTTTTATGCTACACCAAAACCTACAGGAATTAGTAAACTTT
Organism: Pinus albicaulis; assembly: GCA_034641835.2. Classification (NCBI taxonomy): domain Eukaryota; kingdom Viridiplantae; phylum Streptophyta; class Pinopsida; order Pinales; family Pinaceae; genus Pinus; species Pinus albicaulis. Next base: position 1,687,937,620 of record CM076584.1, read on the forward strand.
CAAACCATTATCATAACCTTTTTGAGTGGTCCCACGGTGGATCCTAAAGTGGCAATTAGTCCATGTGATTGATTCCCAACGAGGTGAGTGTGAAAATTCAACACCCCCTTCAAACGAAAATCAAGGAATCGAAAGTGGGCCATGTGAAAATCCAACATCACCCTTCAAACATAAATCGGGGAATCGAACTTGGGTCATGTGAAACTACAACACTTAGTGCATGTAAATCATAAACTCTTTCATTCAATAACAAATGATACATGATGTCAATCTGTGATTTTGGTTGAGCATATTTAGTATCCATAAATAAGTTTCTCACAAAAGAAAAAATTGAACACACATTCTTGATGGGTGGCATTCTGAGAATGCAATAACAATAACTTTTAGAAGCCTAGTTTGTCGAATATTCTCTCAACTGGAAGCCTCTAGAGTTGCGCCAGTTTGAGCTTTATCCCTCTACTCATGGAGCTTATCCCTTGGCTAAAGGAACCCAAATCCCTTCATTAAAGGAACTTGTTCCTCTCTTAATGGATCTAAAACTACCTCAATCCCTCTATAAATTAAGTTGAAGTTTCAGGTTGAAGGGTAGATACTGATTTGTATAGATTCTAAGTTGGAGAGAATTGATAGAGTTCATAGTTTCTGAACTAGTAAGTTGTTGTTGGCACATTGAATATTACACCTTTGTGCATATGACTTCATGATGTTCATTCTAGAGAGGAAGGCTTATTAGACTGAAGGAAATGATTGTGCAGACACACAGGAGAAATATGTAAAACATCAAGGCACATGTTGTAATATTTCTCTTTTCAATTTTTGATAATACATATGGATCAATTTTTCTCATTGTCTTGTTTCTGAATTCATGGAAATGATGTCAAAAATTAGACTCCTTGATCACTAAGTTGGATTAGTATTTATGATTATTATATATTGTAGGTGATTTTATCTTTTGTATTATTTGTGATTGCAGGTTCTTCTCAGCATTGAAGAATTTCTTCAAAGCGAAAGGAAAAAAGTTACATAGAATGACTCGATTGAAAGGTATGAGCATAACCTCCTTATTTCAAGGTTGTAATAATATTATATATAAATAGTCTAGAGAAAGAAATATTCAATGAATATTTGTTTCTAGTTACTTGTTGGGGTACTAGGGAGATCGCTTTTGTCAGCAAGAGGGATTAACCCGGTTAACAAAGTAGCGACTCCGCTAGGGAAGACAAGTTTAGTTTTCTTTGGTTTTGTTCAATTTGAAATTCTAGCTTTCTTATTTTGACTTCTTTGAGTGTGGTTGGGTACATGACCTTTTAGAATCTCTGATATAGAAAACCTAAAATTTATTTTTTTCAAATTTTCTCTACCCTACGCAGTTTTTTGTGAAAAATGGTGTAGAAACCTGTGCGACTTGTCAGCATAGTTCAGTGCGCATGCGCATTGGTATGAACTGAGAAGCTGCGCACCCCGTGGGAAATTTTGAAAAAAATGAAATTTCCTCTTCCAGAGTCAGATAACCAAATTCTTGAGGTTTAACCTGATCTATACGAGTTGTCAAAATATTTGTATGAACTCCTCTTTAACACCTTAGAGTCTTGTTTGATAAATCATCCTTTTTGCGTTATACAGTTAGGGCTTGCCTTGGTTTGTTATTGCTCCTTTTGGAAGATGCATTAATTTGCCTAAGATCACTAGTTTTATGTTAATGTCTACTTGAGCCACTAGGATTATTGCCAACCTTATATTTTTTGAATATTTGTTTCTTATTCGACTGCAAAATTGAAAAGCTTCTAGATCACCGAAGTCTGATTTATCTCAAGCTGGTCTTTCATGATTTCATTTTTGCTACGTGAAGTGGAAATATTTTAGTCTGATTACAACTAAGAGAAATAATTAGAGAGACACTCATAGGAATCTTAGTTAGGATTGATAATTATAACTTTGATTTTCTTTGAAGATTTTATACTTTTTAGAGTTTTAGAAGTTGCCTTCTTTTGAGATTTGTTTGTTTATCAAAATTGTAGTTTTTGACTTTGTAATCAACAGAATTTTCTTCGCAAAAGAGACATTGATCATGCTTGGAAATTGTGTTCTTAATGAAATTGTTTACTTGTCGAAAAGGAAAACTTTATTTGAGGTTTTAGGAAACTTGTACTTTTGAGTTCAAAATTCCTTCAACTTTCTTCTAAATAGAATTCATTGAAACAAAAGAGTTGCATTTTCCATTTCGATGCATTTTGAGTATTTTTGAGTTAGGTCACAATATCAATTTTTATCTCCATACCCCTTTGCGTTAATAACAACCAAATCAATACAACACTTAATAAAATCAATCTAGATATTTTTTACATTTTGTAGGGCTCATTCCACCAATTTATCCTAGGCTAGTGCTTTGGAATAGGTTGTAATAAACGTTCCAAAGCAGTTAAAATGAAACAAGTGGCATATTGCGGTAGGGAAATCCAATTTTTGGATTTGTACTCTGGGAAGCTCTTCTTAAAAGAATCAAGCACGAGGTCATGTCAGAACTAGTGAGGTAATAGTACCTGATTCATTGGTGAAGATAGAAGACGTGCACGCAATACAAACAGTAAACCTCAGATTAACCATTTTCGAGCAGCCTGGGGTCACTTGTTAGTTTACCATGTCGAGGAGCTTTCTAGGGGATTGAGCTTAATACTCTGCCCTTGCGTGTATATTGGATCGTAGATTGTTCCCCCAGGTGCAATTGTCTCAGTTTGTGACCTTAGTGGCCATAATATTTAGGATTTTTTGCAAGGTGATGGTGGAGATAAGGTCCCATTATACCTGGAGCAGACGTTGACTAGACTCACTTGGACTTTCAGGAGGGTACTCTTCAATTTGAGATGGCATAGTGGAGCTCCTTGCACTAGACTGTTTCATTAAGCAGGTTATCACGGTAACTGTTCCAACTGCCAGTTTTCCACATTAATTTTTGTGACGTTGGATTTCATCACCAAATAGTGCTTTTATTGTGGAAACAAATTGTTTATGTGTGGTTTGTCTCTTAGATTTTGTAGGTGCGTGTTCATTTGCTTGATTTTTTTCTGACCTTAGGTGTATTCTTTTGAAATTTTTTGATTTCGTGTGTTAAAATATTAACTGTGGCTGAATTAACGAGACATTCACGTAGATGCAGGGGAAACCCCCTGAGTATACACACATTCAATTGGAAAAAAATAAAACTGAAAGAGTTCAATAATCAGGAACCGGGTCTACTGAACAAGGAGAAACATCTATTGTAATAAATCCTGATTTTGAAGTTAATCAACCTTATATAATTGAAAAAGATCAAGAACAACGAGAAATTTATAAAATAATTACAGTTGAATCTGTTATTGGTGAATTTTCAGATACCCAATTCACTGAACCTGAAATATCTGAGCCTGAATCTAAATCTACTTCGTCTGAGTCACCTTCAGATATCATAGTCCCAACTCCTAGTCATCCTCGTTCACCTCGAGTTAAACTTCTTATTACTGAGAATATTCCTCTTGGCCTAATTAGCTATGTTGAAGGGATTTTTGATGTGGAAGAAGAGATCACAATTCCTTCACATCAAGAATCTTTAGATCTAAGGTTTAGTGAAAAAATTTACCCTTTCATTCCTTTTAGACTGGATCCTTGGTATCATCAAATTACCAAATTTCTGCATAACTCTAGTTATAATCATTCACCATGTCGCATACCCTTTTACTTTATACCCAAAGGTAGTTACATGGCTTCACCAAACATGTCTACTAAGTCATCTATGTTTTCTTCATCACCAGAAACATTTTTGTACAACGATCCATATGTTCCTGCTGGATACCAGTCTCTCTTTGGCACTTTCTCAGGAGCAGATCCATCTTCTGAAACTTTCACAAAATCAACTAGTCTCTATGAATCTACCACCGAACCTTTGACAACGGAACATGTCTATATGTTTTCCAGAAATATTCCTCAAGTTAGCTCTCAATGTGGCTATATAGCGCTTGGGGGGCAACATACTTTCGAAGGGCAACAATCCTTCCAAGGGCAGTGACCTCTCCAAGGGAAGCTACCTTTAAAAGGGAAGCCGCCTCTCTAGGGGCAACAACTTCTCGAAGGGAAGTTACCTTTCCACAGGCATCAGCCTCTCTAAGGGCAGTTACCTTTCCAAGGGCAACAACCTTGTCAAGAGCATCCATCCTTTCAAGGAGGACAACCTTTTTCTGGAACTTATCCCTCGGTTGTAGGACCAAATATTCCTGGTAATTATCAGATTTAGGTTCCAATACCTCAAACTGGTTATGGTCAACCTTATGCATTATAACCTTTCATAGGATCTCCTTACCCAAGAATTAATACTGTGTGTAATCCCTTGTTGAATAAAAAATATTTGTATACTAATTTACAAGTACCTTATAATCAACCTGATCAGTCAGCTAGATAATTTTCTTTTACCAAAGTTCAACAGCCTGTTCAGAGTGCAATTCAAGTTACCCCATAGGTATCTATGCAGAGTAGTCAACAGGCTAGTCCGAGTACTCCAAGCACTCTTATCCAATCTGCTGTGCAAATTCTGTTCAACAACCAAGTACACAAATCAATGGATTTTCTCAAACCCTGTTGTTACCACCCTTCAAACGACAACACCAATTTTTACATAGGAAATCCTTAAGATTATTGTTCATCAAACTATACCTATAGTTCAATCTATTCCTCAAACCTCTGTAGGACAACCTGGTGCAACTACGATTCAAACAAGTCTACCTTTTACGGGTCAAACCTTTCAAGGTTAGTTTTTTCAGAGTCAATCATTTCAAGGGAAATTTCAATATGGACAAATGGGACAAAATCTAGTTTACTAGAGCCAACCATACCTTGGTTATACATATCAAATACCAGCTCAACCTTAGTCCGGTATGGCTAACCCTGGATACCCTGGAGGTATTCCAATCCCAACTGCTCAGGTTATTCCAATTTTTCCCGTATATACTCCTCCAGGTACTGGTATTGTTCCTCAAGGTTATTAGTTTTCACAACAAGACCCTAACTAGCAGTTACCATTCATTGCAACTTTAGATTTACTAGAATTGTCTCGATTAACGAATGATATGATTTATTATCTTCCATTTTTGTTGGCAATACCCACTAATTTTCCTAATGATATTCCAAAGTTTGAAGGAAAATCGGGAGAATACCCCTCAAATCACGTGATGACTTATCATCTGTAGTGTGCTTCCAACTCCTTAATCGATGATTCCATTCATTTGAGAATTTTTCAGAGAACTTTAATCGACTTAGCTACAAAGTGGTACATTGAGTTACCATGTGTCTCTTTCAATAATTTCAATGCCTTAGCAACAACCTTCCTAACTCATTTTTAGTTTCCAGTCCATTACGAAAATGGCACGAAACTTTTGACTTCATTAAAAAGAAATACATCTACTTACATTTCAGATCACATACATGAATGGCGACCTAGACGACGTTCAGTGAAAATTTTCATTTCGGATCAAATTTTGGAAGAATGGTTCATTAAATCATTGCTTCCTAAGATTACTGAAGATGTAGCTAAGGGAGTTATTGTAACAAAAGAGCAGGTTATAGCTCAAGCACAGTAGTTGAAATTTGTTTACACACAATCTAGTACTTTGTATGAAAAAGTTCCCGATTTACCACGCCCATGCCAACTTATTGCAACTCCTTCTAGTTCTCATTCTGCAGATGGTGTAATTGGTAAAATTAATATGACAAAGATTAAGAAGAAATCATCTAAATCTCCAATCATAACTCTACCAGATTCACCTAAAGGAGACCCTTCCCTAGAAACTTTTGCCTAGATTCACGTCATAGACTCATCTACAATCAAAGCTAAATAATCTGGCAATAAGAAGAAGGGGAAGGGTAAAAATAAACAAAACACTTCTTCCAAAGAGAAAGCTGAAAAAACCGAACCGTTAAACGAAAAACGAAAACTTCGTTATCCTTGTCTTATATGTGATGAGGATCACTATGCTAAAGAATAACCACATCAGTCTGAGGTATCCAAATTTTTCAAAGGTTTGTTGGGTGCTAAAAGGTGTCTTTTAAAACTCCTAATTGCCTCACATTAATTATCAACCAGGGTAAGTCCTTTTATTTCAAGAGTGTACACAATATGTGCAAGCTATAACCTAGAGAGTAATGTTTCCTAAATTGTAGTATAAATCTTGACACAAGAATAAATGGAAGCATCTAACAAACTCCAATTGAAATTATTAAAGGGAATATCAAAGTTCAATCTTCTATTGAAATCAAATCTTCAACAATCCAAAGAATGACATCATCAGTTGGGAGCACAACAACAATAACTCACTCCTACTTAGCTAATTCAATTCTAAATTATATTAAATTTCTGCAAAGCAATTAAGAAAGAAACAATATCACTTATGAGAGTCTAATAGCGATAATTAAACTCTTACAGATGATTTAAGAAATACAAGATGATGTCTCAAATAACTCACGCTGTAATGAACAAGATGCAGGTCAAATGATAATGAAATAAATTGTAAACAGAACGCATAATACATCAATATAGTAAGATGATAAATAGCCAATGAAATGAACTCATGGTATCAAGAAATTATCAAATCAATCACACGCTACAAGAGTCGGAAATATAACACAGAGAAGTAGTTAACGCTACCAGGGGTCGGGCCCTTAGCCACCGACAGGCACTGCTAAGCTACTTCAGATGATGAGAAAGGAAACAACAACTTCAATTAATCATTAAACTGGAGCAACATTACAATGTAATCGTGTTTTTCAACAACACAGTTTTTGATTAAGTTTACAATTTGAAAAGTAACAACCATCCCCCTTTCTTTTACAAACGTCTCCTTTTATAACCAGAAAGAGGAGAAAGTAAATAGTAAATGTGATCCCTCATAACAAAATTGGATTGTTCCCAACAACTTGATCAACAAGAAAATATATTTCCATCAATCATTCAATAGGAACAAGTCGAATTTGGTATTGCAACTGACATAATTTGGAAAACGACCGCAATAGCGAATCTGGGAAAATCGTCTTCAGAGAACCTTCTGTTTCTCTTAATATGAACCAAATTTGGGCAAACTGCACTTCGACTAAAGTTAATTCAGTCTGTTCTGGACAAAACCCATGTTTCAGATTTTCCAGATTCTTCTCCATTTTCCCACAACGTCCAAGGAATAACTATCACTTCTTATTCCAACGAATTTCTAAGTTGGAATATTTAATGATGAGTTGGAGATCAAATCTACGATCTAGAAAATATCTTGGAGGCTAAAATGGTGAGTGATATTACAAAAAATTTATTAATAAACCATCATTGATAAAATCATGCATAATAATCATCAATTTATTAAAAATAAAGGAGAGTAAATAATATTTATCCATAAGAGCATAAATAATTATAAAATGGAATTATATGATAAACCATGATAAATGACGTGATAAAGAATAGAAATGGATGAAATGGGTGTTAAAATGTGATAATAATAATGAAAAACTAGCGGCCCAACATACCCCCAAACTGAATATATTGCATGTCCTCATGCAACCCAAAGCCTCTTTATTAACCAAGCAATAATACAAAAATTGTTCATCCCGACTCATGAAATGGATGGAACAAATGAATTCTTCCTCAAATAATGAATATTCAATTTTTGAAATCTTGATGAAGGCGTAACAATTTTTACATTTGACGTTCAACTATATGTATATGAAGTTGCAGCGAAATATGATATAAGTAACATCAAACTTCATTAACCATTTTCTCAAAAACTAGATTTCTACTATATTAATGCTTCTATGATCCAAAAATTAGATCGTTTTGCTGCACGGATCATGAGATATAAAAAAAATGGCTGTAGGTGATAGTGCATGATTTTCGAAATTTTATGAACTAATCTAGCATGAAATTATCTGGATTTGTGTATTTTAATGATACCTCTTTGTTATCCAAAAATCACAAGAATTTAGTTCATAGTTTTAAAAATATATGCAAATCAATTTCTGCACTGTATAAAAATGAAATTGTATGCCTTAAATGAGAAATAAAGTAGAAAACATCCATCATGTGTAGCAATGCCTCCCCCAAACTGAAGAATTAGCATGCTCTCATGCAATGCTAGAAAATGAATAGAGGTGGTTGCTACAATCTGTTGAAATCTATGCTTGGTGTAAAACAACATGGAAGAAGGGAGGTGTTGAGAATGAATAAGATGGTCATAATAAATAAATAAATGAAAGGAAAATTTCCCCCAAACTAAAAGATTTTGTCTTTGAAGAATGGGAAGTGGTAAAGATGTGGAATGAATGATGATAAATGATGCTCAATGGATGTTGCATGAAATTCTCCTAAATTCGTAATAAATCAGAAAAGTATGCTATTTTACCTCAAGCTTTACCTTTGAAAAAAATGTGGAATGAAATGTATGGACTGCCATTTGTTGAAGTTGATGTAGGCTAAGCGGATACTGAAAGTGATGCAAAATGTGGAAGCCATGCAAGCATGTCAAGTTTGAACAATTGTGCGCATTCGTGAGTTGCATGAGCCTCTGTTGTTAGGGGCAATAGTGTGGCCTTGCTGCAAATAGAATCCCCCCCATACTTGTTGTTCTCCTGTAACCAGTCACTATTTTGCATGCAAAGTTCTTGAATCCACAATTTTAGTTTTGAATAACAACAAATAAGATAAATGAAAAAAATTTAATCAGAAAAACTTTTGTATAAATGTAGTACTAATATTTTGTCAAATAATCAAGTTATGGCAGAGTTTTGTAATTATATCGCATGTTATATCATAATGCATACATTCCCCCCTCCAATTGGAAAATGGATTCCATGACCATAAAGCATATGAAAGGTGTTGTGCTGGTGGCAAGGCAAGAGAATGATCAATACGATAGTAAATGAAGCAGAGTACACATATCAATGATAGGACGGCAAGAGGTATGCTTATAATGAGGGCAGAGTGTGTAAAGATAGTTATGAATAAGAGATAGGATGCTTTGGCTTGATGATAAGTTATGGGAAAAAGAAAAGGACAACAATATGCCAAAAGGATGCTTTTATGACAGTATTCTAGCCGAAAATGATGCGATTGATCGAAAAACAATTTCTCATGCGTAAAAGTTCAAAACAGGGAAAAATTAAGGAAATAAATTCTCCGATAAAAAAAAGAATAATAAAAGGGTATTATAGTAATAATTGACGATAAGTTATAACTTCAATACCATAAGCAGAGCCTCTGCTGCCAGCAGGTGTCCATAGCCTCGACAAGGTTGCTTTTTAACCCGTATGAGCCAAGATCCTCATTTTATAAATGGAGAGTTCCAGTGTTGTTCTACAAAAGAGATTAATGTGCTGGCGTGGTAACCAGATAGCCACACTGCCATTCACTGGGATGTAGCAAAAGTGATCAGGCCGGCTCATGATGAGACCTCCTATTCCAAGGATATTTTGGCTATCCAATGGATCATAACCCTGGTGTGGTGGCCATAATGGGAATGTCACTTTGTTATAGCCTTATGAACATGGTAGGCTGGCTCGTAATGAGACCCCCTATCCTCCATCTGCAAACACAATTTTGCTGTGATTAGACAATTTTATAATAAAATGAGGGAGGCACAGTACTCCTTAAGAGTAGGGATGGTGGAAGAAGTTGAACATGTCAATAGAAAAAAAAAATATACCCATAATCTCATTTATTACAGACAGAGAAGATTTTAACCAGGAAGGGTGCAACCAGCATGGTATTAAGATGATCAATCAGTATCATGTACAACAGAGAATGATGCAGTAAAGTAGTATATAAATAACTGTGTCCCTTTTCTTCAAAATAATCTCTCATCCAGAAGCTGTCCTATTAAATATCATAACATTAAAGGTATTCACCTGCCTCAATAGACTCCATAATTCTTGTCCTCATAAAAGTATTTTACTTCATGCCATGCAAGGTAATCAAAGAAATGGGCTGGGATGGCTAGGAATGATCGTGCAAAAGTGTTGTTCTAAAAAATAATCACAAAATGTTGTTCGTTTGAAGGAACAACAGTTGTTCCCTATAGGGAACAACAAAAGAAAACACACGTGAAAAAGTGTTGTTCCCTATAGGGAACAACAAAAGAAAATCCACACTAAAAAAGTGTTGTTCCCTATAGGGAACAACAAAAGAAAATACACACGAAAAAGTGTTGTTCCTTATAGGGAACAACAACTATTCCTTGTAGGGAACAGTAAAGAAACTGCACAAGAAAAAGTGTTGTTCCCTATAGGGAACAACAGCTAATCCCTGTAGGGAACAACAAAGAAAATGCACATGAAAATGTGTTGTTCCTTATAGGGAATAGTAGTTGTTCCCTGTAGGGAACAGCAAAGAAAATACACACGAAAAAGTGGTGTTCCCTATAGAGAATAGCAGCTATTCCCTATAGGGAACATCAAAGAAAATACACATGAAAAAGTGTTGTTCCCTATATGGAACAATAACTGTTCCCTGCAGGGAACAACAAAGAAAATGCATAAGAAAAAGTGTTATTCCCTATAGGGAACAACAATTGTTCTCTGTAGGGAACAACAAAGAAAATGCACACGAAAAAGTGTGGTTCCCTGTAGGGAACAACAAATAAAATGCACACGAAAAAGTGTTGTTCCCTATAGGGAACAATAGCTGTTCCCTGTAGGGAACAACAAAAAAGAAAATTTGCACGAAAAAGTGTTGTTTCTTATAGGTAACAACAGCTATTCCCTGTAGGGAACAACAAATAAAATGCACACGAAAAAGTGTTGTTCCTTATAGGGAACATCAGCTATTCCTCGTAGGGAACAACAAAGAAAATTCACATGAAAAAGCACTGTTCCTTATAGGGAACAACAGCTATTCCGTGTAGGGAAAAACAAAGAAAATTCATATGAAAAAGTGTTGTTCCTTATAGGGAACAACAGTGGTTCCCTGTAGGGAACAACAAAGAAAATTCACATGAAAAAGTGTTTTTCCCTATAGAGAACAACAAAACAATCATCACTACTGCTCTAAACAACAGAAAGACAATCGTAAAAAGAAAAGCAATAGAGAAAAACAAGAAAAAACAATTGTATTTACAGAAAAACAGAGAAAATCAATCATATTTACAGTTTAAAAAGAAATAACATTTTACAGAAATGAAGTTGCCGAAGGATTGCCTTCTGCCATTGAAACTTGCATGGTGGGGTCCTCATTGTTCAATCGTCAATGGAGCGGAAACTGCAATTTGAAGGAATCAACACCTAAAACACAAAAACATAAGAGAAATCAGAAAAGAAACAACACTTTATTTAAAATCATGATATAAATAAATAAGTTAAGTTACAACAGCTATGATGTTATTTCCTAAGGGAATATCTATTTGTCAATGGAAAAAGAAATGATCTCTTGGAAAAAAAATTTGGCAGTAGTGACATGAATCTTCGAATGAGAATCAACTCTTCATTTTTTTTTTTTTCTGTTATGAATCTGTTAGGTAATGAATTGGATGAAATGCCCTTGTTTCATTAAAATTTATTTCAAGAATCGCTCGTCTGTAAATTGACCTTCTTTATTCTCTTAAGACCTGCAAAAAAATGAGTGTCTACTTGCAATAAAACATTAAATCATGGAGAAAGAGAGGTGATCAAGCTCCCCTAATCCAAGAAATATGCAAAAAAAACAAGTAGCTACTCTGCAAAACAAATCCACAGAAAAATAAAACAAATTTTATTTGTCACCTGCAGAAGAGTAGTGGTTGACCATACTAACCAGCAGTGTTTTAACCATAACTTCTTCTTTTTTTGTCCCATTTGAGTGATTCCAAAGTCAAATGAAAGTGAATTCTGGGATATGTCTCCAACAAAAACAGGTTTTAAAAATTCCATGTAATGGTATGCTAAATTTTCTTAGAACAACCTACATAATAGAGTCATTTTCGATTTTCCAACTCAGAACAATAGTTGATATTTCAAGCATAACTTTTTCATTTGATGATGGATTAAGCTGATTCAAATTGGAAATGAAAGTAGATTAATTTATTTATCTCCAATAGAAACAATTTTTGAAGACAAGAAGAATTGATGGGTCATATACTTTAATGAACAACTAGAAAAACAGAGTTTTAAGAGTGCTGATTTAGGATAGACAGTCAGTATTTGGGTCATATTTTCCTCATACAATATCAAAATCAAGTGATTAAAATTTTCTTGTAAAACATATTCGTAGAGGAATATACCATAGAAATATATTTTAAAAATATAGTCACTTAGGCCTCCAAAAACTCATTGTCCCAACTTTGTTCCTGAGCTGCCTACTAGACACCTTGTCAATATTTTGGTTATAACGTTTTCGTTTCAAATCTAAATGGAGTGATTCAAATTGGGTTGGAAAGTAGACATCAAGGGCTACTTAGGATAGAAACATAAAATATAGTCATTTAGGCCTCCAAAAACTTCTTGTCCCAACTTTGATTTCAGAAATTTCATCAAGCCCGCAAGCCAAAAAATATGATATTCAAGCAATTTTTCCATATTGGTGATAAAAATGAATATGAGTGTTTGTAGAACTATCATTTTAAATATAATACATCTACATACACAAATAAATTAAAATATTTATCACCGATGTTGATATTCACAGTGTGTTGCAACAAATGTTTTTTTTTTTTGTACATAATAATAAAAATGTATTTATTTATGTCCTTGTTTATTTATTTTCTACACTAACCTACTCTTCTTTGAAAATTGAATATGCTTATGTATAAGAGTACTTCCAGTGGAGCCATTTTAGAAATAAAGCCTCTATTACGTACATACTCAAATTTGAAAAATGCATGTTAATAAATAGTAGGGTATGAAAAGCCAACTTCCCTCGAAAAGATGGTACCAAAAATTGTTGAAGTATGAAGTGGTGCTGCAAAAAAATGGAGTGAAACCAATCTTCAATGTATCCCTTACTTTCTTGATTTCCCATAGCCATCATATCGTGAAGTTCTTGAGTGTTTAAAACAGTTTGTTGATGCAAGCTAGAAGAAACCTCATTTTCTTTCATAACCTCTACAATTTTTGGATTTGATACATTTTGAATCTCAGTATAAGTTTTCTCCAATAGTGCATGTGAGATAGAATGGGTGGGAAGGGTAGGTAAATTTTGCAGTTCAACACTATAAGCATGTTGTACTAGTTTATTATGGCGAGGGTGTGGAGTGAGTTGAGCAGGAAATTGTGTAGGGAATGGAGCATTTTGATGATGTAGTTGATTGGGTTGAGTGGATGATTTTGATAGGCAAGCAGGATATTGTGGAAGAGCTGGTGGAGAATATGGAGGATGTGTTTGTGCTACAAGATTAGGGAGAGAAGTAATGCACTAATAAGATGAACCATGCCTTGTAGACAAGATTGGTGGGGGTTATATCGAGATTGACATTGCTGCCCTAACACATGAGTATTCCATAATGGATTATACAAGTAAGAAAATGGAGGGGAAGTGTTTTGGACCATACATGTAGGCCACTATTTCCATGCTTTTGACATTGTTGCAGCTTCCCCATCTCTTTGATATGCTACTTCCATCCTAGATAAGGAAGAGTGAGTATCTATGGGATGCTCCTTTTAGCAATGAGAGAAAAACACTTCTTCAATTTCTTGATTTTTTTGAACCTGTAAAACCTCTAATTTTGAATTTAGAGAGCTAATAAAATCATATTTAAAATTTTCAAATAAAACATTGATTTCGACTCTTATATCTCCTCTTCTTGTAGTAGATTTGGAAAAGAAATAAGAAGCTTCTCTAGAATTCTTACCAGCCTTGGAGATTCCTCTTGAATACCTTATGCACAATTCACAAACATCATCATATGATAACTGAAAAACATCACCTTTTCCTATCAAATTTAGGAGTTCTAAAAATTCATCTTTGATTCCTTTAAGAAGGAGTGTTTTCAAGATCTCTTTTTCCAAATTCTTATGCTTTGATTTTTGAAGGTTATATTGAAATCGCTCTACATAGTCCTCCAAGCTTTCATCTTCCCCTTGTATCATACCGAAAATATCTTCATTGGATTTGCAGTAGTTTTGGTACTTCTTTAAGAATATGTTCTTCATGTCCTCCCATGTTTGGATGCAGTTCCCACCAAGGTTCATGAACCATCGGAGAGATGCTCCTTTTAGAGTAAGAGGAAACACTTTCAACCTTCGATCATTAATACAATAATCATATCCTCTACAAATTATTTCAAACTCAAATAAGAATGTATCTGGATCTTCATTTGTCAAACCATAAAAATTTGGTAGAGACGATGGGGGAATTATGTGCATTTGTGTCACACCTCCTAGATCTTTGATAGGGAATTCAAAAGTTGCAATGTGAGCCATTTCTTACCATAATAGAAGATGTTCTTCATGTGTTTCTTTGAGGATTCTCCTTCAAATGTTCTTGTCAATTGGTTAGTGAAATGGGTGGTGCTTACATTACCACTCGAGTGGAATTACAAGATTTTTTTCAAAAATTATACCTCCAAAATTCCTACTTCAATTCCTATGCAATTCTGCTGCAAAGCAGGTGGAGGAGCAAGCACTTTACTTGCTCGTTACGCAAGTTCTTACCTTTCGTTTTTAATACCTAATTCTTTCACAACAGACAAACATCAAACATACATCACTCTCTGTGAAATGGCAACACTCTCCCCGGCAACGATGCCAAAATGTTGGGTGTCAAAAGGTGTCTTTTAAAACTCCTAATTGCCTCACATTAATTATCAACCAAGGTAAGTCCTTTTATTTCAAGAGTGTACACAATATGGGCAAGCTATAACCTAGAGAGTAATGTTTCCTAAATTGTAGTATAAATCTTGACACAGGAATAAATGGAAGCATCTAACAAACTCCAATTGCAATTATTAAAGGGAATATCAAAGTTCAATCTTCTATTGAAATCAAATCTTCAACAATCCAAAGAATGGCATCATCAGTATCATCAGTTAGGAGCACAGTAACAATAACTCACTCCTACTTAGTTGATTCAATTCTAAATTATATTAACTTTCTGCAAATCAATTAAGATAGAAAAAATATCACTTCCGAGAGTCTAATAGCGATAATTAAACTCTTACAGATGATTTAAGCAATACAATATGCTGTCTCAAATAACTCACGCTGTAATGAACAAGATGCAGGTCAAATGATAATGAAATAAATTGTAAACAGAACGCATAATACATCAATATAGTAAGATGATAAACAACCAATGAAATGAACTCACGGTAGCAAGAAATTACCAAATCAATCACACGCTACAAGAGTCGGAAATATAACACAGAGAAGCAGTTAACGCTACTAGGGGCCAGGCCCTTAGCCACCGGTAGACACTGCTAAGCTAATTTAGATGATGAGAATGGAAACAACAACTTCAATTAAGTTTTTGATTAAGTTTACAATTTGAAAAGTAATAACCATCCCCCTTTCTTTTACAAACGTCTCCTTTTATAACCAGAAAGAGGAGAAAGTAAATAGTAAATGTGATCCCTCATAACAAAATTGGATTTTTCCCAACAACTTGATCAACAAGAAAATATATTTCCATCAATCATTCAATAGGAATAAGTTGAATTTGGTATTGCAATTGACATAATTTGGAAAACGGCCGCAATAGCGAATCTGGGAAAATCGTCTTCAGAGAACCTTCCATTTCTCTTAATATGAACCAAATTTGGGAAAACTGCACTTTAAATAAAGTTAATTTAGTCTGTTCTGGACAAAACCCATGTTTCAGATTTTCCAGATTCTTCTCCATTTGCCCACAATGTCCAATGAAAAGCTGTCACTTCTTATTCCAGCGAATTTCTAAGTTGGAATATTTAATGATGAGTTGGAGATCAAATCTGCAATCTAGAAAATATCTTGGAGGCTAAAATGGTGAGTGATGTTACAACAAATTTATTAATAAACCATCATTGATAAAATCATGCATAATAATCATCAATTTATTAAAAATAAAGGAGAGTAAATAATATTTATCCATAAGAGCATAAATAATTATAAAATGGAATTATATGATAAACCATGATAAATGACGTGATAAAATGGTAGAAATGGATGAAATGGGTGTTAAAATGTGATAATAATAATGAAAAACTAGCGGCCCAACAAGGTTCACCCACACTTGTTGCCTTGAAATATCCTTTTGCATCTCAAGGTAGAAAAATGATCGGATCTTCTTCCAATTCATCAACGAATATCCTGATGATGTCCCAGGTCATGGTTGTGACACGATCTCAAGACTATGGATTTAAGAGTCCTGCAACTGGTAAAGAAACTAAATCATCTAGTCATACACCAGTATCAACTCCTTCGGTTTTCAAACAATTTAAAATTGAGAAACCTAATCCTGATTTAGTAATTAAACTGCCTGCTAAGGCTGTACTTCAAAAATAGGCTTTCAATCCACATGCGAGAGCCGCTCAGAATTAAAATATTTTTGAATATTTGGTCATATCCCCTTCAGCAATGTCGGCCCTCGAAGTGCTGCAAGCTTGTCCAACTCAAAGGAAATTACTATTATCAGCTATAGGAGCAATTGATCCTCAACACGCAAATCTTATTTTATTTGATCTCGAAAACTTTATACCTAAACTCCCACATCAAATGGATTTTCAAATTCTGGTATTAGTCAAATCAAGGCAAGTTTTTCACACAATAATTGATGAGGGAGCATCTACGTGCATTATGTCTGTAGCTTGTTGGAAAACTCTTGGTTCTCTGATAATCAACCATTCACTGAAAATTCTCAAAGCCTTTGATGGAAGAGGTTTTCACTCATTCCGAATACTACAAGATTTGCCTATAAAAGTAGAAGGAAAAACTGTAACACTCGAGGTGGAAGTTGTTGATGCCCCTCTTGATTACAACCTTCTTTTGGGTCGAAGTTGGTCTTGTGTCATGACTGTTGTTTTTTCATCAGTCTTTCGAATGATAATGTTTCCTCATAAAGGAAATATTGCTAAAATTGGTCAATTGTCTTACTTCGCTTCAGACCCTACTTCTACAGATAGCATCTAGCATGTCGAAAAAATTGTTATCCCTTATGAAGATGTTGGGGTAGGACTAGTCAAGGATTCCGCTCTAATGGGAAATTTCACTATACCTTCTCCCAACGTACCGCAAACTATTGTCAATATCAATATGATTACATCAAGCACAATGCCATTTGATGACACATGGAATGTGCCTTTAGAATCATAATTGGACTCCTATGGTGGAAAGATGCCTTTAATTCATTTTGAATTGGAATATGTAGCAGTAAAATTGTGTTCTGACACTCCATAAACTTATACTAATCAAATGAATGTGGTCAGTGAAGAGTCTTCTTCTTTACCAAGCTCAATTTTGACATCATTTTCGGATCCCTTTCAGCAAGTGTTTTCAACAGATGAAAATATTTGAGAAATATTTTCATCAAGCGAATTACCATGGGATGATCTCCATCATCGATCTTATTTTCTACCTAACCTTGATAAAATCAAGAATGATTTTTCATCCATATTTTCAATTGATTATGTCAACGAACCTCAAAATCCTATGTCCATTCTTCATTCATATTCTGAGAAAATTTTTGGGAATATTTCAACCACAATTCCTATTGACATATCAATTAAACCCATAATAATTAAGAACATTCATATACGTGCTTCTTGCTTGATTGAAGAGATAAAAATATACAAAGCCCTATTTCAAGTATTTTGAGACATTTTTGCCTAGTCTTATGAAGAAATGCCATGCAGTGATCCTAATATTGTTATTCGTGAAATTAATACATACCCAAATGTTAAGCCTATTAGACAGAGATTACATATGATACATCCGCGGAAAGCTGCTGCGATTAAAGATGAAGTTGAAAATTTACTACATGCATGATTTATTTATCCTATTCCTTTGATGGATTGGGTATCTAACATAGTTCCTATAACCAACAAACAAGGGACTATCAGAGTATGTGTCGATTATCAAGATATTAACAAGGCATGTCCTAAAGAAAATTATCCTACCCCCTATATTGACCAAATTATTTATGATTGTGTTAGAAATGAAATATTCTCGTTCATGGATGGTTTTTTTGGTTACAATCAAATCAACATACTCCCTGCTAATCAGCCTAAAACAACATTCCATGGGGCACGTTTTCATAATGTAAATTTCCTTTTGGACTAAAAAATGCCGGCGTGACTTTTCAACGAGCTATGTCTTATGCATTTCACGATATCAAACATATTTTACAACCTTACTTGGATGACTTACTTGCTTTTTCTTTATGCAGACAAGATCTTCCTACACACTTACGTGCTATCTTTATGAGATGTAGGCATTACAACATTCATTTTAACCCGCACAAATGTGTATTTTGTGTACAATTAGGACATTTATTTGGTTTCATAGTTTCAAAACAATGCATTCATGTCAATCCATCGAAGGTTGATGCTATTGTTAATCTACCTCCTCCTTCCACTCTTTGCCAACTCCAAAGTTTATAGGGGAAAACAAACTTGCTGCGTCATTTTATCCAAAAATATGCGGAGTTAACTAAAGGTTTTATGCGCTTAAACACGTGTTGACCCGTGCACCATTGTTGCATCCGCCTGATTATCACCAAGTTTACTTTTTTGTATTTAGTTGCATCCGATTTCACGATTGGAATGGTTCTAGTTCAAGAGGATGATTCTAATAACAAACATGTGATTTATTACCTCAGTCAGAATCTCAGCCCGACAGAAATCAAGTATTCACATGTGGAGAAATTGGCCTTGGCAGTTTTTCAAGTTGTCCAATGTTTCTGTCATTACATATTATTATGAAAAACCACAGTGATATCTAATTGCGACCCAATGATGTATATTTTGATGAAACAATTTCTCGAGGGAAAATACTTTAAATGGATCGTTATCCTGCAAGAGTTTGATTTGGAGTCGAGAAATCAAAGTCTAAGAAATAACTGGTATTTGCTGAACTTATGTGTGATTTTCCCAATACTGAATCTGAAACAGTGCAGAAAACCATCTCGCTGATGAATATATGTTTCTAATCAATACATTAGATCCTTGGTTTGGGGATATAATTATATATCTCCAGACCCAAACCTTTTAACCATAGCTTTCACAATCAGATCGATGGAGAATTTGATACCACATTAGGGGAATTTTGAGGTCTAAAATGGGCCTCCTAAGGAAATTATAAAATATCAAATGTAAAAATCAAATAGCAGATTGATGACATCATCGATTTTAGAGGGAAAAATGGAAAAACTACTTTTCAACTCATATTTCCAGCTTATCTCCCAAGTTTTTACTCAAATTTCGAGCGGGAGTACTCGGTTGGATAAAATTTAATTCCCCATCAAGGAGTACCCATATTACATGTGTTGAAGGGGTCCTACCTGAAAAATATAAATACATTAAAAAACGTGATTACAACATATTTTTATGTATTTCTCATTTTTTCGTGTAGTATATTTCATCGAAAGTATGCAACATGGAGATACTCCTTGGATGAAAATTAAATTTTCGCATCAGCAGTACCCTTGAAATTTAGTGCGTGGGAATTAAGTTGAAAATACGATTTGAAAAAGTAGTTTTATTATTTTATTATTTTTTAATATTTTTACCCTTTTATTTAAAAAATGGTGAATCATCCCCCATGGTTGACATCATCATCTTGAATCCTATTGGTTGTTATAAAGTTTATTTTTGTTGTACATTTTTCTTATGAGGCCCATTTTAGACCTCAAAATTCCCCTAATGATCGCAACAATACAATATTGTTGGTGATACTCTTTATCATCGTAGTGCTGATGCTATTTTTCGACATTGTATAACTCATGAAGAAGTCGAAATGGTTTTGAATAAATGCCACTCTCAAGTATGTGGTGGTCATATATCTGGGTTTTACACAACCCAAAAGATATTGTGCGTTGGCTATTTCTGGTCGTCACTTTTCAAATATTGTATCCTTGCGGTTAGAAAATTCCACAATTGCTAATTTTTTTATCAAAAGATGTGTGCACCTCTAGCTCATCTTCACCCAATAATTTTTGTCAGTCCTTTCTCCAAATGTGGCATTGATTTCATCACATGTAACCCTCACTCGGCCGGGGGTCATGGGTATACTATTCTTGCCGTAGATGACTTTACCAAATGGGCCGAGGTGATGACTACATTCACAGCTGATGGCAAAACTACAACAATTTTCATATTCAATCACGTGATTTCTCGGTTCGGTATCCCTCAAGGTATCATTACGGATCATGGAATTCATTTTCGTAACATTATGATGACCAAAATTTCTGACCAACTTGGACTACGCCACGATAATTTGACACCTTATTACCCACAAGCTAATGGTCAAGATAAGGTCGTCAACAAGGTTTTTAACCAACATGATTAAATAGATTTTTGGAACTCATAAAACAAATTGGCATACCATGCTTTTTTCGACATTATGGTCATATTGTACCTCTGCAAAAACATCCACAGGGTTCACTCCTTTTTAGCTTGTTTATGGTTTGGAAGTTGTGTTACCCATTGAATGTGAAATCTCGTCACTCAAATTAGCCATTGAATTATTATCGGCTACCTCTGAAGAGGAGAAACGCTTCCTATACCTAACATAGTTAGATTAAACTCGTCACACCGCTGCATTAGTTGCTGAGGCTCATAAAAAATGTGTTAAATATCAGTATGATCAAAGTGTTAACCCTCGCATATATTCAAAAGGTGACCTAGTTCTAGCATACGATCAAGCTCACGACAAACTAGGCACTGGTAAATTCGAACCAATGTGCCATAGTCCTTATATTGTTAAGCATGTGCTTGTAAAAGGAGCCTATGAGTTAATATATTATGACAACGTATCTTTAGATAAAACCAGAAATGGGCTTTATCTCAAGAGATATTATGCATGATTCTTCGTGTGAAGATCATCTTTGTACATTAGTTACAGTTTAGAATAGTGTGCCTTAGATTAGAAAAGTGTGCCTTAGGATTAGTTATTTTTTCTTGATGAATTTTTGTTGCTTTCACTGCTTATCTTGATTAATCTTGATACTGTAGATGTTGACATTCCTTCAAACTTACATTGGTTTTGCTGACGATGCATGTCGTAGTACACATAACATCTCTTCTACGACATGGGTCATCTATTCACACACCGATGAGTTAGTCTCTATTCATGGGATATACCTCGGTCAAACAACAAACAATATTGCATAATATAGCATCTTCATTGAGATATTATCTGATTCCATCACATTTTGTATTCGACGTTTGATTGTTAGGTTATATTTTCAACTCATTATATTACATTTAAATTGTGTTTATGCTATCAGAAATCTAGCTTTGTTAAGAATGTTTTTGAGGGTTCGTCTCATAGAAAGATAGTTTGATTATATTGAATATCAGCACATTTCAAGAAATTTAAAAACATTGATTGATGCATTAGCTAATAAATGAATTAAATAGACATATTCATCATTAAAAGTAAAACAAAACAACATTTAATCCATATTGAACAAGATACTCAAAGATCAGAAGTAGCAATATCATTAGGTTAAAAATAGTTGTATGTCCAAGAATATTACATCGTATGTGATCATAGGTTTCAAACACCTTATGATCTAAAGATATTGATAAAAAAAACAAAATGTTAATCTAAATCGACCATCGGCTATCCATGATGATGATCATGAAAGCAAACTATGGCACGTGCCACCCTGCACAAATATCTCCTGAATGGACCTCAAACACCAGTCACATGTCTTTGGACCTTGAGAGGTATATCATCTGCCCCTGTCTCTGGAAAATAAATATTCAACCTCTCTAGGTTGTGCTCCATCTCTGTAAGGATATCTTTCACATCGGTCTATGGTGGGCCTGCTATAGGCTGTGCATCTCGCCTATCAAAGCGAAGAAGCGCTGCTAGTCGTGATGGGCTGACATTTGCATTAAAATTTTTATCAGCATTGGATGATATAAAACCAATTAAAAATCAGATAACATAAAAACTTCAAAATGATTTTCTTTACCTAATGAACCCCATTGTATCCCTGGTGGAAGTAATGTGTTAGGGTCACCTGTGAAATCCATCCCTGCGTAAGGAAAATCTTCAATCATGAAGATCTGGTTCCTAAGCCATATAAATAACTGAGGAGTATAGCGAACCACTGCACCACCATCACCACCATGGCGAGCCATTAATGCTTCCCATCTCAACATACGTGGTTCTCTGGGTCCCGTGGGATCCATTGGAGACTGCTAAGGTGCGAGGAGTGGGATCCTATCCAAAGAGAAAGACACAAGAATGGCTCCATAGCGGAAGTTTTTCAACTTCCCATTCTTAGCACTCGTAAGTTGGCCCTTCATGTTAACCAACACTCCTTCACACCAGTTGAAAATTGTTCCCCTGGAACATTAAACTAAAATCTGCATTTGTGCTTTGGTAGCCACATGCAGAGCTACTCTCCCACACAACCTAATAGCTATGAATGCAACGATATTTAGGTCTAGTCGCACAATAGTTTTGATATCAATGCAACCATCCTTCAACTCTGAATCTTGGCTAAAATATTGAGCCATGTAAGATGCAGTGGCCATACAACCTGGTCTTGTCCCAAACAAGGAAATGCCTCTCCCTCTGCGAGGTAATCCAGTGAGAAAATAGATATCCTCTGACTCGATCACAAGCCTATGGTCTCCAATGATGAAACATTGATCTTGAACATCCCAAGAATTCACTAGCCAGGTCATCAACTCAATCGATGCTTTCATACCTTGAATAAGCCAGAAGTTATATAAGAAACAATTTTTCAAAGTGTGAATTGTTTCCAGATCATCCATGGTTGTGTTATCTACAAGTTCATGCTCCATTTCTCGCCATTCCAACATGATTGATAACATATAAACCATCAATTAAGATAATTAGAAATCAGTTGGGAGAATTTGAGCCTTTTTTTATGGATGGAAACATGTTTTTCAAAACCCCATGGCACTTACATAGGTTTTATGTGTACATGGTGCATTTTTGTGCACGAGATACATATAAAAACCATGGCGGCCCAATGATTTTTTCTATTAAAAAATCATCGGGGTGCGTGGGTTTCACCACAAAATCTTGTGCACCCCCGAGGGGAGATTTTAAAACCTCGTTTCCCCCTAAAAAAATTCCCTAAAAACTCAAAATAAAAAACTAAACGGATGAAAAGAAAGATACTAATGATGTGGAATACCTAGCATGGACGGTTCTTGAAATGGTTGGTCGGTTCTCCTAATATCTGCTCTGGAAGGTTTAGGGAAAAAATTCTTTCTGCTTTGCTCTGAAAAATAAAAGGTGAAAATGATTTGTTTTAACATATTTTTATAATTTTAAATGAATAAAATAATATTATTTTATTTATTTTCACTTAGAAGTCAAAATAAAAATGTTTTTCATATTTTGAGAGCAGATATTTGTAATCTTTTTGAGCTTTTGTGAAGGAAACAGGTTATGTTTGGAAAGAATAATTTTGACATTCAGTAGAATTTTATCACTTTTTCGAGCTTTATAAAAATACGAAAAAGTGAAACCCTGGAGTCCTCTTTTAAGCCCTTTTCAGACTATCTAAACATGAAAATATTTTTGAATACTTGACTATTAAAACTTGTTAAAGTGAATGAATTGTCATCTATTTAGTATAAGTTTACCCATTTTCCAGATTGAATTATACTATTTATGAAAAAGGTATACGTTGAATAAGCATGGTCAATAAATTTCTCTCCTACATTATTTTATCCTTTTTCTAGTTTGAGAAACTAAATTTACAAAAAAAAAACACTATGGAGTTTTCTTATGTTTTACTTCTGACTCCTTAAAAATGAAAAACACGGAGCTAATCCTATGCTAGACTCGTTAAAATTAAAGGGTACAAGACCTTTTGATCACAACAAGACCGAACCACTCCTTCTTAGGGTTCATTTAAAAAATACTAAGATGGACTCATCCTAAGGATGAGCTTACATGACAAGAAAATGTTATCCTCCTCAAACTTGACAAAAATAAAGAGATACTTGCTAGTAATGGTGGGGGCAAAAGTGAGAAAAATAATCCATTCATTGTCTTTGTTTTAGAAATAAGTATGTCACTCTTGAACACGACACTTTGTTGCACTTATACCTGCGTTGGGTAATCCTTTGTCTTATAGTTAATCAAACCACATTGAAAGTCTTTAGCTGGTTTCTAGGTATTATATTTGAGTCAAATGCTACAAAACCATTTACAATGTCGTTATGTGTTCAAGAGAGTTCAATTTACCATTCATTGCAAACATTTGTCTCCATTCATGTTGACCATCCCTGACTTAGTCCTTGCAAAGCATTTATTCAAAACTTTATCTAATGGTTTCATGTCGTAGGCCTTCCTACAACAGATCACTTTCTATCGACACTAGCTCATTATCTAGAAAGTTGATTTAGAATCCTATGAGTACCTTGGAATATGCATGCCCTAATGGCAGATTTTTCGCCTTCGATGATATATTCTCATCATTGACTGGTAATCAAGTGGTTTCTACCATGTTCGACTTCGATACAATCAATCACATGGATAGATTTTTACTAGTTCGAGAAGCAGAAATCAAGACCTTGAATCTAGTTTCCACCATCCAGGCTGCGAGGAGTTATGTATTCATGATACAAGAGATTTTTTATGACAGATGGTTGCATCCATACTGTGTCTACTCTTGATGTAATGCTAAAATCGTATATGTACCATAACATTTAGTTAGTTTTTCTCTGAGTATGGGAATGCCTCCCTCAGTGATGATATATATTTGCATTAAATGATTTTATAGGTTTTCGACTGGTGTCTCCAATCCAATCCTTGGAATCATAAAGTGCTTGACTCTTTAGAAAAAATTTCTCAGCCTTCGCACTTTAGGGGGCAATCTGTTACACATCATTTTGTCACCATGGCATTTGATTGTCCATATGGTTCTATCACCATCCATATAATGTTCCCTTAGAAGTAAAAAACACTCATGTTCCTAAACCAAGTCTTAGAAATTGTAGAAGAGCTCTTTAAAACCTTTAAAATATTACCTGTGTTATTTTTATAGCCTTTTCCTGCGCATGTGTTGATTCTTCTTCCATTTTTCACGGCGATTGTTCCTTTGTTTTCCACTAAAACCTGTGCACCCCTGTAAAAAGCAAGTAAATATAAAAGGTAACTTCTAGAAGCCTAGTTGGTTGAATATTCTCTCAATTGGAAGCCTTTAGAGTCACGTCAATTCGATCTTTATCCCTATAGTCATGGAGCTTATCCCTTGGCTAAAGGAACCCAAATCCCTTCATGGGAGGAATTCATCCCTCTCTTAATGGATATGAAACTATCTCAATCCCTCTATAAATTAAGATGAAGTTTCAGGTTGAAGGGTAGATATTGATTTGTATAGATTCTACGCTGGAGAGAGTTCATAGAGTTCATATTTCTTGAACTAATAAGTTGTTGGTGGCACATTGAAGATTACACCTTTTTGCATATGACTTCATGGTAGTCATTCTAGAGAGGAAGGCTTATCAGACTGAAGGAAACGATTGCACAGACACATGAGAGAAATTTGTACAACATCAAGGCACAGGTTGTAAGATTTCTCTTTTCAATTTCTGATAATGCATATGGATCACTTTTTCTCATTGTCTTCTTTCTGAATTCATGGAAATGATGTCAATACTTAGACTCCGTGATCACTAAGTTGGATTAATATTTATGATTAATATATACTGCAGGTGCTTTGATCTTTTGTATTGTTTTTTATTGTAGGTTCTTCTCAGCATTGAAAAATTGCTTTGAAGCGAAAGACAAAAGGTTACATCGAATGTATCGATTGAAAGGTAGGAGCACAACCTCCTTATTTCATGGTTGTAATAATCTTAGATATAAATAATCTCTAGAGAAAGAGATATTCAATGGATCTTTGTTTCTAGTTACTTGTTGAAATACTAGGGAGATCACTCTTGTTCGTAAGAGGGATTAATCCAGTTAACACCACATGAAATAGCTCTTTTCAGAGACTATCGGCCAATGAAAAAAACATGTGAGGAGTGGCATTTTAATCTATACGGGGATGATCAAAACATCTCCTTTGAGGCACCCTAGCTAGATATGAATGGCATGAGGAACATAATTTGACTTCCACATAATTATAAATGATACAAGCTAGATCTCAATTTCATTGGGAATATAATTTGGCTTACACATAATTATAAATGATAAATGGCAACTTTTTTATTCATGATTTGTGTTTTGCAATAATTTTTTCTTTTGTAACTTTAAATTTAATGGTAAATTTGTAACTAAATGTTGTGTTGGTAAATAATGCAAGCTTAGTTATGTTGTGGGCAGATGTTCATATTATACATTGATGTTTTGTCCAAATATTATGCTTTGTACACTTTTAATCAATGATTATTTGTTCTTTTAACTATTTTGGATGATTTATAGTTAGACTCAAATTTGTAATATATTGAGGTGTTATCTCACTTTACTCATCATCAAACACCTCTTCAATTATTAGTGATATTTTACAGATCAACAATGAAAATAAAGATAAAGATGCTTATTTTGACTAGAATGACACCATATTTACTTGATAGATTAGATTTACATTCATTGACTCTTATTGGCAAATATTTTCCTCCCTCTTAGATATAGTTTAGGAGCTAAATATTAAGCCTATACTAAGCTAGTCATGATCATTCAACCTATAGAACTCAGTATAACCCTAAAATATTATAGAAAATAATATATGAACTATTTCCTTCCACAT
This sequence comes from Pinus albicaulis, assembly GCA_034641835.2. NCBI lineage: Eukaryota > Viridiplantae > Streptophyta > Pinopsida > Pinales > Pinaceae > Pinus > Pinus albicaulis. Next base: position 1,687,964,471 of record CM076584.1, read on the forward strand.
TTTCCTTTATCGGCAAAATATTTTCCTCCCTCTTAGATATAGTCTAGGAGCTAAGTATTAAGCCTATGCTAAGCTAGTCATGATCATTCAACCTATAAAACTTAGTATAACCCTGAAATATTATAGAAAATAATATATGAACTATTGCCTTCCATATTCCCGTGAATCCTTCTATCCGCATTCCTTTGCATCTATTGGTACAATATATAGTCATAATGCCTAATAAGTTGATCAACTTCTACTAGCAAACCTTAGTGAGATCAAGAAAAAAATTGTAGATCAATTATAAAGATAAAATAATATAGATGATATAGGTGATGCTATATTCGTAGAATGTATAATGATTATAGAGATTCATTGCAGTCTACCTCCATCTTATCTCAATGTGTTGTCATGGCTGTCACCAACCAATATTCAAACTCCGACCTACTTCTCTTTCATAAATCTAAGATAACAACACCTTTGTCTTATCCTCCTATAGATATGTTATGTTGAACTATCGTGGCCACTTATATGATACACCAACATAGATCCATTTAAATTTGAATTTAATATGAAGGGAGAGAGATCAAATTTCTTCAAGTGTAAATTTTTTTAGACTGCAAAATACATTGTGTTATTTTTCATTGTTTAAATTGTATTTTTGAATGCTAAATAAAGTATATATGTAGGACCAAATAAAAATGTTAACCATTAAGACTTAATTTTTTTCTATATATAGATATATATGAAGTTGATATATACATAAATTAGTTAACATAAATCTTCAAATATTTTATTAAAATCTCTTGTTAAAATATTTTTGAAAACTATAAGATTTAAAGATGAGATTCAAACCATAAAAACTTAATTTATTTCTATATATAGATATATATGAAGTTGATATATACATAGATTAGTTAACATAGATCTTCAAATATTTTATTAAAATCTCTTGTTAAAATATTTTTGAAAACTATAAAATTTAAAGATGAGATTCAAACCTTTTTTTTTACTTCTTATTATTTTGTAGCATATTCCTACTTTTTTTTTAATTATAGCCAAAATGATTTTTCTATTTAAAAAATAATTTCTTATTTTTATAAATATTTTTGAAAACTATAAAATTTAAAGATGAGATTCAAACTTTTTTTTTACTTCTTATTATTTTATAGCATATTCCTTCTTCTTTTTTTAATTATAGACAAAATTATTTTTCTATTTAAAACATAATTTCTTATTTTTATTTTTATTTTAAAAAAGAAAGACCAACAAACAAACCTACAAACTTATAGATCCCTTCATAGTGAAGTATAAAATAAACCTCTCTACTCATTCATTCATTCATATATATACTCTTAAAAATGAGAATTACATTTTGAAACCATTATTAATTTAATCCCCAAATTTTTCTTACTTAACACTTACTTTTGCGGTGGTCGTTGCCACTGAGTTTTCTGGCCGGAAGCTGGAATGGTACAACGGGAAGTTGGAGCAGATGTGGAAGCCATTGAGGATGATAGATTATCTGAATAACTCCACTCCATGTTTCTTATGAGCTGTATTAAAAATCCTCACCGTTGAGTTATATAAAAGCTATTGGAATATTAATTCCAAATTCCCGCAGACAACAGAAGGACAGGATGAATTAAACCCTGATGGAGAAGGACGCAGGCAGAAGCAGAAAGACGAAAACTTAATTTTTGATGGGATTGAAAGACAGCATCAGCAATCTCCAAGTTTCGAACTTGCACGCAACTTCAAGTTTCGTATCCACTCAACCACCAGCAATGAATCCGCACCTACCACATTTAATTTGAATTGAGTTTGTAGCCAACACATTCCGGGCTGTAGCAAGCTTGAGGAGCAAAGGGGAAGATGACCCACCAGAGATGGTGATGTCATCGCTTCTCCGAATCAATTAAAAGCCATTTCGGGGGGGTAAGAGAGCTGGAGTGAATGTTTACCAAGCACTCCCCGGAAAGTATAAAGGGAATGTTTGTTTTAAATGTTTTTGATTTAATGTTTTTTTTTATTTTCCGCAACGTATGTTTTAACTTTTAACTTTGGGTTAATATTTTATTTACCACGTAAATTTGGTTTGAACTCAAAACATAGATGTTTTATAATATATATTGTAAATATTTTATATTTACAATATATATAATTATTGTAATGTAATATGTTGTGTGCATGAAAAAAAAGGAGTGTGGTTGTGTATTAAAAGAAACAGAGAGCAGTACAATAGTGTATTGTGAGAAAAAGCCTGAAGGCAAAAAACAAAAACCAGACAGCACTGCGTGTGTAGCAGTCAGCAAAGAGAAAAAGACAGAGTTTGATATTCGCTGTGTTTTGTAGTAGCGGAAGTTTATTTTGTAAATCCAGAATAGAGTTGTTCTGAAGAAATGTTTTTTATTTTGTAATAGTTTTTAAGATTAATGCAAACAAAATTTTATTCAATCCACCTCTCTGTGCATGAATTTTATTTTCTCTCTGTGTTGTAGAAGAAGAATTTCATTTCCTCTATGTGTTAAGGAATTTTTCTGAAATTCCAACATGGTATCGAAGCTAGTCCAACCTCTTTGAAGTTTGTCAAAGAAGCTGAAGGAAGGAGTTGTTGAAGCAGTTCTCCAATAGTGTGAAGGCTCAGCAAAGTCTAGGTATTTTATAGAAACAGAGTTTGTTTTGTGTTTTCTTTAAAATATAGTCCAGAGAACTGTAAGAAGGAAGTTTTTAGAAATAGAGTTTATTTCTCAACAGAGAGATAGTTTGTTTAAAAACATAGTCAATTTTTATTACATAGTTCAGAAAGCTAGCCATGGCAAGAGCCAGCACAAGTACGAGTATGAGAAATACTCAACTCCCACAATTCAATGGGAAGAACTATGACTATTGGGCAATCACCAAGAGAGCCCTGTTTTCCTCTCAAGATTTATGGGAGCTAGTTGAAGATGGTTTAGAAGAACCAGCAGATGAACAAGTGTTTAATGCCTTAACACAGGCAGAGAAGGATTTGCAGAAGAACAATAGGAAGAAGGGCTCAAAATCCCTCTTCTATCTCTATCAAACAATGCATGAAAGTGTATTTCCAAGGATAGCAGCAGCTAAGAGGTCCAAGGATGCATGGGATACCCTCCAGACAGCCTACCAAGGTATGGAGAAGGTAAAGATTGCAAAGATTCAATTAATGAGAAGAGATTTTGAAGTTATTTGCATGAAGCAGTATGATTCAATAGACTCATTCTTTACTCTACTGATTGGGTTGGTCACCCAAATGAGATCTCATGGAGAGACAGTAGAAGAGAGAAGAATAGTGGAGAAAGCGTTGAGGAGCTTACCCTCAAGGTTTGATGTGATAGTCACAACCATTGAAGAGACAAAATATCTCTCAAAGTTTACAGTTGATGAGCTTCATGAGCAATTGACGACTCATGAACAAAGATTGAGTAGAACAATAGACTCATCTTTGGAACATGCCTTCAAGACCCAAATGTCCTTTGGAAGAGGAAGAGGTCAAGGCAAAGGAAACTACAGAGGAAAAGGTAGAGGCAGAAGCCAGAACCGAGGAGGAAGAAGCAGCCCAACAAATACAAATGGAAGGGGCAACAACCAAAATCAGAACAAAGGCCAAGGCAGCAACCAACAAGGTGGACAACTTCAAGCACATGGAAAAAGGTATGAAAAATCCCCGGTCCAATGTCATTACTGTAAAAAATATGGCCATTATGAAAATGAATGTAGGAAGAAACATAGTGACATGGGTAATAGACTTAGTGTTAATTTTACTAAGGAAAATATCAGTCAAGAAATTTTTTTTATAGCACGTAATATGGTTGAAGAAAAGAGTGAAGATATATGGTTCCTAGATTTAGGATTTAGCAACCATATGACTATAAACATTTCCATGTTTTCCATGTTAGATGAAAATGTAAAGTCTCAAGTAACATTGGGGATAGATAGTAAGGTCTCTTTCATGGGAAAAGGAAGAGTGAATTTTTTGACAATGAAAGGAGAAGGAAGATCCATATCAGATGTTTACTATGTGCTTAGTATGAAGTGTAACTTCTTGAGCATTGGATAGCTCATTCAAAAGGGGTACAATGTTTTCTTTGAAGATGATGTGTGTGCCATCGTGGATAAACCACCAAGCAACCAATGCATTGCACAAGTGATCATGACAAGGAACAAAATGTTCCCTCTCAAGATGAGAGTTGATTTGAAGAAAGGAGCAAAAATTGTAGCAGTGACACAAGAGACATTCCAAAGAGAAGCAAAAGATGAAAATTGGTTATGGCAATTAAGATTTGGACATATCAAATTTGGAGGTTTGAATTTGTTGCATAGGAAAGGAATGGTAAAGGGATTACCATTGATTGAGAAACTGGACAGCCTATGTGAAGGCTGCATCTTGGGCAAACAACACAGAGAAATGAAAAAGAGCATAAGGGCAAAGGCACCCTTAGAAATAGTCCATTCATATTTATGTGGACCATTGCAAACACCATCGTTAGCAAGAAGTCACTATGTGATGACTTTTATTGATGATTTCACAAGAAAAACATGGGTTTATTTTTTGAAATTTAAAAGTGAAGTGTTTGAGAAATTCTGCCACTTTAAAGCTCTTGTAGAGAATCAAAGTGGGTAGCGTATTAAATTCTTAAGGACAGATAGAGGAGGATAATATATCTCCAAATATTTCCTGTGTTTTTATAGGGAAATTGGGATAAATAATCAATTTACAGCAAGGTATACACCGCAGCAAAATGGAGTTACTGAAAGGAAAAACTGAACCATCATGGATATGGTAAGAAATATGCTGAAGGCAAAACATTTTCCAAATGAATATTGGGTTGAAGCTATACATTGTGCATCGTATATTTTAAATAGATGCCCAACCAAATTTTTCATGAACAGAGTTCCGGAAGAAGCATGGAGCAGCATAAAGCAACATGTCACCCACATGAAAGTATTTGGTTGTGTGGCTTATGCACACATTCCGGATCAACTAAGGAAGAAGTTGGACAGTAAGGGGGAGAAGTGCATATTTATTGGATACAGTGAAGAATCAAAGGCATATCGATTGTATAACCCATCCACCAAGAATTTTGTTATAAGCAAAGATGTACAGTTCATTGAGGAAGAAGCTTGGGATGGAAGCATAGAGAAAACAATGAATGTGAAGAGTTGTTTTTCTCATGATGATAATGAGGAAGAGATGGCTAAAATACATCCCTCATTAGCAGCACCACCTCCACCAACACAAGGACAACAAGGGACACCATAAGCAGGTATGAGAACATCCTTAAGAAGTGATAGCAGTGCTTCTCCAAGCACATCACAAGGAGCAGATTTTAGTGCTTCTACAAGCATAAGTACACCAAGTGAAAGAGGAAAAAGATTCAGAAATTTGAATGACATTTATGAGCAAGAGGCAGAAAATGAAGGTATGAACTCTTTATTTGCACTATATTGTCATATAGAGGATCCTATTCATTTTGAAGAAGTTATAAAAGATAAGAAATGGATAGATGATATGGATGAAGAAATTAATGCCATAGAGAAAAATAAGACATGGGAATTGGTTGATCTCCAAAAAGGTAAAGAAGTCATTGGAGTGAAATGGGTTTACAAGGCCAAAAGAAATGTTGAAGGTAAGATTGAAAGGCACAAGGCCATACTTGTTGTTAAAGGCTACAAGCAACAACAAGGAAGATATTATGAGGAAAATTTTGAACCGGTTGCAAGAATGGAAATAGTAAGAGCAGTGTTGTCCATAGTAGCACAACACAAGTGGAAAGTTTACCAAATGGATGTGAAATCAACATTCCTAAATAGAGTATTAATGGAATAGGTATATGTTGAAAAACCTCTGGGCTATGAGAAAAAGGGCCAAGAGCACAAGGTATGAAGATTGAAGAAAGCTCTTTATGGGCTGAAACAAGCACCAAGAGCATGGTACAGTAGGATCGATGCCTATATACTGGAAAATGGGTTTGAAAAATGTGAAGGAGAACCCAAATTATACATCAAGGAGAAAGATGGTAAGATGTTGATTGTTGTTTTGTATGTTGATGATGTTATATTCACAGGTAATGATGCTTACCTCATTGATAATTTTAAAACAGTCATGAAGGATGAATTTGAGATGACTAACATGGGATTGCTGAGATACTTCTTAGGAATAGAAGTAGAGAAAAATGAAAATAAAATTTTTATTTCTCAAGCAAAGTATGTGAATGAAGTTTTGGAAAGATTTAATATGCAGGATTGCAAGGCAGCAATTACTCCTACAGTGATGGGATTGAAACTCAGCAAAGAAGACAACAGCAAATATTTTGATCCTAGTTTGTACAAGAGCATAGTTGGCAGCCTCATGTATTTGACTGTAACTAGGCCAGATATTATGCATGCTATAAGTTTAATTTCCAGATTTATGGAAAGGCCAAATGAGACACATTGGCAAGAAGCGAAAAGAATTCTGAGGTATGTGAAAGGAACAAAGAGGTATGGAATTTTATATACAAGTTCAGAAAATTTTGAATTGATTGGATATACTGACAGTGATTGGGCTGGAAGTATAGATTACTTAAAAAGCACCTTTGGTTATGTTTTTCATATGGGTTCAGGAGCCATTTCATGGGCTTCTAAGAAACAACCAATTGTGGTGTTATCAACAGCAGAGGCAGAGTATGTGGCAGCTACAGTAGCAGCGAGTCAAACAGTTTGGATGAGGAGAATGTTGAGGAGTTTGTGTCATGAAAAGGTAAAAGGCACAACAATTTACAGTGATAATAGCTCAGCAATAGCATTATCAAAGAATTTAGTGTTTCACTAGAGAACGAAACACATTGATGCCAACTATCACTACATCAGAGAATTAGTGAAAAATGGAGAAATTGTTTTGCAACATTACAAAACTGAAGAGTAGTTTGCGGATATATTGACAAAACCATTGGGGCATAAAAGTTTTAATTATTTGAGAAAATGTCTGGGTATGGAAGAAAATCCAGCAGTTGAAATTAAGGGGGAGTGTTGGAATATTAATTCCAATTGCCTATAGACAGCAGAAGTATGGGGAGAATTAAACCCTGATGGAGAAGGATGCAGGCAGAAGAAGAAAGATGAAAACTTAAATTTTGATGGGATTGAAAGACAGTGGAAGAAATCTCCAGGTTTCGAACTTGCACGCAACTTCAAGTTTCGTATCCACTAAACCATCAACAATGAATTCCACACCAACCACATTTAATTTGAATTTATTTTGCAGCCAACATGTTCTGGGGGGGCAGCAAACTCGAGGAGAAAAGGAGAAGATGACCCACCGGAGATGGTGATGTCATCGCTCCTCCGAATCAACTAAAAGCCATTCCGGGGGGGGTAAGAGAGCTGGAGTGAATTTTTACCAAGCACTCCCCGGAAAGTATAAAGGGAATGTTTGTTTTAAATATTTTTGATTTAATGTTTTTTTTTATTTGCCGCAATGTATGTTTTAACTTTTAACTTTGGGTTAATATTTTATTTACCGCATAACTTTGGTTTGAACTCAGAACATAGATGTTTTATAATATATATTGTAAATATTTTATATTTACAATATATATAATTATTGTAATGTAATATGCAATGTGCATTAAAAAAAAGGAGTGTGGTTGTGTATTAGAAGAAACAGAGAGCAATACATCAGTGTATTGTGAGAAAAAGCACGAAGGCAGAAAACAAAAACCAGATAGCACTGCGTGTGTAGCAGTCAGCAAAGATAAAAAGACAGAGTTTGATATTCGATGTGTTTTGTAGCAGTAGAAGTTTATTTTGTAAATCCAAAATAGAGTTGTTCTAAAGAAGTTTTTTTTATTTTGTAATAGTTTTTAAGATTAATGCAAACAAAGTTTTACTCCATCCACCTCTCGGTGCATGAATTTTATTTTCTCTCTGTGTTGTAGAAGAGGAATTTTATTTCCTCTGTGTGTTAAGGAATTGTTCAAAAATTCCAACAAAAGCCTTCGGCTAAATATCCAAATGTTGTGTTATCACGTTGTTTAAGATATGCCTTAAATAATCACATTAAATAAATTAACCCATACATTGTACGTAAATGGGTTTGATTAACCATTAGCTGTAGCTAATTGGTAGTTAACTAGAATCCTTAAATGAAAACATAAACTTACCATAACAATATGGTTAATTGTTAACATCTCTTTTAATAACAAAGGATACATGAAGTCAACCTGTGACTTTGGTTGAGCATATTTAGTATCCATAAATAAGTTTTTTTGACAAATAAAAAATTGAACATAACTTTTTTATTGGTGGAATTCTGAGATGGAAATAACTACAAGTGCAACTGCGTAGCAGTAGTCCCAGCAAATTTCAACGATTTCAGTGATTTTAGTGCAACGCCAGTGAGTCAGCTATTTTAGGACAGAGCATATAGTAATTAATACCAAACAACTTCAATCCTTACTTGCACTTTCCAAAAGTGGAAGGAAGGTAAATCATATAATGTGTTGAATGAAAATGATTTAAATCTTGAATGTGTTTGTATTGTGCTATCTTTTCTTCGGTAAAACCAAAGATGAATGTATAATTCCAAAGATGAATGTATTTTCAAATTATACAGGAAATTTTTTAGAAATCTAGATATTGTGTGTGGACATTTAATGAACCTAAATTAGAGGTAGTTCATGTCTTCCAAACACTGATAGATGAACTAAATTTCAATAAGCGATTTGGGCTGATGTGAAGAATTTTTCTCTGAGACCGATTCTGCTAGTCACAGTTCACTAGGCAACACATATAACACATCCTAACTCTAGTCCTTTCAAAACCAAACAAGATAAAGAGACTAGCTATTGAATTCGTAAAAACTTAGTTAATGTGAGCACATTGCATATGTGCATCTCGCCCTTCAAAGAACCCTTAGATAAAACTAGGATCAACACTAGAAATGCAATCCTGGTTAACTTGTTAATATAAAAAGAAATATACTTATGCCAAGATACAATTCTCCGCTTGTCTATATATATAAAGAGCCTGATAAATACCCAACATCGGTGAATGATTTAGTCACTAATAGATTTGGCCCAATTTTCAACGGCCAATTCGTCGCTATTCCAACACATAGGCATTGCAAGAGTGACAGTTTGAGGTGGGGCAAAACGTGGTTAGCCATTACGTCACAATTCCGACGCTTCAATAAAGTGTTGAAAGAGAGGCACTATTTCCGACATTTCCAGAACGTCGTCGCTCTCCCAATGTTATCCAAACCGTTGCTCTTCCGAAGAAAACACAACGTCGCTCTTCCAACGAAAACAAAACGTCGCTCTGCTGACGAAAAAATGTCACTCTTCCGACGAAAATTAAACGTCGCTCTTCCGACAAAACCTAGACGTCACTCGACGAAAACGTCGCTCTTCCAAAGAAAAATAAAATGTCGCTCTTTTGACGAAAATTAAAAAAATATTAAAAAAAAATTAAACGTCGCTCTTCCGACGAAAAATTAAACGTCGCTCTTCCGGCGAAAATTAAAAAATATTTAAAAAAATTAAACGTTGCTCTTCCGACGAAAATTAAAAAAATATTTAAAAAAAATTAAATGTCGCTCTTCCGACGAAAATTAAAAAATATTTAAGAAAAAAATTAAACGTCGCTCTTGCCTACTCGAGTTTCCACATCACCACTATACTCTATAATTTGGTATACTCGTATGACCTATTGCTTGTTTGTGATACCAGTTTAAGCCCAAAATTGATCAATTTACCTGTCACAAGAAACCTGCTAACGAATTTCATCTCTACAAATATATGTTTGACCGTATTACCTTGTCTACAATGTACATTACATAAATCCATAATTTTTAATGGAGACTGAAAACTACAGTTAAAAGTAAATGTGATATAATTAATCTTTTAGTTTATTGGTTGAATCTAGAAGTGTACACATTTCATTAATCTCTTATAACATTAAGGATTCAAATATTACTCTAAACTTGTTAAGTGCCCAAATTCTGGCTAGGTTTGGAAGGTCCATAACAACCATGGTGTGTACAGAGCTATAAGTTGTTAAGTGACAATGTCAACACTTTAACATCAATTTCACTTTTTTTAAATGAAATTCAGCAAACTGCAACCACAAATGTATATTTAACAAGCCTGAATGCTACCTGAAATTGACTCAAAAAATTAACATTTCATGCAAATTGTTATGCAACCCAAAAAAATTTTGAGGTGATAAATAAACTTGGATGCAATCTGTCAAGTCAGAGGCTAATACTGTCCTTACAAGTATTTTTCGTAGTATTTTGCAGACAAATGCAATATATGCTTCTTAAATTTGACTAGTCCTTAAACCCAGTTGCTTTCTGAAGATTGACTCTGGTATCGACGTTGAGTACTGTCAAATAAGCCAATAGGACTGTTAGAAATGTGTTAAAGATTGACTTTGGAGTTGACATTGGGTACTGTCAAATAGGCCAGTATGTTTGTAAGCAACATGTTAAATCATTGAAGGCATTCCATGCTCATTTTGTGAGATGATAGAGCCCCCCAAAGATGGCCTTAGCACATCCCACAAATCACTATTATGAAATCCAAATTCTATGGCATTGTAACAAAGCTTTGTTTAGTACTCAACCACATTCCAAAAGGCCGACAAGCTGATCAGTAGCAGGTCTAACTAATCCAGGTAATATGTGTTGATCTTGTGAGATTAACTTAGGCCAATGGATCTTCTACATTTTTGTTTTGTTTGATTTTGGGCTGGAAAAACTTGGGGCTCAAACATAAATCCATGCTCCCAACACACCCATGTTCTTGTTGTGGTTTGGCAGGTCCAGACTAGTAGGTTATGAATTTTCAATCCCCACAGTCAAATTCTTATAAAATGACAGTCCTAGCCTGACATTTCCATTGAGCACCGTCAACACCCATCCCATCACTATGGTGGCATCTCTGGTGTAGTACTGTCACCAACTAAACAAAGCCTCTTGTTTTCTAGGCATGCCTTTCTTGATTCTAATGAAAACTAGCTAGATAGCCTTGAATCTCATTTATTTCATCCATCCCGTGCAAACTTTAGGTTTTTGCAGAAATGCCCTATAGACATTGTTCTACCTAAGAAAAAGATAAAATAGTGGAATAATCAATATTTTTTATCCCTCGTATGCTTCATAGATGCACTGTTGACAGCTTAGTTTATGTTACAGTCATTGAATTTCTGGTTTTTACTGTGCAAAATATTTTTGGGCCAATATGTTTGAAATGAAACACTTCACCCATCAGGGAAAATAAAAACGAGTAGAGAACAGAGTTTCAAATGATGACAGAAGCTTGATTATATAATAGGGTTATAGTGGAATATTCAAATTGAAATTCCATTTGTAAATTTTGCACTTCAAAATGTTTCCTCTTGATGGCAGAGGACTATAAGAGGTAAGCAGGATCCCATGCAGCATCAATGTCTAGATTTGTGAGATTTACATCTGCTCTAGACTGACAGCCAGCTTTTCCAGCATGACATCACATCACAGACCTCAGCTAGGAACCCACTGGGCCAACATTCATCCCAGTGATTTGAGACCTCAGCACCACATCCATCCCACATCGAGTACCACCCAGCCATGTTCCATCACCAGCCTTTTTTTGGGAAGCCTTGAGTGTGAAGAGAGTATCAGCAGATGGCCAACCTCTTCCTAGGAGCTCACAACCCAGCCCCCGAAGACCTATCAAAATTCTGACATTGTCAGACTTTGCATCAGTCACTTCTCAGTGATGTAGCCTTGTTCCTTCTCTTTGTCCTTCCTCCAATTACTTGATCATGATATTTCATGCATTACTCATGTGTCACTTAGTTTAGTGTAATTCATGTTTTTTGAGTAGCCCTGACCACTCCTGCACCTTTAGGCTTAAAATGTTTATCTTATCTTATTCACTCAAAACATTCCATGCAATAAAAACTAGAAATTTAATTACAATATGTTCGGTTGCAAAAGTTTCCATTCTAATATTAGTTGATAGTTATTGATTTCAGGTTATATCTGCTTATGATTTAGGTTGAACAACCTAAGAATCTCCATGCAATATAAAATCTTGTGGCTTTCTCACCAGCAATCTTATGCAAGAACAATTAAAAGGAATTCATTTATTATGATTGAATTACTGATTGTTTATGTAATCAAGGACAATCTTTATGGAAAATTATGTCCACTATTTCTAGGAATAAAACAATCTCATTGATTTTGAAATAAAAAAATGTCCAATGGGCAATGCAGACAGGCACTAAACCATTCTAAGTGCCCTAAGTGTTGCATGAAATTAAACCAATAACAATATCCCATGATAACAAGATTATGGCATCCATTGAAAGAAGGAACACATCGTTTACATATGAAAACAGTACTAGGGAAAGGAAATAGGAATTGTGGATGTAAAAGGATCAGGAATGACATGGCCAGCAAATGTTATTTTGAAGTAACCCTAACTACAAATTTAATTGTGGTTTTTGTTCATGAAGGAATCAAGAGAATAAGAAGCCTTATACCTGAAGAAACATGTAGGACGATAACTTTGCAAAGATTATGACCCAATTTCAGCCTACAGGAAGATAAAATGCAAAGTTAATCATAAACCATAAGGTTTCGAACAACATAAAAAGCTAAGGTTGACAAAATGATGCCTCAATTAAAAGCAACAATGGCGTAGACAACAACAACACTGATAGATAATAATCAGTATAATATGAAACCAAATTGTCCGCCATAGTAACATAAAAAATAAGGAAAATTTTCAAATAAGCACTGACAAAGAAGCATGGAATCATCGAAGGCAAAAAATTCTTATTTATGTGAAGGATTCTGATACAAAATGTGTAGGAAAAAATCATCTATGCCTGAAAATGTAAATCAACTAAGGATTGCAACGACACTTGGAATCAGAAGGTGCAGAAGGGAGAATCACTGAAGCTCAAGCCTGAAGGTAATACTTTTCTTTATCTCAAACTATCCTGGAGTTTCATTGTATATATATATGGACTATGTCGCATTTCCAGGACCTTCAGAGTATTGAGACAAAAATGAGGAATGGTAACATACTGTAATAAAAGCCAACAAAAAATTTTCAGACCTCACTAAGCTTACAAAATTTATGTATTCTTTCATGTGTGTTTAGGCTATTCAAGTTTGTTCACAAATATCCCAATCTTCTTTCAGTAGTAAAAAAATAATTTCTTGACATTTTCATTGAGCTTGGGAAGGGGTGGAGGTTCTACTAAAGGAAAAATTCTGGAACTCCCACTTCTATTAGAAGATGCCTCGGAAGCATGATTTGATCTACTAGAATATATCTCAGAAATTCTCCCAAACTTATCCAAATACAGACGAGCTCGATATGCTGCAAGATGAGCATAATATGCAGGAGGCACCAAAGAGACTAGCTTTGTGCACCTGACAAAGGTGTAGCAGAGATTGTTGATAAGTTGTTGCAGCTCATCAGATAGAAAATTATTTTCATCCCACAACACATGATAATGGATTGGTCTGCTTGTGCCCTTGATGCCTAAATGGCTACACAAGTAAAATTCAAATTCTCTTGGATGTGTGATTAGAGTATCCACTATAGTTCCTGGAGGAATATTATCATGTGCATCAGAAGACGAAGATGATTGTTTCCTAGCAGGTGGGGCATTTCGAGAGGTGGAATGGTGAACTCGCCCACTAGCATATGAATTAACTAGCTCCGTAGCTGGCCTGTCAGAATGGAACAATCTCATATGATGTCGCTTCTGTACCACAACAAAGGTAATGGTGGGATTGTAATTCTCAAACCTTTTACAAGCAGCCTTCAAAGCTCTTAGTTCCTCTTCCAGTACTTTGTAAAACTACCCTTCATTCACACCATCTTAGAAGAATTGTATCGTTCTTGGAAGCTGCTTTATTTCATCTCTGTAATCTTCCAGGAATAACCATAAAATCAGTCAAGGAAGAAGTATCAAGTCCTGGTGTTAGCCACCAATAAAATTTTTCATATCAAATGGTGGATAAAAACATTTTTGGAGCCTTCAAGGAACAAGTTTTATTGAAAAAAAATGTTATCTCTTAAAGACTCAGGAAGGCATCTGGTCATTTGTCTAAATTTTCACTGTTGTTTCCGTTTCAAAACTCGGAAATTCTGCTAATTTCCATGAAGAAAAACTGCTACAAACCCCATTTTTTCCCTCCTTCCACTTCAAAACTAACCTCATTTTTTAGCCCTTTCATTCTTATGAAATTCCTCTATTTTTCATTTTCCCCTATTTTCCCTTTCATAAAATCACATTTACAGAGTTTAAAACTCCTTTTTGAACTCTGCTGAAACCCCCAAATCCATTGAAAACTTGAGAAAATTTCATAAAAAATACGTTTTTGTATTACAGTCTTAAAGTCCCTTTGGGCTAAGTCTTAAACCACTTCCCCTCCATGTGCCCTGGCCCTGGAACCAGGCGCCAAACCATTTAGACGCTTATGCGCAAGTCTTTTTTCCATTACAAAAACTCCGATGCATTTAAGCCCCGTGTTTATAAACCCCGATCATATTATTTTTCCATATAACCCATGGGCCCACATCCGGCACTTAAAATGTTGAAATAATCTATCTCCGATATGTTTTTCCCTTTGCAAAATCAAAAAACCCACTTACCTAAGGTTTTGGTCTAAACGTGCTGGAGTTGTGTTTTTTACATATATAAATGGGTAGATTGAAAGACTCGAAACAAACTTTCCAATGCAATTAAGTCCCTTTATTAAAACTCTGCCCCCTCCACTTTTCATTCCATATAGCCTACACTCGGGACCAAGAGTTTAAGTCCCAAGGGGCCAATCGCATCGCAAAATTTCAATGGGTAGACTGAAAGACTGAGTCCGACCTCCGATTGCAATTGGCCCTCATATATAAGCCCCGGGCCTGTTACATTTCATAAATACCAAGGCCCCGCAGATGGGTGCCATGACCATTCCATATATATATATCACCTCTCGACATGAAAACCTTTGTTTTTTGTTTAATTTTTGGTTTTCATGTGTTATAAGGGGTCCCACCCGATCATTGGCCGAACCCATCTCCACCGTTGATCTCTGGCCAATCCAGTGGCCCACGCAAAATCGCATCGGGAGTTTCCATTGGTGCATTAACATTTTATACCCCCCCCCCCGATTGGTGATTCCCCAATACATTTTCTGTCGTCGATCTAATCTGCAGATCGACGGTCTACAGCCCATTGCATCGGCTCTTCTCCATCCATTACTCCGCCAATGCCTTACCTCCGATTGCATCTGGACCATCCACGTGTCTAGATCGGACGGTCCAGGATCCTTCTCCCGACTTCGGATAGTTCTTATGCAGCCCTGCTCATAATGTTTTTTGGCCCATTACATCCGTTGATCTCTACAGATCAACGGTCATTATTAACCCTTTCTCCGCTTTTTTATCATTTCATCCAACCCCCAGATTCAATCCTGGCCGACAATTTTCTCTATCCGGTGGCTCATATTAACCCTGCCGAGCCTGACCCCTGTGGGTCCTGCCTCCCGCCAGAGCTAATCTCCGCCGTTCATCTCAGATCCTACGGCCCAAATTAAAACCACCCACCTTCTTACCACCCATGCATCTATCCTGTATCGTGCTCATTCTCCGTCGTCGGATTTGAGGCCCCAGATCTGACGGTCCTATTCCAAGTCGTGTAACTTTAAGCATGCACGATAATCCAGAAAAATCACATGATATAAGTTGTTTTGGAAATCCACGTGTCGGGCGGGGACGCATATCGTGTTCCAAAAGGCAAAACCGCCTCCCCACTCTTTCGCCGCACGAAAACAACTGATTACCTCCCGAAACCACCTTTCCCCATTTCTATTCTGTTTCATTGCACAAGCTCTCCGCTGTTGATCCTTGTAGATCAATGGCCCAAATTTGATATGGCCTTACATTATTGCCCTTCACCCTCGCCAAAGGATATTGACGTGTGATCTCTACCATTGATCACATGGGCCGATCTCATCCGATGGCCCACGATTATCCCAAACTCCCAACTCAATTTTTAACCATTTTTCCTCCAAAGATAAGGTTTTAAACCTTTTCCTCTACATTTTCCCCCCATTTCATTATAAAGCGGCCTTTCCACTTTATGTTTCCCCGACTGATCCCCATCGTTGAAGAGAAAACTTCAAATCTTCATTAATATCAAAACCCTTAAGGTAGGGCAACACCATACATTCACTCCTTAAGGAAGGAGATCACTCCACAAGCCATATGCTTGCCCATACAATAATCCTTGACATCTCTCAATGGAGAGTCTCTAGCCTCTATATAGGTTTCATACATGCAATACCATGGGTAGTTACCATGGGTCTCTCAATACCATACATCCAATACAATGGGCATATCACTTTATTCCCTAGCTAGATGTGGTCCCTTACATAATGTGAGTTAACCACTTTATTTATTAACTATGGTCCATTTATTTATCATTCTTATATTATTACATCATATTATTCCCTTGGGTACCTCCCTCTGTACCCTATATTATCCCCTCTAGGTACACTACATTACACCCCCCTTAAACATGTTTCATCCCCGAAACATGAGAAGAACACAAATAATAAGATCTACTCAAAAGAGCATTCCACTGGTACCATTCATGTGCATCTAGCCATCCAAGGGAAAGGTGAACACTTGATCTAGTCGGTACCTTTCTCGCTTGAGATGGAAGCGGGTCTTGGTGGTTCTTCCTTGTTGATGTGTTGTTAGTGGATTGTTGCACCTCTCTATGTGTCGTCCAGGGGTTGTTGTCCTTGTTGCTAATTTGTTGCCACCTTGCTGGTTGTTGTCTTGCTGGGTGATGCAGGTGTTGTTATGTTGAAGCTTTAACTGATATAATATCTTTCATTAGTTCCTCCATGATTGGTGATGGAGTGGTGTCTGGTTCCTTTATTGGTACTTGCTTTGATGTCTGTGTTTGGCTATCTACCATCAAAGGCTCATCATCTGATGTGTCTGTGTCGTTAGATATTTTTGCTTCTTCCTCCTCGATCTCTGCATGGTTCCTAATGCAAATATCGTGCAATGTAATTTTCTTCTTTTTATACCAGAGCTTCATGAATTTCTTTTGCACATTAAAATTGACAGTACCAACGGATTCCATCCAAGGATGTCCCAAAACAACATCCACAACAACCATATTTGAAGCATAAAAATCAGAATGCAACACATACTTATCCATAGAAATCTTCAAATCTTTATAAATTTGAACATCTTCATTATCAACCTGTGTGTTTTCAATATGCTTTGCTGGAACTTGCAATTTTTTAGCCAAATTCACATTGATACAATTATTCTTGCAACTAGGAATGATAGACACAACGACGTTCTCTTTCTGAATACTTCCATGAACCTGTAATATGGAAATATTAGTAGAAAATAAGTCTTTATGGCTCTTGCTATCCTTCTTTCCGGCTTGAGACCACTTGTCCAAAAGGACTTTTTCAAGTTTTTTCTCGAGAAGTTTCCTCACTGAGCTGTCAAGTGAGGTCCACCATTTATTTGCCTCATCTTTCATATGAAGCCCTATGGAGCATATCCAAAAACTTCAATATTTAGCCTTGAGATTTTGTAAAAAATCTTCAATATTAGGGCCATCATCTTTTCCTGTAAACTTCATCTTGCGAGAATCCATAAAATAAAGTAAGGGTTTTGAAGAAAATCACTTACTTTGGCAAAAATTTAAAATGGACATTACTCGGTCAATATAACTCAGAATCATTAATATAACCTATTTTCAAAAATGGAATAGCCACTTTTCATCTAGCCATATGGCACAAGTCGATCTGAGCACTACTGAAGCTTCATTTGTTACTTGTTGCAGAAGCGTCACAAAATTTAAACGATGGGCGATTTTAAATCAGTGATAACTCCCTCATCCGGACTCTCATTCGACTGATTTTTTTTTTTGAAATTGGGTATTTTTCCATAAGGAATCCAGATCTAATATTTATTTCCAAATTTTCCAGATCTGCTCTACAAATGCGCCGCCCAAAAATTTCTTTGGCAAGAATTTAAAATGGACATTACTTGGTCAATATAACTCAGAATCCATAATATAACCAGTTTTCAAAAATGGAATAGCCATTATCCATCTAACCATATGGCTGAAATCTCGATCTAGGCACTCTGGAAAGACAGATTTGCGCTGCAACTGTCCCGGCGTCACAAAATTTCTGAAAAAAATGGCTGATTTTAAATTAGTGATAACTCTCTCATCTAGACTCCGATTCGACTGATTTTTTTTTTGAAATTGGATATTTTTCCGCAAGGAATCCAGATCTGATATTTATTTCTGAAAAAAAAAATCAGAGATTTTCCAGATCTGCTCTACAAACTCGCCGCCCAAAAATTTACTGCAAAAAAATGAAAAAACAAATCTCCAAACTCTGCCCAAGAAAGTGCTTTGATACCACTTGTAGTAGAGATGATAAGAAAATGTATAAAAATGGAAAATATGGCCAAGAAATAACACCATAGAAGATAAAACTTCAGATCTTCATTAATATCAAAACACTTGAGGTAGGGAAACACCATACATTCTCTCCTTAAGGAAGGAGATCACTCCACAAGCCATATGCTTGCCCATACAATAATCCTTGACATCTCTAAATGGAGAGTCTCTAGCCTCTATATAGGTTTCATACATGCAATACCATGGGTAGTTACCATGGGTCTCTCAATACCATACATCCAATACAATGGGCTTATCACTTTATTCCCTAGCTACATGTGGTCCCTTACATAATGTGGGTTAACCACTTTATTTATTAACTATGGTCCATTTATTTATCATTCTTATATTATTACATCATATTATTCCCTTGGGTACCTCCCTCTGTACCCTATATTATCCCCTCTAGGTACACTACAACAGTTATGACTTTTTCTCCCTCTGCTCTTCTTTTCAAACTCCTCTAAATCAATCCCAACCGTTGGATGATGCCATCCGATGGCCACGCTCCTTCCCCACAACCTCTGAAGCAGTTCACCTCACAATGCAAGATTTTATAATATTTTTATGTATTTTTGCAGGTGTTTAATGGTTTATCCATTATATTAAGAAAAGGCCGAAGGCCGGGAATGAAGATTCCTGTGCCTTTGATTCATCAAAGGAAACCATTCGCAGGGTTCAAACTCCACGTCTCGTCGATGCTTCATGGGCATTGATGCCTTGTGAGCCCTGCGCAGCACTACACATCAACAAGACATAGACAATAAAATAATTAAAAAGAGTATCAGTGTCGAAGACATAACACAGCAGAACAGAAGATTGAAGATAATTTGGGGGATTACGGCTAATATTGATTATCAAAAGCCTAATCTTCCAAATTAAAACACAGTTGAAGAAAAATCATAAGTGTTTATCAGACAGAAAGGCCTCCACCACCACATCAGAGGAAAATTGATTCCTCTCAGCTACCACAAAGCCACCTGTGCCTCAAAGCATTCAAATAGAGGCCAAAGTTATTGATTAAGATCAGATATTTTCCTCAACGTAGCCGAACAATTAATTCTGCCAAATGAGCTTAATGACGAAATATCAACAGAGTTATTACTACGTGAAACAGAGCCTTAAAAGTCAAACAAAAGTTCCCACCGAGCTTAATCTTAAATGTAAATCAATTAATACAGTGAGAATATCTATACGCTTCTCCATTGAGCCCCTCAAAGGTCGAGAAGTCATTAGTCTGTATTAATTTCCCTAGGAGATCTTTTATCAAATCTCACCTCCTCATTCTTCTATAAATACTTCTATAGAAAATGAGAAAATGTTGGTTGTTGAACTTTGAAATATACTTGAGCCTGTGATTTCTACTTGTAAATAATGTTCACTAGCTCTTGAAGCTTTGCTTGTGATAGATAAGTTAGTCTGGGAAGTGTAGATGATTGCTAAACTAAAGCATTGGACTTAAAGCTGTAACTGGTTTGAAGCATCAATACAAGCTGATTTATGGGATCCTGGTCTATGTCAATGGTGATGTTATTTCTTATTGTAAATTGTCATTTTACTTCTGTCTCCACTTTGTTCATCTTCTCTTATAAATAACAACAAGCATAGAGTTAAGATTTACTGTATATCAGTACCCTTCTCTGACTGATAAGCTTTATCTACATGTTTTCTTGCAAATTGTGTTATTTAAAAATCATTTAATTCAGTTCGAGTAGTTAGGAATGCTGGCGTTCCCTCATCCTACTGTCTTAGCTAAATATTGTTCTTAGATGTTATTTTCAATTTATGTTAAGTAGAGATGAACTAAGGAAGATATGGTGTGCCTTGGTCCTAGTTTTATCCCCAAAAACTGTCTAAAAGTTTCCCTTGGAATGTGTTAAAAGCTGGCTAGTTTCAAAGTACTTACCAGATCTTAGACCATTCTTTGTTACCTTTGTGTTTGTCTTGAAAGTTACCAAGTAAAGTAGAGCTAGGAGAGGATTTGTGGTGAGCTCGGCCCGCTATTTTCTTCTCCAACAGTTTCCTTCAAGTTTCCCTTTGTTTTAAAATGTTTTCTATTGAAAGTGTATCAAAGACTGGCTAGTTTCGAAGTACTTACCAGATCCTAGTTTACTTACATGTCTTTCTTAAGTGTATGTCAAAAGCTGGCTAGTTTCAAACTACTTACTAGATCTTGGGCTACCCTTTGTTCTTCATTTGTTTAAATTCCCCTTCTTGTTGTATCACTTCCTTCCATAAATCAAACTTTAAAGAGATCCTTAGACATAGATGACTTGCCCCATGGACTACTCTTGCCCCTTGTTGTTTCAATTAAACCCTATTATGACTCCATAGCCCAATGGACTAAAAACTGCAATTATCTATCTTCTTGGCCTAAGCTTGTTCTGATTGCTTACAACTTCACACCTTTGAAACTCTTTCCATTTAGAACTTTCCCCTCAAATAATAATTCTGCTCAACCATCCAAAAACAAAACAAAACCCTTGGACTTCATAACTAGCCTAATATCATTACCCAAACTTCAAAGAAAAATCCATCTTTACACTTATTGGAGAGATCCCTCTCTGGATTCAGGAGGGCTAGATCCTAGAATCCCAAAGTGGTTGAAACGGTGTTCTCCCTGCTGTCGTACTTTTCCAATCTTGCTGATTACAGGGAGCTAACATTTCTAGCGACTCCGCTGGGGAGTTTGAGTTATTTTCTTTTTGAATACTTTAAATATCTCAGAAACCCCTTTACTCACTAAAAATTTAGCATATTGGCCAGCTGAGCCACCAACAACTAACATTTCTGGCGACTCCGCTGGGGACTGAGTCGAATTTTCATCTTAGGTTCCCTTAAACACTTCATAAAACCTTGTGAGTAAAAAGCAGCCTTTTCAAGCACTACCAAATAATGGTAATCATGATAAAACTTGTTTGAATCGGTGACAAACTAGGTAAACCCTAGGGTTCTCATAAGAGTTTATCTAACCTTGAAATATCAGCTGGCTTAGCCATAAGACTAGATTGTCTTTGTCTCACAACCGTAGCTAAGTTTTGAAACAAATTTAGGACACTCTTAACAACCAATAGGACTGAAAAATAACTCAAAAATATTTCAGATTGGTATTCAATAAACATGGTGGTGGACCATAAAACCTTTTACCTCTGAAAAGAGCTAAAAAATTCCACTTGGTGACTCCACAATCCTTAACAGACCTTAAGACCTCACTGGGAAGAACCTTTGTCATTATAACATCGTTTACAACTCAGTTAGAGGAATGTAGGATGTGAATTTGTACAAAACATATTAGTTAACCGTTTAAAGACTGTCATATCTGGTTGAACTTTTCTTGTTTAGTTGGGTCTAAATACATAGCATAGTGGCTCCTAGAAAGATTCATACTAGAGCCTATCCTGACCCAGATCCACCTGAGATAGTTGATGACCCAGAAAGTATC
The DNA here is from genome assembly GCA_034641835.2 of Pinus albicaulis. NCBI lineage: Eukaryota > Viridiplantae > Streptophyta > Pinopsida > Pinales > Pinaceae > Pinus > Pinus albicaulis. The sequence continues at coordinate 1,687,986,408 of CM076584.1, forward strand.
CTTAGGAAGTCTCCTAAGATAAATTTTTCAACTGTTTTCAGATCACCCTTAAGAGCTAATTCAGTTCCTGAAAATCTTACAGCTCTACACCAATCACAAGTCAACTTAAGAAATCCATTTAGAACTAGGTCACTTGATGATATAATTCAGCTAGATTCTGAGTCTTCACTTTCATCCCTGAAAACAAATGAACATCCTGGTGATAGAGAAACAACACCTCCTAACATACATTTCCTTCACAATTTAGGTGTCTCTCATCCAAGATCAGCTCAGCAATCTACTGCTATTCCATCCACATCTGCTCATCCTACATTCACTGTCCAAACCACTCCACTTCAGCCCACTTTACCTTTTGTTAATCCACCTCTTGTAAATCCACCTACACCGCATATCATGGCAGCATGGTATGCTCCCTTAGTCCTTCCTGTACCATTAGTCAATCTTCCATAGGACTATCAGTCCAAAATTCCATTATATGATGCTAGTAATGCTACTACTACATCACAACATGTGGATAAGATGAATGACTGCACTGAAATATGAAATTGATAAATTCATAAGCGGGGCCTTCTCAAAATGCAGGAGAAATGAAAAATGGTTTAGGAAAGCAACTATTACTAACTATCAATGATCTCCAAACCTTCCATCAAACATTCTTAAACAAATGGGAAGTGAAGAAAAATCCTCTCCAAGTCCTTTCTGATTACAAGAACCTCCATAGAAACACCGGGGAAAGTGTGCAAGCTTACTGCACCAGATTTAACAGTGTGTATAATGCACTTTCCCTAGATCTAAAGCCTCCACAAGGCTCAGCATTAAACAAGTTTCCTGAAGGGTTTGACCCTGAGATGGCCTATCAGCTGAGAGAGAGAGATCCTGCAACTCTTGAAGAGATGCAAAAAGGAGCTCTTGCTGTGGAAGTGAACTTAATGGAGAAGAGAGCAAGAATGAAAAATGAGAAGAGAGTATCTTTTAGAGAGGAATACACACCTTCTACTTCCAGCTCAAAGATGGAAAGAATGATGGAGGAGATGATGAAGAGAATGAGCATCTTTGAGAGAGCACAAACAAATCAAAACCAAAATGCTCCTCAAAATAGAAACCAAAACTAGAATCAGAATCTTAGAAGGAACCAACCTCAAAATAGACCTAGGGAATATGATCAACAGATCACTCCTCTTTTTCATCAAAAATATGTGAGCGAGGTTGAGGAAATAGATGAGAAACCAAAGGATGATGATATAAATATGCTGGGAGTAGATAATGATGAATTTGAGGTTCATTATGATAGAAAACAAGGCCTCTACACGCCTTATGATGACAAAAGAGATGATGAGGAAAATTATTATCAGGACATGGAAAATGTCATCATAGAGTCTCAAAGAGAATATGACCTTAGAAGTAAAACCAGTCAACAAACTCCCAACACTAAAACCTTTGACAAATCTTCACAAAACAGCACTGCAACCAAGCCTAAATTTGTCAAACAGAAAGACAAGACATTAGTTATAAATTTTGATAAAGGTAAAGAGAAAGGCACTCAAAACAACGAAAAACGGAGTGCAGACCTTAGTAGTACCAACAATTCAGCTACTACTCCTGTTAAAACGTTTTTGTCAAATGTAAATAGAACAAATCAACAAGCTAATGTTGCTGATAGAGTGCCAGTTAACAAGGTTGAGACAAGTACTTCAAAGAATCAAATTCCTTTAAGCCTGGAGCAGGAAATTTCCAAAATTAAGATCTTTGTTCCCCTGACCGAGTTAGCTTCCCAAAATGTATATAGAACCCAAATTTTGAAGGCTTTAAACATAGAGGATAATAATGACACGGTCAATCTTAACGATGACCAACCAGAGCTTATTTTTGGTCCAAAGATTGAAGGTAAGTATTAAGAGGGACCTGATCCTCCCTTTTATGTGAGTTTAAACGTTCATGACAAGATTTTACATAACGCTATGCATGATTCCGGGGCTTCTCATAATTTAATGCCTAAAGCTGTGATGGAGAGCCTCGGACTAGAAATCACTAGACCTTATAAAGACCTTTACTCCTTTGACTCAAGCAAAGTAAAATGTTTAGGATTAATCAAAGACCTCTGCGTTAACTTGGCCCAGATCCCAACCAAATGTTTAGTAATGGACATTGTTGTGGTTGATGTTCCCCCAAAGTATGGAATGTTATTATCAAGATCTTGGGGGGCTAAGTTACAAGGAACTATACAGATGGACATGACCTATGCAACCATCCCTGTTTTCAATCAGACAAGAAGACTTTACAGGGAGTCCCATATGCAATACATAGTTACAAGTCAAGACAGACCTCAAAATTCTCCTCTATATTCTGTAAACACAGGCCTAGATTCTTTTTATCTTGTTCAACGATGAAACCCTCAGTGAACAAGTCACTTTAACTGAACTGATGGCTGATAGAGAGGAAGATGAGCACAGCGCAGAAGTGTCAAAGAAGTTTGTTGCATTTGAAAACTTTAGCAAACCAAAAACAGGCCTTGAGCTGCAAGTCATGCGTCCTTTAATTTTAAACCTTGACAGTCAAGAAAACAACCCTCAACACAGTGAAAAATCTGAGGTGTTGAAATGAATTCAAGTGCGTGCTGATATTCAAGAAACATTCGAAAGCACTTTAGTTGGAGAGGACAAACACCAAACAGATGGAACCGAAAATAGTCCCCTGCGGCGTATGTATTTTGATGGGTCGTGCACTAAAACTAACACTAGTGTAGGTGTCTGGATTTGCAACACTGAAAAGAACCACACAGAAATCATTTGCTATAAATTAAACTTTCAGTGTTCTAACAACATAGTGGAATATGAATCCCTGCTTGTAGGCTTACAATTGTTGAAGAAGTTGGGAGCCAAGAAAATCAAATCATATGGGGATTTTGAGTTAATCATTAGGCAAGTCAACAGGGAATACAACGCGAATCACCCTAGACTTAGGGCCTATCGAAATGATGTCGTGGACCTTTTAAAAAATTTTGAGTACCAGATAATTTTTGTCCCAAGAAAAAGAAATATTGCGGCCCATAGCTTAGCCTTTGTAGCCAGAACATGCTTAACGCCATATGAAACCAAAGACTGTACAAATCAGATAAAATTCAGACCAGCCATTCCTAATAACGAAAAATATTGGCAGGTGTTCGACAGGGACAAACAAATAGAAGACTTCATGTAATTTAGAAATGAATTCAAACTACACAGTTCGGATTCGGAATATGAAACAGATTGCAATAGTGAAGAAAATTTTCTTGGTGAAGAAGAACCATCTCCTGAGCTTGCTAATATTAATCTACTATCTGGAAAACCTAAAAACAAAATAGAGATGACTGCAGAACTAGAAACAGAGGAATTAGAAACTCTGCAGTCTAAAGATGAAAGTTTGCCAAAGGGTCTGGCCCCTTTAGAAGAGTTGTTCAATTTTAACGATGTGGCCAAGAAGCCAAAACTGGAGCCTATAGAGACTGAAGTGGAGGAGTGCAATATAGGCAGTGAACTTAAACCAAAAATGATTAAATTATCTAAGACTTTAACAACTCACGTTAAACTCAAATACATAGAGCTGTTCAAAGAATTTTCTGATGTTTTTGCGTGTAGTTACGAAGATCTTAAATCCTATGACACTGAAATAATACAGCACAAAATCCCTCTCAAGGAAGATAAAAAGCCATTCAAACAAAAGCTGTGCAGAATAAACCCTGTTCAGTTACCTTTGGTGGAGAAGGAGATTAAAAAGATGTATGAAGCTGGTATTATTGTCCCTATTAGATATTCTGAGTGGGTATCTAATCTGGTGTCTGTTAGGAAGAAAATAGGAGAAATTAGGCTTTGTATAGACTTTAGAGACTTAAAAAAAGCTTCATTGAAGGACAACTACCCTTTACCTAAGATGGAACATATTTTACAAAGGGTGGTAGGGTCTAGAATAATTTCTTTGCTTGATGGCTACTCAGGGTACAATCAGATCTTAGTTCACCCTGATGATCAATTAAAGATAGCTTTTACTACACCATGGGGCACTTTCATGTATGTGAAAATGCCCTTCGGTCTAATGAATGTTGGTGCAACTTTTTAGAGAGCCATGGACATAGCATTCTCGGAAGAACTGGGATACTTCATCATTATATACCTTGATGATGTTACTGTGTTTTCAAAGACAGATGAAGAGCACTTAGAACATTTAAGAAAAGTTTTTGAGAAATGTAGAAATTTTGGGATATATTTAAACCATAAGAAGACACTATTCGGTCTCCAAGAAGGTAAACTTCTTGGGCACATTATTTCAGAAGAGGGTATTAAGATAGATCCGAAGAGGATTGAGGCCATATTGCAAATCTCTCATCCCCGAAACATAAAGGAGTTGCAATGTTTCATCAAAAAGATTAGCTTTTGAGAAGGTTCATACCCAACTTGGTTGAGCTCCTTAGAAATATTACAAACATGTTGAAGAAGGAGCAAGGGGTAAAATGGACCTTGGAAGCAAAAAAGTCTTTTGAGCTGGTGAAACAAGCGTTAACTAAAACACTGGTTCTAATAACTCATTATTTTTCAAAAGATTTTTATATTTTTTCATTTGCATCAGAACATACTATAGCTGTTGTCCTTTTACAGAAAAATCCCCAAGGACAAGAGCAGCCTATTGCATTCTTTAGCAAGGCATTGAGGGATGCCCCTTTGAAGTATAACATTATGGAGAAACAAACTTTTGCTTTGGTTAAGGCTTTAAAATACTTCAGAGTATACATCCTTCATTCACACATCATTACCTTTGTCCCAAATATAGTTGTGAAATACATTCTAACACAGGATCCATATGGTAAAAGGGGTAAGTGGATTGCTGTTATTCTTGAATATTATTTAGAGATAAAACCCACTAAACTCATCAAAGGCCAAGGTCTAGCTAGATTAATGGCTAAATCCAATTTTGAAGTTCTGGATATTAATATGATTAATGCTTTGGATGAACAAGAGGAAATCTCAACTCCCATTGTTGAAGACCATTTTATGAATTCCTCTTGGTATGCTGATATTCTTTACGTTTTTCTTAATTTAAATACACCTCCTGGTTTGACAAAAACAAAGGCAAGGTTTTTGAAATTAAAAGTTGTAAACTATTGCATTGTATATAAATTTCTTTATTGGAAAAATGCAAGTGGGATATTGCTTAAATGTTTGCCTGAGTTTGATGCAGAGAAGGTTAAGCACGAGTTTCATGAGGCAGAGTGTGGAGGCCACCTATACTGGAAGACAACAACCAACAAAATCTTGAGGGCTAGTTGCTTTTGGCCTACTCTCTTTCTTGATGTACACAAGATGATAATTGCCTGTCATAAATGTCAACTTTTTGAAGGAAAAAGGAAGCTGCTACCTCTGCCTCTGCATCCAATCACTATTGAAGCCCCTTTTCAATAGTGGGGACATGACTTCATAGGTGAAATCCATCCATCATCTTCAGCTCAACATAGATGGATTCTCATTGCCACAGACTACTTCACTAAATGGACAGAAGCCATTCCTTGTAGGCAAGCCAATGATTCTGTCATTTTAAAATTTATGGAGACTAATATTCTCTCTAGATTTGGATGTCCTACAAAAATCATCACTGATAATGCAGTAGCATTTGGATCAAAGAAGATGGTTGAGTTCTGTCACAAATATCAGATCACATTGGGGCATTCCACGACCTATTACCCACAAGGTAATGGACTTGCAGAATCTTAAAACAAGAGTTTAGTGAACATAATCAAGAAATTGTTGGACGACAACAAAAATTATTGGCACACAAAGCTTGTGTATGCACTTTGGGCTAACAGATTGACTTTGAAGAAATCTATTGGTATGTCACCTTACCAGCTTATGTATGGCACTGATGCAATTTTTCCTACCAGCCTTTGTGTGCCAGTTATGAAGTTGATTCAAGAGTTTCAGTCTGAAGATGATGACATGATCAGAAGGGTAAATCAGACTGTTCACCTTCAACAAACCAGAGAGGAGGTTTATAACAAATCATTGCAGAAACAGGACAACATTAAAAAGCTTTTTGACAGAAGAAAAAAGTCCAGCAATTTCAATGTTGGGGACAAAGTTTTAAAGTGGGACTCAAGAAGAGAAGACAAGGGCAAGCATGGAAAATTTGACAACTTATGGCTTGTCCCTTACTTCATTCATTCAGCCGCTGGTAATAATGCCTTTTTCTTGCAGGAGTTGAATGGAGTAGAATTGTTTGGGGGTCCTGTCAATGGCAGGATGCTTAAGCATTAATTCTCTTGATCCATGTTATGTTCTGAAAGCCTTTTTATCTTTTTTCTCATTATAAATACTTCACCCATCATTGCATTCAAAGTTATAAAATCAAAAATACAAAAACAATGAAAGAAAGAAAAGAGGGCAGATTGTAAAAACAATAAAGGTACAACCCCATACCAACAAAAAGAGAAACAAATCTGAAAGTGTGCAATATTAAATGCCACTCCTGAAAAAACACACTTCTAATTAGTCATATAGCCTAATATTGACTAAGTAGTTTTAAATTTACTGTTGATAGGATTAGTGAATTCGATTTTCCAAATTGTTTAATCTTGGCTTATCAGTAGGTAGTTTAGGCTAGAAATGAAAGGTTCAAACATGCTAAAAATCTGAACCTAAAGTTTCAAAAGAAGAAGGACTCAAATCTGTTTATATTTCTGAGTCAAAAAAGAGGAATAATTGGTTCTAATCAGCTCAAAATCTGAACTAGTCAACAAAGGAAAAACAACTCAATTAGAGTCAAATCAGAGCTGTAAAAAAGATGAAGTGCTTTGAACTTTCAGATCTTAAGCCTTCCATTTTGATTTAATTTTCCACAAAATAATTTCTATGTGCAGCTTGTTTTTTATGCCATAGATCAGCATCAAGTTAGAATGTTCAATCCTGACTTGTATGCTTTTAAATTTCTATTGTAGAATTTAGAGAATAAAATCTGTTAGACTATTTAATCCTAACAAATTAGTAGATTAGCTAGAGAATCATATGGACTCAACTATTTAATCTAAGTTCATGGAGAAATAAGGAGTAGAATTAGATTAGGCTTTTTCTTTCAAAAGAATAAAATGTTGTGTAAAGAGTTTTCCAATCCAAGTGCACTCTAATGAAGAAAAAATGTTAGATCAATAGGATTGGGTAGGTAGAAAGCTTGTTGATGAAATATCCATTGTTTTCCATGGTTGCTAATATGTTTCAGAGCAAATAAGATCATTCAATTAAAGAAAGGCAACCCAATGGATGAGGCACTAATCAGCCTCCCAGAGAATGCAAGTCTGAAGTTCTTGATGCCTTCAAGAAGGCACCATCCCCAAGTGGAGCCACTGTTAGCCACCAATAAAAATTTTCATATCAAATGGTGGCTAAAAAAATTTTTGGAGCCTTCAAGGAACAAGTTTTATTGAAAAAAATGTTATCTCTTGAAGACTCAGGAAAGCATCTGGTCATTTGTCTAAATTTTCACTGCTGTTTCCGTTTCAAAACTCAGAAATTCTGTTGATTTCCATGAAGAAAAATGGTTGCAAACCCCATTTTTTCCCTCCTTCCACTTCAAAACTAACCTCATTTTTTCCCCCCTTTAATTCTTATGAAATTCCTCTATTTTTCATTTTCCCCTATTCCCCTTTCATAAAATCCCATTTACAGAGTTTAAAACTCCTTTTTGAACTCTGCTGAAACCCCCAAATCCATTGAAAACTTGAGAAAATTTCATAAAAAATACGTTTTTGTATTACAGACTTAAGCCCCTTTGGGCTAAGTCTTAAACCACTTCCCCTCCATGTGCCCCAGCCCTAGAACCAGGCGCTAAGCCCTTTCGACGCTTATCGCATCGCAAAAATCCAAGTGCGCAAGTCTTTTTGCCATTACAAAAACTCCGATGTGATTAAGCCCTATGTTTATAAACCCTGATCATATTACTTTTCCATATAACCCGTGGGCCCACATCCAATGCTTAAAACGTTGAAATAATCCGTCTCCAATATGTTTTTCCCTTTTCAAAATCAAAAAACCCACTTACCTAAGGTTTTGGTCTAAACGTGCTGGAGTTGTGTTTTTTACATATATAAATGGGTAGATTGAAAGACCCGAAACAAACTTTTCGATGCGATTAAGTCCCTTTATTAAAACTCTGCCCCCTTTTCTTTTCATTCCATATAGCCTACACCCAAGACCAAGAGTTTAAGTCCCAAGGCGCCAATCGCATCGCAAAAGTTCAATGGGTAGATTGAAAGACCGAGCCTGACCTCCGATTGCGATTGGCCCTTATATATAAGCCCCAGGCCTGTTACATTTCATAAAGACCAAGGCCCTACAGACGAGCGCCATGACCATTCCATATATATATATCACCGCCCGACATGAAAACCTTTGTTTTTCATTTAATTTTTGGTTTTCATGTGTTATAAGGGGTCCTGCCCGATCATTGGCCGAACCCATCTCCGCCGTTGATCTTTGGCCAATCCAATGGCCCACGCAAAATTGCATCAGGAGTTTCCATTGGTGCATTAACATTTTATACCCCCCCCCGATTGGCGACTCCCCGATACGTTTTCCGTCATCGATCTGATCTGCAGATTGACGGTCTATAGCCCATCGCATCGGCCCTCCTCCTTCCATTACTCCGCTGATGCCTTGACTCCAATTGCATCTAGACGGTCCACGTGTCTAGATTGGATGGTCTAGGATCCTTCTCCTAACTTTGGTTAATTCTTATGCAGCCCTGCTCATAATGTTTTTCGGCCCATTACATCCGTTGATCTCTGCAGATCAACGGTCATTATTAACCCTTTCTTCGCTTTGTTATCGTTTCTTCCAACCCCCAGATTCAATCCTGGCCAACAATTTTCTCTATCCAACGACTCATTTTAACCCCACCGAGCCTGACCCCTGTGGGCCCTACCTCCCTCCAGAGCTAATCTCCACCGTTCATCTCAGATCCTACGGTCCAGATTAAAACCACCCACCATCTCACCACCCGCGCATCTATCTCGTATTGCGCTCATTCTCCATCATCGGATCTGAGGCCCAGATCTGACCGTCCATATTCCAAGTTGCGTAACTTTAGGCACGCATGATAATCTAGAACAATCACGCGATATAAGCTGTTTTGGAAATCCATTTATTGGGCGGGGACACATATCGCGTTCCAAAAGGCAAAACCGCCTCCTCGCCCTTTCGCCGCGCGAAAACAACTGATTACCTCCCGAAACCACCTTTCCCCATTTCTATTATGTTTCATCGTGTGAGCTCTCTGCTGTTGATCTTTGTAGATCAACAGCCCAGATTTGATCTGGCCTTACATTATCGCCCTTCACCCTTGCCAAAAGATATTGACGTGTGATCTACGCCATTGATCACATGGGCCGATCTCATCCGATGGCCCATGATTATCCCAAACTCTCAACTCAATTTCTAACCATTTTTCCTCCAAAGCTAAGGTTTTAAACCTTTTCCTCTGCATTTTTCCCCCATTTCATTATAAAGCAACCTTTCACTTTATGTTTCCCCAACTGATCCCCATCGTTGATCTCAGCGCGATCAATGGTTCTGACTTTTTCTCCCTCTGCTCTTCTTTTCAAACTCCTCTAAATCAATCCCAACTATTGGATGATGCCATCCGACGGCCACGCTCCTTCCCCACAACCTTTGAAGTAGTTCACCTCACAACACAAGATTTTATAATATTTTTATGTATTTTTTCAGGTGTTTAATGGTTTATCCATTATATTAAGAAAAGGCCGAAGGCTGGGAATGATGATTCCCGTGCCTTTGATTCATCAAAGGAAACCATTCGCAGGGTTCAAACTCGACGTCTCGTCAATGCTTCATGGGCATTGATGCCTTGTGAGCCCTGCGCAGCACTGCACATCAACAAGACACAGACAATAAAATAATTAAAAAGAGTATCAGTGTCGAAGACAGAACACAACAGAATAGAAGATTGAAGACAATTTGGGGGATTACGGCTAAGATTGATTATCAAAAGCCTAATCTTCCAAATTAAAACGCAGTTAAAGAAAATCATAAGTGTTTATCAAATAGAAAGGCCTCCACCGCCACATCTGAGGCAAATTAATTCCTCTCAGCTACCACAAAGCCACGTGTGCCTCAAAGCATTCAAACAAAGGCCGAAGTTATTGATCAAGATTAGATATTTGCCTCAAACGCAGCCGAACAATTAATTCTTCCAAATGAGCTTAATGAAAAAATATCAGCAGAGTTATTTCTACATGAAACAGAGCCTTAAAAGTCAAACAAAAGCTCCCACCGAGCTTAATCTTAAATGTAAATCAATTAATACAGTGAGAATATCTATAAGCTTCTCCATCGAGCCCCTCAAAGGCCGAGAAGCTATTAAAACTGTATTAATTGCCCTGGGAGATCTTTGATCCTCTCCCACCTCCTCATTCTTCTATAAATACTTCTGTAGAAAATGAGAAAATTTTGGTTGCTGAACTTGAGCCTGATATTTCTACTTGTAAATAGTGTTCACTGGCTCTTGAAGCTCTGCTTGTGATAGATGAGTTAGTCTGAAAAGTGTAGATGATTGCTAAATTAAAGCATTGGAATTAAAGCTGTAACTGGTTTGGAGCATCAATACAAGCTGATTTATGGGATCCTGGTCTATGTCGATGGTGATGTTATTTCTTATTGTAAATTTTTATTTCATTTCTATTTCCACTTTGTTCATCTTCTCTTATAAAGAACAACATGCATAGAGTTAGGATTTATTGTATATCAGTACCCTTCTTTGACTGAAAATCTTTATCTAAATGTTTTCTTCCAATTGTGTTATTTAGGAATGATTTAATTCAGTTTAAGCAGTAGGAATGCTGGCATTCCCTCATCCTCCTGTCTTAGCTAATTGTTATTCTTGAAAGTTATTTTCATTTCATGTTAAGTAGAGAGGAACTAAGGAAGATATGGTGTGCCCTGGTCCTAGTTTTATCCCAAAATACTGTCTGAAAGCATCCCTTGGAATGTGTTAAAAGCTGGCTAGTTTCAAAGTACTTACCAGATCTTAGGACATTCTTTGTTATCTTTGTGTTTGTCTTGAGAGTTATCAAGTAGAGCAGAGCTAGGAGAGGATTTGTGGTGAGCCCGGCCCGCTAGTTTCTTCTCCAACGGTTGCTTCCAAGTTTCCCTTTGTTTTTAAGTGTTTTCTATTGAAAGTTTTTCAAAGGCTGGCTAGTTTTGAAGTCCTTACCAGATCCTAGTTTACTTTCATGTCTTTCTTAAGCGTATGTCAAAGGCTGGCTAGTTTCAAAGTACTTACCAGATCTTGGGCTACTCTTTGTTCTTCATTTGTTTAATTCCCCTTCTTTTTGTAACACTTCATTCCATAAATCAAACTTTAAAGAGATCCTTAGACATAGATGACTTGCCCCATGGACCACTCTTGCCCCTTGCTGTTTCAATTAAACCCTATTATGACTCCATAGCCCAATGGACTAAAACCTGCAATTATCTATCTTTTTGGCCAAAGCTTGTTCTGATTGCTTGCAACTTCACACCTTTGAAACTCTTTGCACTTAGAACTTTCCACCTCAAACAATAATCATGCTCAACCATCCAACAACAAAAAGAAACCCTCGGCCTTCATAACTAGCCTAATATCATTACCCAAAACTTCAAAGATAAATCCATCTTTACACTTATTGGAGAGATCCCTCTACGGATTCAGGAGGGTTAGATCCTAGAATCCCAAAGTTGGTTGAAACGATGTTGTTTCTGTGATCGGACTTTGCCAATATTGCTGATTACAAGGAGTCAGGTCTTGGGACCAACTCCATGTTCTCCATTAGGGAAACCAGACACTCTGGAGCTGAAAAGACATCAAAACCCAAAAGGCCATTGGAGCAAATGCCGAAAAAAAAAAACATCAAAAACCTATGGGTAAACTAAAACACATCAAAGCCAATTATCCATTGCTACAGATGCAAACTAAAACTTCTCGCAGATATAAGGGAAAAGTAACCAAATGAGCATATCAGCTAACATAAACACATTGAAAACAGATACGCATTGTTGCACGATGCAAACCAAAACTTCTCAATTACATGTGAAAGATTAACCAAATGGGAATATCAACAAACTAAAACAAAGAGAAACCAAACAACCATTGCCGCAGATGCAAACAAGAACTTCTTAGAATAACATAGAAAAAATAACCAAATGGGCATATCAACAAACCAAAACATATAGAAACCAAATAGCCATTGCCACAGAAGCCAACCCAAAATTCTCATAGCTTATAAAATGCACCATAACCAAATGGGCAGAAGTAGAAAGTAACAAAACGAAATGGGCAAAGAAATAACCAAAGAAAACTAAAGGGCATTGCATTATCATTGGATAAATGCAGAAACTTAACAAAAAGCACTGCATATTTAGGGAAATCCATTACAACAATAAATATTTCAGTGGGACTATTGAATGAATACATGGATTACCTTGTCTGGGGCATTTGACAGCATGTTCTTCAGAGTTCACCACTTTTCCTTGACTTTTACTTCTCCAAATCCCACTGCTCTAGGGCTGAATGAAGGGCCTTTGAATCCGCGGGGCAGGTATTGATGTCTGTATACAGAGCACAAGACTATTATGATAACTATTGTTGATCATCGGACCAAAGGCAATCGGGATCCGATGTATCAAAGCAGATTATTTCTATAGAAGGAAATAAATCACTGGAATTCAACCAAATGTATCAGAGCAGACCTACAATAGGCACTCGAGATCAATTTCTTTACTTACCACATCCTTCCTCCAAACTTGCGATGGTATGGCCGCATCCTTCCTCCAAACCTGCAATAGTATGGTTGCATCCTTCCTCAAAACTGGCGACAGTATGGCCGCATCCTCCCTCCTTCCCTCAACAAACCATGCAACCAGAGGGAAATGAAAGAGGGAAATTAAAACTTTTGATATTTTAAATTTTTTGACATTTTGAAATGAAATACGTGTGTTTTTTTAAGGCCACTCAAATTCCATTAAATAAAATGTGTGAGACTTTTCTTGGGGTTAATAAGGGGTTCGGGTAAATAAGTGGTATTGTTGATTATAAATAATTATTAATGAGGTTAGATCTAAGACATTTATTTAAATTACTAATTATATAAAATTGTTGAATTTTTATTTCATAAATTAGGGATTTTGGTTGATTTTTTAATCTAATTATGTGATATTAAAGATGAATTATGGTAACTTAAAAATAAGTTTTATGTGGTTAAAAGGGAAGTAGTAATGTTATTGTATGAATGATTATTTTCAATGAAATTTTTGGTTTAGTCTATGGACATTTTCCATGATTTTTAAGACGGAGTCAATATAGGAAAGGTGATACTTAAAAGGCTCCCACATGCTTTAGAAATTTTATATCTATTGGTTTATAAACATTAGAGGTGGAAAAATATCCTTAGCTCTAGAGCTAAGTTTGTTCCAACTTAGCTATATCTTGAACAACTAATTGTTATTGACGTCAAGGATATGATAGAAATTTGGTGGGTTGTAGGGTAGTCTTGTCATGTAGGGGGAACCATTTTGGTGGAACTTGGCCATAAATGGGACATCTATCCATGCATAGTTTTTTAAGAACAAATACACATAGTGGATTATCATTGTACGGGAATCACTTTAGGATCTAGGCTACTGTGCACACACTAACTAAAGGGATATTAGTGAAACCCACAAAATTATTATATGTGCTTTTATATAAATAGGTGTTCTTGTGTTCTCATTGGTTAGTTATGGGCAAATGACAATAAAGTAAGAGAATTTATAGGTGCTTTTATAGAAATAGGTATTCTTGTGCTCTCATTGGTTAGGTATGGGAAAATGACAATAAAGTAAGAGAAGGATTTGACTACTAGACAATTAGAGGAATGATTCCACAGAAAACCAAGCATGGTATTGCAACACTTTCTAGGCTAAGGGATTTTTAAGGGGTTCCCCCACCATATGACCGAAAGAAGAGAATGGTCATTCCAGATGATCTGAAAGTGTTGAGGCTTCAGCCAGGTCACAAGTATTGTCTGCTAGGAATGATTTCCAAAGAAGTTGGCTGGCATCACTATGACACTATTATGGAATTAGAAGGGAAGAGAAAGGAAAAGGATCAGGTATCATATGAGAGAAGGAAGCAATTGGAAAAATTTAGATCAAAATCAGTGGAGTTAGCCGAAAATTAGCTTGCCCCAGAGATGGATAAGATAAAACTTGACAACATATTGGTCAATTTCCTTAACCCTTTATTGGTTATTCAGAAGGAGTATGAATACACCACCGTTAATATCAAGGTAGACCCTAGCAGATCAAGGGCTACAAGTTGTAGTTTTCGTCTGAATATCAACATACCACAATCATGCTTACAACCAGGATATGTTTTTTGACGAGGAAAAATCTCGCCGAGATCAACATCAAGAATCCATTGCAAAAAAAAAACTAAAACTTGTGGTGATTCCAGAATAGCATAGATGAATAGCTGTAATAGATGTTGAATGGGGAAATTATGGAAGAAAGAGATGAAATTCATCTTCCTTTTGCATTCAAGCGAGAGGAAAATCAATCATCAATGAAAATTCAAAATTTTCAAGCCGAGCAAGATCAACAAAATTGGGGGCAGAGTTTGGGGAACATTCGTAAGTGAATGGGGCCTATGTGATATGGCTACGAGTTATCTACCCCCACACAATCCGTTATGCAAACAATAAACATTGTAGGCATAGAGTTAAACCCCACACATAGGGATTACATAGGTTTTGTTCCCATGCCACATGCTCATGAACTGAAATCTCTCTTTACTGTCAATATGTGCATATGCATCAACAAGACATCTATTCAATTTTACTGGTTGGGTGGCTCTAAGAACCATGCCCAATGCATTTGGGGCGTACACCCTCAATCGAAATGACCCGACCCTAACATGTTTGGGCAGCGCTCAAACGAAACGACGATTGCCAGCCTTCCGATCAAATGAAGGCACAAGGGAGCAAACGGAAAATGGTGTCGCACGAACGGCACATCGACACCCATGTGGTCACAACTTATTGAAAGCTCCCTCCCTTAACCATCCTTGAAGACTGTAGAACGTCTAGGTCAAACCTCTAACAGATACAAGTAATGTCACCCTTAGTCTTTGTACCTAAATCCATTCTAATTTCTCTACAAGTGTGTTAACCTTGAAACTCCATATGCACAAAAAATATATTGGCAAACTAATGCACTAATCCTCAACCATCCATCACGTTTTTTCCTTTTAAAGATGTTTTAAACCATTTTGTAGGGGTTTATTCTTCGAAATCACCTTGTAATTTCTTGATTATGTGTGTTTGGGAATATTTATTGAGGTTATTTTGGTTGATATAGGCCTTTCAATCAACCATAGGACCATTCGAACAAAAATCTAGAAATTATCTTCAAAACCTTTAAAACCCTAGCAATCTTATCTTAGGGAGAACCCCCCCCCTTGAGTAGGACGAGATCTAGTCAGATGTCAAATGAGGGTTGGTAATGTGACGGGTATTGTATTTCTATACCATGCTTGAGTATGAATCATGGAGAGAATATCTGGGTGGATCAGCATCAACATCAATTACTAATCTTATAATGATGTATGTAATAGCTTAAATATGGTTAAGATATAGCATAGAGAGTGTTGAATAGGGAAACATAGACTGCTACAGAGATCAAATTCATATGGTCATGATACAGGTAGAGATATTTCACTATGGCTTGTGTAATGGTTCACTCATATCAATGCTAAGCTTAACCAATCATATACGATCAACTATTATATAAACATTAGCAATAAAATTGTGTTTCTACTTAAGGTTTATAAGATGCACATGTTGGCATAGAGCTAGTAAGGCTATGTACTTATTACTATGATTCCGGTCAGTGTTAATAAGGTATGAAATGAATAGGGAAACAAAGATCATTACGTCATAACAAGGAGCTTAGCTTTAATATGGAGTTCTTGGTCACTGTAATCTAAGACCTGTATTAATGATATCATGTTTATACGAATATGTGTTATTCCATTACGTCTAGTTACATCAAGAAAAGCTTGGTCACTGATTCAATGGACTTGATTCATTAGTACTAATATCATAGTGAAATCAATAAGCTTATATATTCAATAGAGCTTACTACTAGCTTAAGTAAGGTGATATAGTGATAGTTACTAAGCTTAATATGGGCATCATAGGTACAATATGGTCTCTTATATATACTAATCTAATTTTTGTTCCATATAACTGTTATCATTGTAACTAATACATGGGAATCATAGAAGAGAGATAAGGGTGAATACATTACTCAGCTTAAGCTAATCCAACTCTTTTCACTTATGAAAGCTGGAAAGAGCGTATTCAATGATATCAAGATAGAACAAGAACAAGCATATCTTAGTATTGAGCTTACATTACACCTATGTCCACATTAGCTATTGAAATACAAGATGATTTATTAGGTAGAATATTGTATGCTATTACTCTATCCTTAACCTGTATGATGAATATGGACATTAAAGTATACACTAGAGTAACACTAAAACGTATCGTTTATAAAAGACCAATATGAGATAATGTAGATTAGGGAAACACTATCCTCATATAAATTATACAAGCTTATGGATGTGGATATGATCTGAGCCTATACTACGATATGTATATTTTTTATCACTTTATTATGATATATTTATCGGCCTAGGATTAAGGGACATTTCAACATCCTAGAGCACTAGACATTACACCATTGGCTTGGCACCTTGGTACAAGGGTTTTAAGGGTAAAATTGAACAAACAACTATAAAGGATAATTGTGTGTCTTACACGATTAGTGGCATCATAAAGGAAATTAATGAGACAACATTAAGAATTATAGAGTTGTCTGTTCGCAAGTGGACTCAGGATTACAAGGAATTTCTAGAAGCATTAATGACTGGGAATGATAAGATTAAAGAACCATTCATAAGGGACTACAAGGAATACAATACTGATACCAGGGTCCATTTAGAGGTGTCATTGTCTGAAGAGAATATGAATATTTCACTTCAAGAGGGCCTTTTAAGAAAATTCAATTTGACTACTACAATTAGTACAAGTAACATGCATCTTTTTGTCTCAAATGGAATCAATCATAAATATGAGACCCCTGAGAAAGTTTTGGAGCACTTCTATCATATCCATCTTGAATTCTATGAAAAGAGAAAGAAAGTCCAATTGGACAACCTTCATCTTGATTTTTTGAAATTGGGAAATAAAGTCAGATTCATCAAGGGAGTGGTAAATGGAGAAATCATAGTGAACAACAGGAAACATGCAGAGTTTCTTAAAATCAAATAGATGAAAAAACACATACAAAAAACCAGATAATAATCATGAACAAGCTTAATATTGAATTATGAACTGTAAAGGAAATTACAAAATGTGACAGTACGAACTTGGTCAAGCGCACAAGAAAACATATCCTGGACATGACCCTGGTTGACAAGTTGTATTGCTCATGTTGCAAGAGGATTTGTACCTACGCTGCCAATTCATTCAAAATCCGTAATTATCTATACAATAAATACAAGTAATTGATGTAGTATTTTTTACTCTAAGATGCATTATTATGATAATGTTAGAACATATGTTGAAAATGCCAAAACATACTTGAATAAGCTCCTCTTCATTTCAAGAACAATTTATTGGAGTCACCTGACTTGGAACAAGCCTCCCACGATCTCAAAGAGTAGCAACAAAGTCAACAGTGACTTTTTTGTTGCTACGTTGGATCGAGGGAGGTTTGCTCCAAAATTAAATAGCTACAATAAATTATTCTCTACTAAACAGGGCCAACCATGTGAATGTGGAATCTCTTATGGCCCCTCTCCCCCCCCGCTCTCATCACTCTCAATTCCTCAATACCCAATCTATATTTCATTTTTTACTTTCATGAGTAGAAAAAAATAAAAAATTCAATAACTAATAAAAAACAATGCAACAAAAGGTACGTAAGAAAACATTGAAAGTGCTTGACATAAAAATAGTATGATAAATGAGTTTTTAATATAACACAAAAAATGTTCCAAGTATGGTATCATTTGTCTTATAATAATACAATATTTTACATTGTCAAATTTTATTTTTTCATCTTCCTGCTTCTAAAGCTCCTAACTACATCATCAACATCATCGTGCTCTACTCATGTTTCGTGCCTTTCCCGTAGAGCTGACCTAGTTGTGTAGTCACGATGTCTGGTCTCATGCAGTGATGGGGTATCACCTACAAAAACAAATAATATTAAATTTAATTGTCAGTTTTTAAATATCATTGAACTATTTCGATAATATTAATAAAAAAAAATTGCAATGAGATTATTTACCTAGTGCACCAAATATCACTGCTGGTGATCCGGATTTATGCAGGAATGTAACATAATACACATATAGCCATAGATATAGAGATTCAGTGGAAATAATGCTTCATTTTATTAAAATCAAATCACTGAAATAAACTAGCTAGGGCATTGGTAGCATATCTCTGAGAAGAGATGTGGCGGCTACAGGCCTATGAACCGTGTTACATAAATGAAAGTTGTTTACAGAAAAAATGGAAATAAACAACTAGGGTGCTGGTAGGCTTATCTTTAAGAAGAGATGTGGTGGCTACAGGCCTATGAACTGTGTTACAAAACAACTGACTGAAACATGCTTATAGAAATAATGGAAATGGATTTGAAACAGGGTGCTGGTAGCGAATCTCTGAGAAGAGATGTGATAGCTACAGACCTCTGAACTGTGTTACAATGAGGCTCGAGGGCCTATTTATTGTTGAGAAATAATGTAGAATCTAAAACGTCCAAAAACCTAACCGTAGGAGATGAGGCGCCAAAACTGTGGGCGCCCGTTTGGGTAAATTGGTGGTTCAACTTCCCGGGGGCATAACTTTGGCACCCGATCTCCGTTTGACGCGCCCAATAGCTCGTTAGAAAGATCTATCCGAGATCATAACTTTTGAGTGAAAACATAGGACCATGACCCATGTTGCCTCGTTTTCCCAAAAGCTGGCGCAGGGCCCCAAAACTGCCCCGTGTCTGTGACCCGAAAAACTGCTAAAAATATTAAGTTATGCCGAAACTTACAAACTGAAATAACCGATGGTGTGGGTTCAAATGGACTTGATGGGTGGCCACCAATATCCACCTGGATTATTAATGCCCCAAAACGGCTCCGGGTGTGCAGGACCCGAAAACCTGCTATAAATAGTAAGCTGTGCTGAAGCTGAAAAAACTAAAAGAATTGATGATGCGGGTCCAAATGGAATAGGTGGGAGGCCACCGATATCCACCTAGACTGGGGACCGTTGCCTTGTCTTACAATTAGTGGTAAGATCCTCAAGTACAACATTCTCTGTCATTTAAACAAAAAACATTATAAGGACAACCATCAAGGTATAATTAGAAAAAATTATAAGTGGAAATTAATTACCGTCATGGTCATTGCTGATAGTAGCATTGCCGGCCTGTTCCCCACTACAATGATCAGGTTGCACGTTAGGAACATGTTCTTCTGGCAATATTTCGCTCTCAACACACTGCTCTACAACTGGGTTATTAGAATCGTTGAAAGTGTTTCTCCCCTAATTTAAACAAAGTTGTTAGACATTAAATTTATGGACTAAAACAAACATATTGAAAGGTTAATGTTTTACCTTATCAGGCATTCTGGATCTTGAAATCGTCCTAAGCTTCTAAGATATTCAATCACGACTTCATATCCTAATGGAAGCGATTCTTTTTTAAATTTCCTTCGTAGTTTCGTTCCCAATTCTTCTACCCTACATTACATATGATCGTGTATTTTTTATGTTATTTTGATGTGATTATAAAAATGTTGGAAGGTGATACAATTAATTACAATATGTTTAACAATACACCTAATGGCTAATTTCGCAAGTAGCCGCCCTGCCTAGCTTATGATGGCCCTGGCCTAGCTTATGATCGCCCTTTTTTTCAACTTAGCTTTAGTTTCTTCGAGGTGTCGTAAAACCGATCATCAAAAGATTGGTTAGATACATTTGTACACTTTTATTTTAGACACAGAGAAAATTAAAGCTATTCAATTAAAGTTGTAATTTACCTTGCGGGACCAGTTAGCATTTTTCCTTCTTTCTTTGCCCTTTTCTATTTTCCATCATGGATGAGTGCTCTCCACTCACTCTCTGAAACCGTGAGAAGACGCTCATATCTATGGTTAAATTTCAATTACATCCTATAGGTGTCCCTGGTATATTTCAAATATTTGCCAACTACCCGAGCCACCCTATTCTGTCAAATGTGCCCACCCCAAAAAGGGCTTCTAGATAATCTAGAAGTTCTTTTTTCAGGTTGGAATTATGGGAATTCCACCTTGTACGTATGGTTGGGCCAAAAATTATCAACACCTTGCTCTCCAAAAACTTGTAGAACTCATTGTTTCCTACACAGAAAAAAGATATTATCATTAATTTAAAAATAAAAATCATGATAAAATATAGTTTAGATAGAGTACATGAAATAGTTAAAATATTAAAACTTACCTGGGAATTGTACGTGCTTTATAGGGACACCTTCATCATTCACCAAAAATGTGCCATCAATGGTCTCCGTGGAGCTGACACGTGTAGCTCCAGGAAACACAATAATATAGTTGGCCATTTCAGCCTCATCACTGCCAACACGTTCAATGGTTGGATGGGTGTCTTCTTGGGCAGGTTGTGTTTCTTGGCTACCACCTAAAGGTGTAGAAGGTGTATGAGAGGGTCGCTCGGCAATCTCTTGCCCTTGTTTCCCATTACCACCAACACCGGGTGCATCAGGTGTCAGATAACGCTACATACAAAAGAATTTTTTTGTTAGTTTATGTTGGGTGTGGAGCTTGATTATCTTGTTTACTTTGTATCACAAAGAGCTGGACCCCTATACCTTACAAGAGGCAACAATGCCGCCCGTAATTAATCGCGGGAGGGTCCATGGGGTTGACAACATGGGAGCACCCTCATGGTGAAACGGCATTTCAGTTAAAAACAGATGTAAAATTGCCTTGTAAAAGTATAGTAATTTCTAGTCAATCTAGGTCGTTCATTAGGCAAATGATCTGACGGTAGAAGTTATGTTTAGATTATGGTTTTTTGCCCTAGAAGGAAACCCCCTTGTATATATGAGGGTATTGTATTGCGGCTGTGTATTATGTGTGTATTCTCGGAGCGAGAAACAGAGAGGGAGACTGTGAGAGAGAACATAGGATATTACAACGGATCTGCTGTAGGTTTTGTCTCTTCATTTTTGCTGGATAATAGAAAGGAAGGACTGGCTGTTCGGGGTGGACGTAGCCCAAACTGGGTGAACCACGTATATCCGTGTCTCTCTAGTTTTATGTGTTTTGTGTGCTTTTATTTTCCGCATATTTTATGTGTTGCATTGCTCTGTAATATTTAATTTTCTAAACAACGGGTATCAAAGTCGAAGGTCTATCTCGGGTCGATAAACCCGCAAAAGAATATTTCTTGGTTTACAGGAGAAATGGCAAAAGATGGCATATTTAGGGTCAAGAAATTTAATTACCAAAGATTCCATTGTGGGAAGATGCAGTATGGTAGATTATCCGATCAGAAATATCCGTACCCACCATTGAGCGGTAAAAAAACAAAGAAGTCACGCGGCCATGACAGACGCAGAATGGAACATTCTTGATAGAAAGGCACTCGGAATAGTACGGTTGTGCCTTGTAGCATCAGTTGCCTTCAATATTTCGAAGGAAACAACAACAAAGGGTTTGATGCAGACGTTTGCGAAACTATATGAAAAACGCTCGACCTCAAACAAGGTATTTCTTATGAAATGATTATTTAATATGAAGATGTTGAAGTTGATCTGCTATGCACTATTTAATTATTTTTAATAAGGAAGCACGGTACCGGCTAAGTTCTGTAGGGGTAAACTTTGATGATGAAGTTAGGGCTCTTTTATTTCTGTGCTCATTGCCAGAAAGCTGGAATGGTTTAGTTATGGCCATTAGTAACTTTGTATCTAGATCTAGTACTTTAAAGTTTGATGATGTTGTCGGTGCTATCCTTAGTGAGGAAATGCGACGAAAAAGCTCTGGTGAGACATCGGGTAATGCTTTGAGTGCAGTCTAGGGGAAGAAGAATGGAAAGAGGAAAGATCTTGGGTTATCGCAGTAAATCCAAGAAAAGCAGATCCAAGTCCAGATAGGCGATAGTGTGCTGGAAATGCAGAAAGAGAGGACACCTAAAGAAAGATTGTAGATCTTGGAAGGGAAAAGAAGGAGATGCACAGCAAGAAAACAATCATGAAGCAAATGTGACAGGTGATGTGTTACAAGATGCTTTGATTCTTTCTTTCAAAAATGTTACTGATTTTTGGGTTGTAGATTCAGGGGTTTCATTCCATGCCACACCTGATAAGAAATATTTTCATGACTATGTTCAAGGAGATTTTGGACAAGTCCGTTTGGGTGATGATAAACCCTGTAAAATTGTTGGAATGAGTAAATTTCTTGTAAAACAATAGAATGGAAACCAATGGCTACTAAAGGAGGTAAGGCATGTTCCAGATCTAAAGAAAAATCTGATTTCAAACAGTATTGGTAATAGCAAAAGGTGAAAAGGTTGGTACATTGTATTTATGCAATGGTATTTCTAACTCTGTTAATGCTTTAACTTCCAAAGGAGAAGATGTAGGATTATGGCATCATAGGCTCGGACACATGAGTGAGAAGGGAATGAATATTCTTCAATCAAGAGATTTGTTGCCAGGTTTGAAGAATGTTGATTTGGATTTCTGTGAAAATTGCATTTATGGAAAACGAAAGAGAGTCAGATTTCTCAGAGTTGGGAAAGAAAAGAAGAGCGAAAAATTGGAGCTTGTGCATACAGATGTATGGGGACCTACTCAGGTATCATCTCTCGGTGGCTCTCGTTATTATGTTATTTTTATTGATGATGCAAGTAGAAAAACTTGGATTTATTGTATTCAAAATAAATCTGATGTATTTTATACTTTCAAGAAATGGAAATAATTAGTTGAGATTGAGACGGGAAAGAATTTTAAGTGTCTCAGATCAAACAATGGAGGTGAATATTACAACAAATAGTTTGATAGGTATTTTTTAAAGCATGGAATTCGCAGAGAGAAGATAGTTCTAAGAACACCACTAGCAAATGGTGTGTCAGAAAGGATGAAAAGGACAATCATGGAGCGTGCAAGGTGCATGAGATTGCATGCATGATTTCCTTTACAATTTTGGGCAGATGCTGTAGATACTATTGTTTATCTAATAAACAGAGGGCCTTCAATTTCCTTGGATGGTGGTATTCCATAGGAAGCATGGACAGGTAAAAAGGTAAACTACGCTTTTTTAAAACCTTTTGGTTGTGCGCCCTTTGTCCATATTAATAAAGAAAATAGAACAAAGCTTGAGGAAAAATCAAAGAAATTTACCTTTATTGGATATGATGTTAATGATTTTGGTTATCACTTATATGATTATGAAAATCACAAAATCATTAGGAGCAGAGATGTAATATTCAATGAAAAGGTATTGTATAAGAATCAGTTGCAGGAAAAGAAATAGGAAAAAGAAGGCAAAATTTGCAGTTTCTTGATGGAATATTTGAAAAAGTAAAGGTGCCTAAAAATAATAATAATCAACAACCACAATAACAACAATCACCACAACAGAAACGGGCACCTCAAACACCTGAAAGTGGTGTCAGAAGATCTACTAGGATAAGTAGACCCTCTGAACGATACTCTCCTTCATTATATTATTTATTTTTGAATGATTTTGGTGAACCTGAATGTTATGAAGAAGTAATGAGTTGCAAACGGGGAGGGAAGTCGAGGGCTAGCCATGGATGAAGAAGATGGAATCAACAATGCCATATATCAGGACTTGGGACTTAGTCACGTTTCCTATAGGTAAAAATACATTGCAGAATAAATGGGTTTATAGGCTGAAGGAAGAAGATGGAGGAAAATAGAGGTACAAAGCTAAAATTTTGGTGAAGGGGTTTTCACGGAAGAAAGGTATTGATTTTGATGAAATATTTTCTCCTGTTGTTAAGATGACTTCAATCATAACTATCTTAAGTCTTGTAGTAGCGAAAGATTTACATCTTGATCAATCAGATGTAAATACAACATTTCTCCATGGAGATTTGGAGGAAGAGATATACATGCGACAACCAGGATATGAGGTCAAAGGGAAAGAAAAATTAGTGTGCAGGCTAAAGAAGAGCTTGTATGGCTTAAAACAGGCTCCAAGGCAGTGGTATCTAAAATTTGACAAGTTTATGTCTAAACAAGGTTATACTAGATTTCACTCTGATCACTGTGTTTATCTGAAAAGGAAAAATGATGGTAGCTATATTATATTGTTATTGTATGTAGATGACATGCTTATTTCAGGGTCTAACATGCAGGAAATAAATGTGCTCAAAATAAAATTGGAAAATTCCTTTGCAATGAAGGATTTGGGAGCTGTAAAAAAAATCCTTGGTATGAGGATAGCTAGAGACAGGAAAAATCGCAAATTAACATTGTCTCAGAATGAGTACATAGAAAAGGTGTTGAAAAGATTTAATATGCAGAATGAAAAACCAATTAGTACACCTTTTGCTAGCCATTTCAAACTTAGTAAGAAGTGTGCCCCAAGACCCAAGAAGAAATGGATTATATGTCTAAAGTTCCATATGCATCAATGGTTGCAGGTTAATGTATACGATAGTTTGCCTGAAGACCTAATATTGCACATACGATAGGAGTTGTAAGCAGTGCTATTAGATAATCCAAAAGAAAAGAACATTAGATAAGCGATAAAATGGATTCTCGGATATTTGATTACCACAAATCAGTGTATGCTTTGGTGGTTCAAACATTGCTCTACTCTGATATGTTGATACGAGATATCGCGGAGGTGAGAGACTTGAGGAGGAGCACTACAGGATATGTATTTACTGTAGGTGGAACAACTGTCAGTTGGGTTTCAAAAATCCAAAGTGTTGTTGCACTTTCAACAACAGAAGCAGAGTATGTTGCTACTACAGAGGCTAGTAAATAAATAATTTGGTTACAAAGGTTTATGGATGAATTGGGTAAGAAGCATAATATGGGCACGTTATATAGTGATAGCCAAAGTGCCATTCATCTTGCAAAGAACTCAGCATTTCATTCCAGGACTAAACACATACATCTCAAGTACCATTTCATACGGTCAGTATTGGAAGATGGAGAGCTGAAGCTGGAAAAGATACACACTAGCCAAAATCCTACAGATATGCTAACAAAAGTTGTAACCAGGGAGAAACTGAGAATGTGCTCAGTTTCAATTGGTCTTCAAGAATGACGATGAAGATGAGGAATAGCCAGGTCCAAAGAGGAGTTATTGTCCAGCAAATGAAGCAGCGGTGGAGTTGCTACAATCAGTCTCCAAGTGGAAGATTGTTGGGTGTGGAGCCTGATTATCTTGTTTACTTTGTATCACAACATTGGACCCCCGTACCTTAAAAGGGGTGGCAACGCCGCCCGTAATTAATCGTTGCCGTGGGGGGTCCAGGGAGGGCAACAGAACTTTTCAGAGCCCCCCCCCTGGTGGGGGGTTTCGGGGACAACGCCCCCGAAGCTAAAAAAAGATGTAAAATTGCCTTGTAAAAGTATAGTAATTTCTAGTCAATCTAGGCCATTCATAGGCGGATGATCTGACGGCAGAATTTATGTTTAGTTTAGGGTTTTTTGGCCTAGAAGGAAACCCCCTTGTATATATGAGGGTATTGTATTGTGGTTGTGTATTATGTGTGTATTCTCAGAGCGAGAAAAAGATAGGGGACTGCGAGAGAGAACAAAGGATATTACAACGAATCTGCTGTAGGTTTTGTCTCTTCAATTTTTGCTGGATAATAGAAAGGAAGGACTGGTTGTTCGGGGTGGACGTAGCCCAAAATAGGTGAACCACGTATATCTGTGTCTCTCTGGTTTTATGTGTTTTGTGTGCTTGTATTTTCACATATTTTATGTGTTGCATTGCTCCATAATATATAATTTTCTAACATTTTAGTTAATGTAAAAATTAAAAATCAAACTATCACAATTCATCTCATGCAGAACAAAAAAAATATCCTTTTGATTTTTTATTATTACCTTATATGTTTCTAGCTGGGTCATAAGTTATGTTATCCTTATTGCTATTTTAGGTGTTTGAGGCGAAGCGTCTACCAAACGCTCAAATTCCAACTTTGCTTTTCGCGCCTTTTTTTGCAGCAACAGCAATGGACATAGGGATGAAGAAAGCTCTTCCTTGTAGAGGGAATCATCAGGCATACCATGGCTAGGTGTCTGCATATTTGAAAAAAATTAATATTATTTCAATTATGTAAATAACTAAAATACCTGAGGATAGAGCAATGTTGGCACTTTACATGTTCTTCCACTGGCCCCTTTCCATGATCATCTTATCTCAGGGTTGTTCCTGTACTTCCCTGATTAGTCTGCCACATTGCAATAAAATTAGAAATGTGAAAAACTTGAAAACAATATCTAACTTGAAAACACAAAATGAAAATTGAAATAATTTCTAAATTTACCTTTCTAATACATAAACTTTTTGCATTAAAGAGGCCCTGGAGTGGTTGAGTATAATTAAAAGTAAGGGTTGTAAGCCAAAGTTTTATACTTACACCTTGCTAGTAGACAATTTATGAAAATTAGGTAGATTAGATGAGGCTAAAGAGATTTTTAGTGAAGCTTGGAATGGTATCCACAGATGGGGTAGTCGTCATAACTATATAATGGAAAATATGCAAAATAATTATAGCTCTAACTCTTACATGTTGCAATCAACCAATTTAGCATATCCACATCATTCCCCCAAACAGTTTCCTAGATTCTATATTAAGATGCAAGCACACCTGTAACAAACAGAAAATAAGCTCACCATTTGAAATGGATTAACCCTAAATGTTCAAAAAAACATCGAGCCCTTTGAACTAGTTTGTTCTTGAATAAGCCAGTTCAGCTACAAATAGTCCAACCAAGTTTGTCTAGAATTAAATGAGATTTGGCCAAAATGTCAAGTTGGCTCACCATGTTGGCAAGCAAAGTTGACATGTTGAGTACTTGCCACAAATAGTGAGTAGTGTTATAGAGCATAGACAAAGTTCTTTATTTTTCTAATATGTAAAGGGCTTCCCATAAGACCATTGCCAAGTGTAAAAAATAAATTGTTGAGTGCTCAAATTCATCTTAAACAAACTAGATTCCAAATGATCTTGCAGAGTTTTTGAAAAGGAACTTTGTTAGCATGTTGTACCAATTGAGATCAATTAATACTCTCCATGGTAACAAAGTGATTGTTTCCTTGTCAAACAAATTCCCCCACATACAATATCTTTTGTGATTAGTTTCTTACCTACAAGAAAAAGAGTTAAACCATATAGCTCCATGTCCAATGAGAGGGTATAAACAGATCTCACTAATGTCGAGTCATAAAAAGGTATCTTTTGAACACCTAATTAGCCTACATTAATCATCAATCCGGGAGTGACTTTTTATTTCAAGAGTGTACTTTGTCTGAGGCTGCAATTATCTAAGAGAAATGTTGTGAAGATGTAGTACAGAATGTTAAATGCAAAAGTAACAAAATGTGTGTGAAGAAACCTAATTATAGTGACATGAATGGAAATATTAAACTACATCAATCTTGCAAAACATCGATCAGGGATGCAGTACCAGTAACTCTTTCCCTTAGAAGTCGATGCAAGATAACCAATCTGGGGACTTGGAAGCAATAACCTCTATCCTCTACAGTTGGTGATCTTAAAGTAATCGAAACGAAAGCAAATTCAATGAAAGTAAATTAAAAGAAATGAAATCTGGAAAGGAACAACAGCATGTAACTATAACTCATATGTTTTCTAATCGAAGACTATGAATAAATAATGAACAGAAATGGAACATCAACATGAAATGAACAACAATTACAATTCTAACATAATCAAGCAACTAGATTTCCATGCTTCAATCCTATCGATAGCCACTTACCACGCAACAATCAATTATAACAAATTATAAAATAATGGAATAGCAACTCAAATTAGATACAAAATAGCAAAGCTTTATAATGATAACAAGATAACCGAACGGCAAATGTGCTTCTTGTGAAGGATGAAATAGTAATAACTCTGTATTTGATCTAACAACGATAAACCAATTCTGTAATTGAAATAAACATTAAACACACTTCACACAACAGTAAGCAAGGATTAAAAATACAAACAACGAAGTGATTCTACTAGAGTCGGGCCCTTAGCGCCAGTGAAATACTATTGGGCTAATTCAGAACTTTAGAAGATGGATGAAACACGTGTCTTATATTAAACCAACATAAAGCATTACAGAGAAGGTTCTCTCAAAGCCGAGAGTCAATAAAACATTATATTACAGAGGAAATGTTTAAATGTAAAGCCTTTCGACTAACTCACTGACTTCTCCCCTCTGTCACTAAAAGACATTTTTTTTATATCACATTTCGACGGAAAATTCAAGGAATAAGATGAGTTTGAACAACGATCCCTCAGGATCGAAGGACCCTGAGGGATTCGTTCCTCTTTATTTGGTTATCACCCTATTTACTCTGACCAAGGTCGAGCTATCCCCTGCCTTTTCTTAGCAATTCGTTCAGATCTCCTTGCCTTTGGCTGGATATGGTTCAATGCTGATGGAGCAGCAGTTACATTACTTTCAACCCCGCCTTTGGTACAGCTGTTCACCTCGTCGAATTCCTATTTTGTCTATCAAAAAGTAACCTTTAGTCATCTTTTTATACTAAACATAAACCTTTCCAATTCTATTGTAATTCTTACGATAAATTACCTTTCCAAGATAAAAAGGAGTATGTCTATGGTAACAGAATGAGAAAATACATAGTAATTTCATACCTCTTTCACTACCCAACATACCCCCCTGCTTAATCTTTTTCATGTCCTCATGAAAACTATAGTTCACATGGAGATCAGTCAAAGAATAAGCCAGATAAGGTTTGTCATCGACAGGCCTAAAACCACGTAGTGCAGCTAATTCCTCAAAAACATGTTTTGTCTGTCCTTCAAGAAGTTCATAAATAGCTTTGTAGTCCGAAGCAGGGTACCATGCAATAGGGCTGCGGAACCTACATCCTAACCAGTATGGTCCTTATTTTAAAACGAGATAGCTATATGAAATCAAGCGGTCTACAGCTAGCCCAAAGTTTCTATAATTAAATGGTTCCCTATTTTGCACATTCTGATTGGAGGTTCTCCACCGGACCTTGGCTGCTATATAAGCTTGGTTTCTAATGGATGAGAAATAGTCTGTTCCATTCAAAATAATTGATTTGTGGACAAGCCCCAGGGTTTGGGTAACGCCTTCCTTTGTCATCAAAATTTTCTGTCTAACCCAAAATTGAAGTGGGTTCTGCGGTTCACTTCTAACCCACAGATCTAATTCATTTTCCTGCCTTTGAAAGGCGTTATAGGCTTTAAGCCATTTTAATTGATTTACAGCAAAGGAAATGAATGCCTAAAACTAAACATCTCCGATAAACGGGCTAGGGTTTGATTCACAGTCATTTTCAAGTATTAGATTATGCAAGTAAAATTCACACAAAAGGCACTGTACTTTGATCCCATAAAGTTTGCAGCATGATACAAAGTCATCTATGGTTTTTAGCTCTATGGATTTCCCTGCCCTAACTGCCTTGATCTTTAGTTGTAAATATCTTTCTAGTAAAAACAAAGCATAGTTTTTTGCGGGGCATCTACAGGCTAAGACATCAGTATACAAGGAGCAGAGAGTGTCCATTTGATTGTAGGCTAGTTTTAGTTGGTTTATTACCTTATCAGCCTTTACCTCTACTTTCCGACATTTTTCATGAGCTTCAGCTTCTACTTCATGAATAATTCTCATTTGTTGCTGCAATTCTTGATATCTCTTTCTTGGGACAGTATCTTCTTCCAATTTCTGTCTTTCTATTCAGGCCTGTGTCAATTCTTCTTGGAGTCTGACCAGTGTCGGATCACTAAAAGTGTGTTGACTGCTAGATTGCATATTTTCACTTAAAACAGGTTCCTCTGGAATAGCTTGTGTTGGAACAACCGTTTTTTGCTCCGCATCCTCATAATTAGGCTTAGGTATGGTTTCTTTTGTAACTTGGGGATTCCTAGTAGCGGTCACCTTTCTCTTTTTCGAAATTCTTTTGATAGAAATGCTTCTTCTCTTAGGGGCTTGCTTAGGCATCTGTTTCATTCTCAGAACCCTAATGGTTTTATTGAGCTGCTCTACTAGTTTATGAAGCTTTATTCGTTCCCTGTGAAGCTTCTCAATCTCAGTTGTTTTCCTCCTCTTTCTTAATGGAACAACCGCTCCTTTATCTGAACCCGTTTGCTCAACAAGGTTTTGATCTATATCAGCCATACCTTCAGTTAAATTCTCTTCTTGATCTTCTCCTTGGGGTTCTTCTTCCACAATCCTATGCCCTTGGCTAAATTCTTCGGGAATCATATTCTCAGTTGACTCTGCAATCTCCTGTGGGCTTCCAGCTTCGGTGTTCTCTTTCTCTTATTCACGCCTCTCAGGAGAAGCAACCCTAGCTTCGCTAGGGTTTGCTGTTTCATTCAGCATTTCTCCAGCTGTTTCTTTATCGATAGCAAAGTACTATGGTAGTTGATTAATATATATATATATATTGAGGTCCAAGGGGCTATGAGGCCATGCATAATCACTCATATTGGCCAAAATTTGGGCCAATTGGTCTTCTTGTAAAGGGCTTATGATAACATTTTCGGGAGGCTCTATTCCTTAATTATCGCTGCTATGATTGTCCTCATCCTCCTCATAGGTATGATAACTTTCTTCCTCCTCATCCGAATACCAAATTTCTCCTTCAAATGCTTCTTCCTCAGTATTTCCTTTGATTTCTTCTTCCTCATTATTTCCTTCCTCTGCACTGGATTGTTTTTCACTACTGGTATGGCAACTTATTTCTTCTTCGTCTGAGTAGCGAATTTCTCCTTCTAATTCCTCTTCCTCATCAGTACGAGGGATTAATCCCTCCAATTGTGGAGGTTGTTCATCCTCTGAGCTGTGCAATTCCAGGGGCTGGCTGCTACTACCCGGAAGTCCTTCCACCATCCTCCTACTTCGTTTCGATCGGAGGGAATTTTTGTGAGTAGAAGGCTCAGCCATTAAGCCAACCATCCTCTTCCATTTTGGAGCAGGTAAAGCTAACCCTCTATCAATGGAAAATATTAACTCTTCCCAGCTGGTCTGTTGCTGAGCGAGGCTATGACTTACTATTAATTGAATTAGACAATGGTGGCTAACCACCATATCTGCATGTTGAACTTTTCTTATACCACGAGCAGTATCATGCAACAAATAATTTAAAAATGAAGGCAAATTAATGGTGCATTTCTATTTTAATACAGCTAGTAGCTTAAGGTGGCGAGGTCTTACCACATCCTTTCTTCCATCACACGTTATATAAGCCTGTACAATCTTGGCCAACTCTGTCCATGGTTCTCCTAATGATGCTGGCTGAACTCCTTTACCTTTGATAACTAACGTCTGTCTGTCATCTTGAAAAATCTTCATGGCTTCTCGAATCCTAATCTTCTTATAATTCCAAATAGTCCCTTGCGCTGGGATTCCAGACAGCTCTGCAATTATTTCGTTAGATACAACTATCTGTCTTCCTCTGACCATGGAGGATCCTTCCTGCAAGTTCAGTAAAAATTCGGTGGCCACTGCTTCATGGGGTTGTTGCATCCTCATGAAATATGTAATCCACCCCAGTCTTTCTAAAATTGCTTGTGCAGCATCAGAAACAATTAGCACTTGTGGTTCACTACGAATTGGCTGTCCTCCCATCGTCTCTGCACTCTGTTAATTTTTCTCAACACACAGTAATCACAATGGAACAGCACAGCACGGTGAATTGGAATAATGTCGTTGAAAATTTGTTATTTCCTAAAATGCAGGGATTTATTTCATATACAAGTAAAGAAATCTCAGGGTTTGATCTGCATGCAGACATCCGCGCCCCCCGAATGAATGATAGGTCGTCCTCGACCGTCAATTGAGAGAGGCAAGTGTGGGACAGTAGTAGTACAACAGTAAAAAGCAGGCGTAATTATGATACATTCAATCAAATTATAGCAATTACTGAAATAAATGTGTGTGATGAATCGGTAATGAATAGAAAATCATTTTGTAATGATTCAAATATGAGGAGAAGGGATAGCATAAGATAAACATAAGTACAATTGCATTATTTACCATTTGAGACTAATATGATCGATTGTAATGATTTTCATGTATAATAGGTTCGGAAGTAAAGGTAAAGGATTCATATTTTCATTTGACATTTAAATAGAGATATAGGAAAAGGGTTAAATATAACTATTGATGTGTATAAGTGTGACTCCAATACCATCATCAGAGCTCTGTTGCTCACAGGTGTCCATAACCTTGACAAAGTTGCTTTCTTACCCACGGAACCATTGTCCTTTATTTATGCTGAGGAAGTGCTTTTTGTTGAATATCATGATGGAGGCCATTGTGCTGGCTTGGTGACCAGATAAACCACAATGCCATTCAACGGGAAGAAGTGAAAGTTGGACAGGCTGGCTTGTGATGAGACCTCCTGTTCCAAAGACTTCTTGATTTTTTCAATTGTCTATTGGACCATATCCCTAGTTTGGTGGCCATGATGGGAATGCCACTTCACTGCCTTCCTTGTGATCATGGTAGGCTGGCTTTTGATGAGACCCCCTATCATCCATTTGCAAAATCATAAGATTATTAATAAAATATGTAAATGTTTTTCTTTTTTTATACAACACTTTTCCTCAGTTATTCGTAAAGTATGGCTCAATCACTCCTTAAGAGTAGGGATGGTGGAAGAAGTCTGAACATCTCAATAGAAAAAAATATGCCCTTATTCCTATTCTATAAATAAAAATCAAAGAAAGTTATAGCATATGGGAAAGAACCAGTCATGATAAAAATAATCGATTCTATTAATTCAATGGTAATAAAGTAGCAAAATTATGTTATTGATCATGCCCCTTTTCCTTTTTTTTTTATCATTACTAGACAATTTCCTTAAAAAATGACGATTTCTTTTGATTTGCTGATTACATTAAGCTTTAATTTGTATGATTGTATATAAATGGTATATTTTCCTTTAGAAAAGTGATAAAAAAAAAATCAAGATGCTAGCTTAAAACAAAAACAATCCACTCAAAAAAGATGTTGTTCCTTTAAAAAGAACAACAAAAAAATAATCTACCGAAGTGTTGTTCCTTTCGAAAGGAACAACAAAAATAATCTGCGGAAGTGTTGTTCCTTTAGAAAGGAATAGAAAAAACACTCTGCGGAACTGCTATTCCTTTCGAAAGGAATAGAAAAAGTGTTGCTCCTTTGGAAAGGAACAACAAAGCAAACGAAATAAACATAATTTTTCTCTTTTTTCTCTTTTAAAGAAATCGAATTTCATGAAACAAACGATGAAGAAATAAAGAAGTGATATTAACAGAAGTTTTAAAAAACAAATTTCATAAAACAACAATCAAGAAAGCAAAAAATGCTTTATGTACAGAATAAAAAAAGAAATGATTTATCAAACTGGTGCTGAGGAGGGGTTCTTCCCTTCAGCAAGAATTTCCATGGTAGAATCTTCCCGTAACTGTTAGTAAAAGGATTCCCAGGTAAGCGGTTTATGATACAATCGTACTCGATGATCGTTTACCTTAAAAGAATGTCCAGATCCGTCAATGGTAACTAATGTAATAGTTCCATTATCATGCACTTTCTTTATTTCATAGGGTCCAAGCCAGCGTGTCTGGAGTTTCCCTGGGAAATCCTGAAACCTAGAATCATATACGAGTTCCCAATCTCCTTCGTGGAAGATCTTTTCTTTGATATGGGCGTCATGCCATTTGGTTCTCTGTTGCTGAATTAATGTTGTGTGCTGAAGAGTAGAGAGCCCAATTTCATCTAACTCATTAATTTGCTGCAGTCTTTTAGCCTGGGCTTCATTCAGATTTAGACCCACCTTTTGAGCTGTTCTTAATGTTTGAATTTCAAATTCTATAGGAAATATGGGTTCTTTTCCAAATACCAATTGGTATGGTGAATATCCTGTAGTAGGTCTCCACGTTGTTCGATATGCCCACAATGCTTCTGGCAATCTGTAGGCCCAATCTCGTCTGTGTGAGGCAACGATTTTTGTTAATATAGATTCGATTACTTTGTTCATGCTCTCTACTTGTCCATTGGCCTATGGGTGATATGGAGTTGTAATCTTGTGCTGAATGTCATAGTTTTGCAATGTTTTAGCTAATTTATTACCTATAAACTGTGGTCCTCCATCTGTGATTATGTCCCTTGGGAGGCCATAGCGCACAAAGATTTGGAAAAGAAACTGTATTACAGAGCCCTCTATAGCTTTTGAAAGAACCTCTGCTTCAACCCATTTGGTGACATACTCAGTTGCAACTAGGATGTATGTTTTTTGGTTTGATGGGGGGCTAATAGGACCAACAAAGTCAAGGGCCCAGCGTTCAAATGGTTCAATCACTAGTTTAGGGTTCAAAGGCATTTCATCAGACTGCCCAGGGTGACCTGCCCTTTGGCAGCTATCACAGGCCTGCACGAATTTTTTGGCATCTTTAAATATAGTAGGCCAATAATATCCTGTTCGTAAAACTTTATGGGCAGTTCTACGATCTGCAAAATGTCTACCACACTGTCCATCATGGCATGCTTTCAAGATATCAAATACCTCGTCCTCCCTAATGCATCTCCTTATTTGCATATCTACACGTGTATGAAATAGGTAGCCCCTAATCCAGGAGAATCGGGTACTACGGTGTATTATTTGCTTTCGTTCATTAAGGGATAGATGTTTAGGTAATTCACCTATTGCCAAATAGTTCGATATATCAGCATACCACGGTGTTCTGATAGTGACAGCGAAGAGATGTTCATCCGGAAAGTGGTCTTCAACTGCTTCTGTATCTGTTGGCTTTGGCATTCTTGACAGAAAGTCAGCTACAGGGTTCTCTTTCCCAGGTCGACCTTTGATTGTGATATCAAATTCCTACAGTAAAATCAACCATCTTGTCACTCTTCTGTTTGTAACAGGTTTATTTGCTAAAAATTTAATGGAAGAGTGATCAGTATATAGTACTACAGGATACCCAGTTATATAATGTCTAAACTTGTTTATAGCATGAACTACTGCTAAAAATTCTTTCTCAGTCATAGTATAATTTAATTCAGTAGGGGATAGATTTTTGCTAATATAATAAATTACATATGGCTTCTTGTCTTCCTCCTACACAAGTTCTGCTCCAATTGTTGTGTCTGAGGCATCAGATGAAATTTGGAATGGAAAATTCCAATTTGGGCCCCTCAGGACTGGGGCTGTTGAAACAAGCTTTTTCAGATAATTAAAGGCATTGTCACATTTATCTGTCCAAATGAAATCAACATTTCCAGTCACTGCATATAAAGGTGCAGCTATTCGAGAATAATGTTCTATAAATATTCTATAGTAACCAGAAAATCCAAGAAAGCTACGTACCTTTGTTTTTGTGGTGGGTGTGGTAATTAACAAGATTATTTGAATTTTAGCTGGGTCCACTTGAATTCCAACTGCTGAAATATAATGCCCTAAGATAACTCCTTCGGTCATCATCATAAGACACTTTTCGTGGCTTAAGCAAAGCCTAGTGTTAATACATCTTTGCAATACCTTTTCTAGGTTTTCTAATGCAAGATCAAAGTCATCCCCATAAGGTGTGAAACCATCCACATATACTTCGAGGCCTTCATTTATTAAGTCTGCAAAGATGCTGATAATTTCCCTTTGGAATGTAGCAGGGGCATTGCATAGGCCAAAAGGTAGGACTTGGTAGGCAAATGTCCCCCATGGACAGGTAAAAGTAGTTTTGTCCTGGTCTTCAAGGGAAATTTGTATTTGATTGTACCCACTAAAGCCATCGAGGAAAGAAAAGAATTTCTTCCCTACCAATGTGTCTAATACCTGGTCAATGAAAGGAAGGGGAAAGTGGTCTTTCTGTGTTGCCTTATTAAGTTCACGATAATCTACAAATATCCTCCACTTTCCGTTCTTTTTTGGTACCACCACTAATGGAGAGACCCACTTGCTATTAGATATTGGGTAGATGAAATTAACATCCAATATTTTTTGTAATTCAGCTTTCACAATATCTTTAAGGTGAGGATTTAGTCTTCTTTGAGGTTGGCGAATGGGTCTTGCATCTTTTTCAATATAAATGTGGTGAGTATACAATTGAGGATCAATTCCTTTCATATCGGGGTAATCCCATGCAAAGGCTGCTTTGTATTTTCGTAATAATTGGACCAATTTCTCTTCTTGTTCCGTAGTGAGATTTTTGTTAATGTTTAGAGTTTTTCCTGGCTCAATTTCTACAACCTTGCTATTATACATTGAAGTAGTAGGTATTGCTTGATTAGGAATATCTTTGAAAGGATCTTCTTCTTCTTTATTATCGAATGCTACCCTAATCATGTGACATTGCAAATGAGATCTGGTTTGTGATTTATTGATAAAACTATTAATTACATCATCCTCTATTTGATCTTTAAAATCAAGAGCATTTTCTATAGTTAGAGGTGATCTCATAGTTTCCATAAGATATGATGTAGGTGGTTTTCTTGTTTTGATTATTGATAGACTTGGCTGGGCTGGGGGATATAGGGCTAAATTTTTGACATAATTTCCCCTTGTTATTGTCATGTTGCCTTGTCGGCATCCAATATAAGCATCGGCAGTTGCCAACCACGATCTACTTAAGATTAACGGGTGTCCATCTAGCCGGTTATTTGGATTGATAACCAGGAATTCAGCAAGGTATTCCCAAGAATATACATATACCATTACATCCTGTAGTGTACCTTCTGGTTTGACTACCGATCTGTCAGCCAATTCCAACAAGGTTTTTGTTGGCTCTAGTGATGCAATGCCAAGTTTTTGACAGGTAGTAGTTGTTATAATATTGATTGCTACTCCCAAATCAACTAAGACATTTCGAAATGATGGCCCATTGATTTGCACTGTCACTATAGGATTTCCTGGGTCTTCATATTTTACAGGTGTTTCCATTCCTGATAATAAGTTAGATAAGGTACCGACTATTTGGACAGTAGGATTGGTGGTTGTTCTCCTCTTTGGCTTCTTTATGCATAATTCCTTAATAGTTTTTGCATATATAGGAATGTCTTGAATAGCTTGGAGGAGAGGGATTTTTATATATAAATTTTTTAATTCTCCCAGAAGATCAAAATTAGGTTGTTCTAATAGATGAGGTATAATTAATCATTCTGGGAATGGTGGAGAGGAATTTGTTACTTGTTGTTGACTTCGTTGTTGATTTTGTTGTTGAACTTCCTTCTCATTTTGTGCTATTTGTTCTACAGGTAACGGATCTTCAATATGGACATCATTATTTCTCTCTGTTTCCACTATGCGCCCAGACCTTAATTGAAGATCATTGCACTCCCTCAGTTCAGTTTCTACTTCTGGGGGTTCCATTATTTGGACAGACTGAACTGGCCTATTGTTTGGGTTTGGGTTGGGTTGAGTTCGGAGTTGTGGTCTTAAGTTGGTCTGGGGGTTTGTATAAGGAATTGGCAGTGTAGGTTGAGAGAGAGGAATTGATCTGGCTGGCTGATTTGTAGGCTTTTTCCAGTTTGACTGCTAGGCCTGACTCTGGGAAGTAGAGGGGGACCATTGTGTAGGATAGTTATTTTGCCAAAATGGTGGGTAGAAAGGAAAGATAGGCCAATTATTTTGGTTTGTTTTATTTGTCCAAGATGTGGGAGGAAATGGTTGTTGTGATCAATTGGGGAAAGGTGGTTGATTCTGCCACATCCCACTATATTGTTGAGCATTATACTGAGGAGGCTGAAAATAAAATGGATCATTTGGCATACTTGATGGTCGCGGCTGCCATTGTCGGCAATGATTAAGCAGACATACCACTTCTGATTCTTCTTCTGCCTCCTTATAAACTGATTTTAGGCCAGGAAGTGAAGGACATCCCTCTGTAGGGTGATCTTTCGTGGAAATGGCACCGACTTTAATCACATCCAATAGGCATTCTTTGTGGTTGTGTTTCTTTCTACATCTGGGACAAAATATTGCCAAGTTTTGCTCTGCTTCTGCCTGTTTTATTTTGGCTTGCATAATATCGAACTGCGTTGTTAGTGTCCCAAGTATGTCTGTCTTAAAGTCTTCTAGCAGATTTCCAATCTCTGCACGAATCACACCTTCATTAGAGGTCTTATTTTCCCTTGTAATTATATCACGTTCTATTGATTTCAATCTTGTATTGCCCCTCGAACTCTTGATACACAAATCAATGATGTCAGGATAACTTTACTGATATATATCACCTTTTCCCATAATATTCAATGTTTCAACCCATTGATCTTTCATTCTCCTAATTAATGTGGTTTTCAAAACATTATCAAGTAAGGGTAAAGATGCATAAGGGGATCTCTGAAGATTGTATTAAAACCGTTCCACATACTCTTCCAAGATGTCATTTGGTTTTGCTGTCATTTGGAATATTTCATCTTTTAGTTCTCAAGACCTGCAATAATCTTGATATTTCTTTAAAAATGCAGCCTTCATATGATCCCAATCAGTTATGACACCCCCACCTAATCCCATAAACCATCGCAAGGCTGCCCCTTTTAATGTATAAGGGAATAGTTTTAGTTTTCAGGCATCGGTGGTGTAATCATATCCTCTGCATAGCACATCAAATTCAAACAAAAATGCATCTGGGTCCTCTGATGTTAAGTCATGAAATGTGGGAATATGTTGAAGGGGGATAGCTTTCATAGGTGCATTGACTGCAGTATCTACTATAGGATATTGTAGCGTAGAGGTTTGATGGGGTGCCTACTGGTTCTGATTTTGGTTCTGGGCCATTTGATCGAACATATGCCAATATCCCTCTGGGATTTCCAAGGAATTTCTAGGTTGACGAGCAGGGGCAGGAATGGCTTTGACAACACTCCCTTTGTCTGGGATAATAAGTATTTCCTATTGACCTATTGTTTGAGGTGATTCAGGACCTTGGTTCTGAATAAGTTGAACAACACTTCCCTTATCTGGGCTTCTTATTGTTTGGGTGACTTTAGGAGATTTTGAGTCTCTGGTTTCTCCCATTTCCCCTTCTCCTTCTCGGATATTACTAGAGTTCCCTTCCTGAAGGAAACTTATGCAAGGATTCTCAATTTCTTGGGAATCTTGCTCAATTCCCTTTGTTTGACTGTGTATCTCAGCAAAGGCTTCAGATGGTGACTTTGTAGCTTGACAGGAACTAGTAGGTTGTCTAGAAATAGTTCTTTTAAATCCTATTGATGGCTGAGATTCAGTTCTTTTAAGGATTTCGTCAATAAAGGTTGTGCGCCCAAGGGTCACCGGTCCCTTAGGTTTTTCAGTTTTAGGAGGAATTTTGTTTCGCTTATTTGGTTTATTCATTCAAGGAAACAAACCTTCATTCCTACCTAAAGAAATAAGCTTACCTACTTCTGCTGTGAAGCAGGCTGTGAGCAAGTGTGTTTCTTACCCAATGCACATGTTCTTACCTTCTGTCTTTAATACCCAATTCTTCACAAGCAGAAGAAAATCAGTTGTGCATCACTCCTTTGAAATGTCATACACTCTCCTCGGGAACGACGCCAAAATTTCAAGTCATAAAAAGGTATCTTTTGAACACCTAATTAGCCTACATTAATCATCAATCGGGGAGCGACTTTTTATTTCAAGAGTGTACTATGTCTGAGGCTACAATTATCTAAGAGCAATGCTGTGAAGATGTAGTACAGAATGTTAAATGCAAAAGTAACAAAATGCATGTGAAGAAACCTAATTACAGTGACATGAATGGAAAGATTAAACTACATCAATCTTGCAAAACATCGATCAGGGATGCAGTAGCAGTAATTCTTTCCCTTAGAAATCGATGCAAGATAACCAATTTGGGGACTTGGAAGCAATAACCTCTATCCTCTATAGTTGGTGATCTTAAAGCAATCGAAACGAAAGAAAATTCAATGAAAGTAACTTAAAAGAAACGAAATCTGGAAAGGAACAGCAGCATGTAACTATAACTCATCTGATTGCTAATCGAAGACTATGAATAAATAATGAACAGAAATGGAACAACAACATGAAATGAACAACAATTACAATTTTAACATAATCAAGCAACTATATTTCCATGCTTCAATCCTGTCGACAGCCACTTACCACGCAACAATCAATTATAAAAAATTATAAACTAATGGAACAACAACTCAAATCAGATACAGAACAGCAAAGCTTTATAATGATAACAAGATAACCGAACGACAAATGTGCTTCTTGTGAAGGATGAGATAGCAATAACTCTATATTTTATCTAACAATGATAAACCAATTCTATAATTGAAATAAACATTAAACACACTTCACACAATAGTAAACAAGGATTAAAAATACAAACAGCGAAGTGATTCCACCAGATCCGGGTCCTTAGCGCCAGTGAAATACTACTGGGCTAATTCAGAACTTTAGAAGATGGATGAAACATGTGTCTTATATTAAACCAACATAAAGCATTACAGAGAAGTTTCTCTCAAAGCCGAGAGTCAATAAAACATTATATTACAGAGGAAATGTTTAAATGTAAAGCCTTTCGACTAACTCACTGACTTCTCCCCTCTGTCACTAAAAGACATTGTTTTTTATATCACATTTCGACAGACAATTCAAGGAATAAGATGAGTTTGAACAACGATACCTCAGGATCGAAGGATCCTGAGGGATTCGTTCCTCTTTGTTTGGTTATCATCTTGTTTACTCTAACCGAGGTCGAGCTGTCCCTTGCCTTTTCTTAGCAATTTGTTTAGATATCCTTGCCTTTGGCTGGATATGGTTCAACGCTGATGGAGCAGAAGTTACATTACTTTCAACCTTGCCTTTGTTACAGTTGTTCACCTCATCGAAGTCCTGTTTTGTCAATCAAAAAGTAACCTTTAGTCATCTTTTTGTACTAAACATAAACCTTTCCAATTCTATTGTAATTCTTACAATAAACTACCTTTCCAAGAAAAAAAGGAGTATGTCTATGGTAAAAGAATGAGAAAATACATAGTAATTTCATACTTCTTTCACTGCCCAACAACTGCTATATGCCACTCATTTCTATGGCTTGCAAAGTCCCAATGTAGGTGATTGGACACTAAATACCATGCCTGCCAAATTTTTTAAAGGATAGTTGATCCAGAGACCTTGAGAAACACCACCAATG
Organism: Pinus albicaulis; assembly: GCA_034641835.2. Classification (NCBI taxonomy): domain Eukaryota; kingdom Viridiplantae; phylum Streptophyta; class Pinopsida; order Pinales; family Pinaceae; genus Pinus; species Pinus albicaulis. Next base: position 1,688,027,884 of record CM076584.1, read on the forward strand.
GTTATATCATAGATTCCAAATGGACCTTTAATAACCCTTATAAGAGTATCATTGTAAATTAAATGTTGAACAAGAATCCACCATATGTGACCACTCATTGCACTGACCATTGAATTTTCAACACTACTCCCTAAGCTCACACATCAATCAAACTAGGGCATTTTCCCTCCCTCAGTAAAAGTGCAAATGCCTATAAAACTAGAGGAAGATCTCCTTCCCTCCATTCTTCCCACACAAGAATTTTTTGCAATCATTTTCATCTTCCTACAACTAGAAGAAAGGAACAAAGAATAGGAATAGAAATCATGTAGTGAATCCACCTCATAATGATAAGTTGTAGGCTTCACAATTTAGAAGCTTGATTTCAAACTTGTTCAAAACCCATTGCTATGTATCATTTTCCTGTTGGAGTCAATGCATAGATATCTGGCAGTATGTATCATTTTCCTATTGGAATCAATGCATAGATATCTAGCAAAAACACCACCAACGGTTATATCATAGATTCCACATGGAATTCTCTGTTGGAGTCAATGCATATATATCTGGCAGTATGTATCATTTTCCTTTATTCCAAATAGCAGGAGTCAATGTATCATTATCCTGTTGGAGTCAATGCATAGATATTTGGCAGAAACACCACCAATGGTTATATCATAGATTCCAAATGGACCTTTAATAACCCCTATAAGAGTATCATTGTAAACGAAATGTTGAACAAGAATTCACCACATGTGAGCACTCATTGCACTGACCATTGAATTGTCAACACTACTCCCTAAGCTCACGCATCAATCAAACCAGGGCATTTTCCCTCTCTTAGTAAAAGTACAGATGCCTATAAAACTAGAGGAAGATCTCCTTCCCTCCATTCTTCCCACACAAGAATTTTTTGTAATCATTTTCATCTTCCTACAACTAGAAGACATGAACAAAGAATAGGAATAGAAATCATGTAGTGATTCCACCTGATAATGATAAGTTGTGGGCTTCACAATTTAGAAGCTTGATTTCAAACTTGTTCAAAACCCATTGCTACATCTTAGGGGATACATTGGTACCAAAAGAGACACAAAGTATCTTATCATATTATTAGGATTAATAGATTTTAAATTTATGAAAAGCCAAGTTGATACCTTCATAACCAGGATAAGAGCTTATACCTTTTCCTCACTCACCACATCTCCAACTACTTTAACAAAGAAGTCCATACATCATGTGTCCTTTAAAAGAGTTTCATGTGAGATCCAAGGTGAGAAGAGAATCCTCAATTAAATCAATATTAATTAACTGACCATCACTAAGAATAAGAATGCCTTGAATGTTCCCTTATATTTGGGCCACTTCAAGGAGATATCCTAATGCATTTATTGGCAAGGATATAAATGAGCTAGGAGTAACTAATAAATAGCCATTTATCTTTTGATTTGTTTATTATTTGTGGGTAGTTTTCTCTATTAAAGGTTAGTTGAGTCTATGAATATATTTTCATTGAATTTCAATGTCCTTGTTACCAGTGTGTTGATTACCAAATCATTAATTGGAAGGTGGTTGGAGTCAATGCATAGATATCTGTCAGTATGTATCATTTTCCTATGCCTCTGGTTCTCCAACATACCATCCTCCTTTTTGGATATTAGCACATCAAAAAAGGAAATTTAACATCAATCTCCACTTCTTATCCATAAACAGTGGGCCTATTGCCCATCTGCTTCAGTAGCTTGGATTTTCACTCTCTACAATTAATCACCATTGAGTTCAAGCTCCTTAAATTATTGTTCGTTAAATAACATGAATGCTCTGTTCAAATTTGGATTGAAAGGCATTATTTATTTGCTGAAGGTGCCAAGGACAATCCCCAACAACGGTTTCAAGTGCACTCTATTTTAACTACTAATAATAAAAAATACTATGAATCTCTAGAATTTAAAACCAAGCTCCCTCAATCGGTTCTACCAGCTGTAAGATGTCTCTTCCAAGGGCATAAAAAAGTTGCTATAATTCTGGGATTCTTCTAAGCATCAAAGTTTAAGTTTGATCTTCATTGTTTCCCCTCCCTCATTACAACAACTTTTTTATTTAATATAAAACATATAGGGACTAGAATGATACCCATCTTATTGTGTTGAGTTACCATACTATCATCATGTTACTTGATGGCACTTCTTATGCTTAATATACATACTAGTCTTTTTTCTAAGCTAATTCCATTGCTCAGATTCATGCTAATTATTGACACATAATAGTAAGAGTTAATATAAACTATCCATGTTCAAAGTGGAACCCTTGCGTATACCTTACCAATACAGAGTAAAGCATAAAAAACTACACTAATATGGATCCTTATCATAATCTAAGCTAGTAACACTGAATACAGAATCACTACTATATAACAGACTATGTGTTTACATACAATATTGAACCTCTACTAATCAATGGCTCTTGTTCATCTTATACAAGTGATGTAATGAAAGCGGGAAAAAAGGTGATTACTGGTACTATTCATGAGCTTAGTGCTTATACTAGTCTAGATAGGTAGTCATAGGTCCATAAGCTTAGATAAGGGTGTAACACAGCTTATTCAATAGGTACTAGTGGAATGTATCACTATCTTATATTCACTCATTATGAGCTTTAAGACTAGTATGATTACAGTTTCATATATCTGTAGATTATGCATAATACTACTACTTATGGAGTTCTATTACACTATGCTTAACTATGAACACTTAAGCTTGTTTCTCGTTTGTATTGGATTTGTTAACCATGTGTTATCTATGGGAATAGTTCAGGTCATGGATTCGAACCATGTAAGCTTGAATAGGCTTTTCACTCTTCATATTAAACACAGCTATATTGAACACTATGTTACTTATACCGATATAAGCTTTGAATAAACTCTATTCTATGAGCTTATGTTTTGCTTATAACTAGCCTGTCATTGGCTTGAGGGGTCCTAACCCAGGTTTGGTGTGCAAGGTTTGCCAAAAAACCCCTATACTACTGGCCCTTTCGGCAGTGACTTGCTTTCGCAGGTCACAGTCTCACCCGAAGTAGTATGGATGGGTGCTGGAACCAAGTTTCCGCACCCTGAGAAAGGAAGGGTAAGGCAAGCAGGGTTGCGTTCTGTTCTGATTACCTTTTCTCTTCGTAAGGTTAATTATGTATCTAATTGCATCCACGTGCACTAGATCTACAGTTATATGCTTTTCATAACATCAACACAACATTAAATAACCAGAGCAGAACAGATCTAGATCCAATCCGTCAATACACAGACTTTCGTAGCATTATATAACCAAAGCGAAATAGATCCAATCATTCAATAGACAGACCTTCGCAGCAAAAAGATAGGAAATGCATAACACAGTAATTACCAGCAATTCATTCTATAGTACTCACAGATTCAAATCTAATAATCCTGCATATTCATTCATTCATCAACCTTTCCTTACAATTCCCTTCCCAACCTGCGCACACAGCAGCAGGGTCCGCACACAGCTAGACTAGGATCTCCGCACAGACAGCCAGTAGGAGTCTGTTCCCCCAAAACCAAAATAGATAGCTTACACAACAGATCACATCAATAGCTTATCAAATCCTATCTCTTACAATCCAAAATGTCTCTCTATTTATAACAATCTAGCCTTAACATTCCTATGGTTTGCAACCCATGGTTTTCGGACCCCTAGTTTACCCTTTAACCCATTACAATGCGTTCACGGCTTTGACCAACCCCAAAACCCCTGCGCTATACTAAATATAATAAAAAATAACCAAAATGGACCAGTTTCATAGCTTGTTAGGAGACCCCGTTCCAACAATCCCCCAACACAATCTTGTGACTTCTCCCGAGTCACTTTATTGGTGCGTCACCGATCTGTGTTCGAAGAGTATCTAGAGAGTAGGCAAGTGGAGGGAGGACTGCCTGACTTTGGGATGCAACTTTCTGTGCGAGAGTGACCATATTTTGGGAAGGTGGATCATCAGTAGCCACGGTAACAATTGCTAATAACTGAGTAAGGCTCTTATTGGCGTCATCAATGTCACACATTAACTGGAGGGCTGAGGTAGTCAAGGGATTCAGACGTTCCGTGACGGCGTGGATGTATGGATGATTCCATTAGAGTGGTACCTTGATCAATTTGCTCCTTGATCGTCGTAGTGGCTTCTGTGATAAGTGTGGTACGCTGGGCATGGGCTTCTGGGGGTGTGCTGGGCTGCAACATGGACTGTAATTCTGAAATCTCTAGGCGGGAGGCTTTGAAAGCAACCACCAATTTTTCCACTTTACTTCTAGGCATGTCCTCAGCCGTGATTTCCTTGGTGACTTCCATGCACAGCTAGTGGATCACAGTCTCCAGCTCCACTTGTTGTGACTGGGCCTGGGCTACTGCCTGAGTCTTCTGGAAAAGGGTGTGCTGGGCAACCACAATATGTCTGGTGGTGGCTTGAGCACGGTCACTAATTTCTTGGGTGACACCGTGAAGGAGATACTCCAAGCCTGCGAGGGTCAACCGATCGAGGGCCAGCTGAAATTCGGTGCCTTCGGTGGGCTGTGCTCTGACTAGGGCGCTAGTAGGGATGCTCCAGAGTTTACCTGTCATCCCGACCTGTGTCAAACTGTTATTGACTGGCAGAGGTGGTGCTTGGCCTTCCTGGGTCAGACGTGGCTGCATGTGGATTTTGAGAGCATGGAGGTCTTCCTGAAGAGAGGTAACCCTAGCCTTCCACTAAGCTGTGATAAGTGCCCACTTCTCCTTTGTCGCCAGAGTGGCCGCATTTGTGATTTTCTCCAAATCTCCCCCTGTTAATGTGACTGTCGCGTCATAGTGCTCACGATGAGCTTGTTTTTTCTTCGCTTTTTAGGGGACCCGATGCCGATGGCCCTTGCTTCGCTTAGTACCGGGAGGGGAGGAGTGGTAGCTGCTTCAGTTCGGGGCCGGTTGACCACCGAGGTTTGTCTTGGACCGGGCTATGCAACTATGCTCGGAGTACCGGAGAGACCTTTTGTCCACTCGGGGGGCCATAGGGCGATTAGTAGGTCAATTTCCTCATCTGGTACCATATAAGGTAGCTCTGTCTAGGCCTAACTAGCAAGACTGCAAATCCAGACTTGATGCATAGTGATTTGAAATGCTGCGGTATGCTTGTATTTGTTGTATATTGTAGGGGATAATCGGGGTCAGGAGTTTATGGCAGTGGCAACACTACTCTGAAAGAGGACCCAAAATACCTTGTTATCCTTAATGCATTGTTTATCCTTAGAGTCCCATAGGTGGGCATACCGAGCACCTTTGCACATCCCAGCAAGGAGCTCGGGAACTACTAACTCTTCTAGTTTGTCCCAGGTGACTAGTGTGATAAGGAATAACAGCCATGAATAGAAGAAAGGGGTCCCATGCTCTTGAGACTCACGGACATTAGCAATGAATTCTTCACACAAGTATTTAGCCCAATTAAAAAACACACCTTTTTCACACTACCTAGCTAGCTGGATGACATAGGTAGGGACAGTCGCCACCTGGCACCTTCGCATGAGTTTGCAGGCTAACAGTAGAGTGCCCATCTGTGTAGCAGGATCGTTGATGGTTTGGATCACAAACTCTCGTTGATTTCGCTGGACCGCATAGGTCTTCTGGACATATAGCACAGTAGTAGCTTCATACTTCTTTCCAACTTCTGCGAGCAGGTGCAGTCCCTACATCGGAAGGTCCATAATTTTGTGGATCAACTCAGCATCAATAGGGACCCTGTCGCGAATCAATAAGCTGCCATTGTGAATGAAGGCAAGTACCTGGCACGCCAGCCGATTCGTGATGTTGTAGCGGCCAAAGTAGAGCATTCGGAGAAAATTCAAAAGTCTAGATCCTGCCAAGCCGCAGACCCAACGTTGAGGGACCATCATGATTCCATCTTCATTATGGATTGTATCAAAATATAACATAGGGACTAATTTCGGGAAGGCATCCTGGTCCACAAAATTATGATCATCAAACTTGAATTCATGGAGGCGTCTGCAGGGATCACCGATGACGGGGACCTCACCAGGGGTCAGCGGAGTGCGGCAGGTAAGTGATCAGGCCATCCAAGTTTTTTGGTATCTACGTAGATGGTCTCTACGGGTGGATAAAGGGGGGTAACCAATTTATCAGGTTAGCTAGAAGAGCCCCTTCCTGGGCATCCTGTGCTGAGGGCGGCGGCCTGGGATGTCTTGGGGAACTTCGGGGCCTCTTTGCCGCCTGAGGGTTAGTCTTCGATCTTTGAGATTTCTCCTTGCCTTTCCTTGTGGTCCGTGGGGGGGGGTAATTCTTCTGACCCGGGCTCATCTTCCAGAACTTCCTCAACCTCAGTTTAGCCAGAGTGGAGGGTTCAGCGTAGTAGTCGAAATTCTTGCACGAAAAATGAATCCAGGTTTTGGTTGATTATTTCATGATGGAGAGGGTGGCTTCGTCATGAGAGGGTTGTTGTGATTGCAACAAAGTTTGCTGTTGGGTTTCTTCTGTGAGATTCTTAAAGTAGGTCGTTTATCTTCGTGAGGCCATCCCCCTTTTAAGGAATGGCCGCTGGATAAGAGGGAGGGATATTTGATGCAGGGTGGGTTTCCCTAGGAACAGTAAAATCCTACCATACCTTGACCTACCAGTGACTCAGGATCCGCTCCTTTCAATGGTAACTTCTGCTTTTTACCCGAGGGCATTCTTCCAACGACTAGTTGTCATGTCCCCCAAAATTTGGGCGTATTAGCTACGCTAGGGTTATTTCTTGGTGATAGTTGTTCGCCTTCCCCCAACACAGGCTTGCTCCCTAAGGAGTTCTTGGCCCAAGGCCACAAGACCTTTATTACTTGTCCTACTAAGGCATTGAGGGGGGTTGATGCCAATGCCAACTGTTTGACTCTTAGTCATGCCACTATTGTAGAGGCGGTCTGGCACATGGGACCATTATCTGCGGAAGCTGTATGTGACCTCGGGAACTCGGTTCTTGCTCGTGGGTCATTCACACCTGTTCTTGTGGTAGGTATGTTGCAGATGTTTAGGCCTAGCCCTTCTCCATTCCTTCCCTTAGGAATCTTAAAGAGGGGTTCCTTTTTGATACAAAGACACCACAACGTGGAGGATTTCCCTAACCGGTTATACTAAGCTTCTAGCTCCTGACTGGGGTCCTCAGTATCTTCCTTGTAGCCTACTATATCATCTTGGGGCAAGCTACCCTTGTCTTGAGCTGCGAGCTTATAGATATATTCCCCCTCCATTGGTGTAGGTTATGTATATTTGTTAACTTGTGTCCCTTTGCTGCCCATTATCAAGTTTTCCAGTAAATTTTGCATAGCCCGTAGCACCTGAGGGTTGTGCAAGAACCTTATGCATACTTGTAACAAGGTTTTAATATCCTCCGCCGGTTCCATATCTCCTTGGTGCGTGGCTGGTGAATACTTAGCCTCAAAAAGGTCCCTTCATGCCTTTATAAATGTTTCCTTTATTTTTCTTAAGTCTAATCCTTCTTGGTTGTCAACTGGCTTATGGATTAGTGAGTCAACTTCATCCTTTTACTTAGCTCCCCTAGTCGCTAATCCACTGCGTGTTATTATATTGACTTTCGCCTCCTGACCGTGGGGTTTAATTTGGAACTTACACTTTTTCTGCGCAGATAAAAACTGCTTTTCATATATCCTGGTTTTTAGGGCTAGGCAGTCTTCTAGTGTATGGTCCCACTGTCGAAAATACCGATAGGACTATCGCAGGCAGTCTTTTGAGAAATGTCCTGTGTTCCCACAGTTATAGCAGACCAATTGGCCTCTACTCCGACCTGCGCTTCCACTTTGGCCCTTATCCCTCTTTTCATGGGGGGCGACATCCTTATCCGAGGGGGTTCTTGGTGAAGTGGGGTCGTCTTTCCCGTTCACTCCTTTGGTGCAGCTTTGGTTATCATGCTTCTCGTGGTCAACTGATCGACAACATCAGTACCAAAATCACTCTAATGAGAAAACGGGGGTGTCTGATCGAGACCCTTGGTTAATATTACGTAACCTGGCTGCACAGCTTTCTTCGTGTCGGCGCAGAGGTCCCCTTGAGCCCCATTGTTCCGGGCTATATGCTCCTGGTGCTACTGTGTGACCTTGTTCCGCACCAGCCCCTCTCCCTTTTTCCCGCTGCAGATTCTGGATTTCCCGATTCATTGCTTCAACTTGTTCCTGGATCTGTTGTACCACTAGCGTATCATCCTCAAGGGGTGTAGCTTCCAATCTCATAGAGGCTTCTAAGGCCTTGTCTTGCAAACTAAAATTTTGGCGATTCATGGGTACACGTAGGTGAGGGAGAAACATGGAAATAAACCACTCCATATGTTGTTTATCATCATACTCGAACCCTCCTTCCCTAATCGCCTTCTTTAACCGTTGATCTGCCTCCCATACTGATTCAGACACACCTTGTTTGAAGTCTTTTACGTATGTTTTTAGCTAGGAATAATATTTGGCTTCCGGAATTGTTGCTTTAGAGCACCCTCAATATCCTGAATGGAGGCGGTTCCATGTTGGGAAATGTATCGCATATACCAGTCCAAAGCTCTGTCTTGGAATGCTAAAGACAGCTGATCCCTCTTTATCGTGTCACTTGTCACATTCTACGCAGTCCAGATAGAGTCTGCAACAAACCAAAATTGATCCATGTCCTCATCTCCTACCCCCTTGAAGGTGGGTAGTTCCAAGCGCACCGTCATGGTTTCTCAGGAGTTCCTTTCTAGTCTGTCAATACCCAACTCCTTTCTCAGCTCCTTCGTGTCCCAGAAATGGAACCATTTGTTGGCTTTAGGGGTCCTAACCCAGGTTTGGTGTGCAAGGTTTGCCAACAAACCCTGCTTTCATAGGTCATAGTCTCACTCGAAGTAGTATGGGTGGGTGCTGGAACTAGGTTTCCACACCCTAAGAAAGGAAGGGTAAGGCAATCAGGGCTGTGTTCTATTCAGATTACCTTGTCTCTTCGCAGGGTTAATTATGTATCTAATTCCATCCACATGCACTAGATCTATAGTTATAAGCTTTTCATAACATCAACACAACATTACATAACCAAAGCAGAGCGGAACAGATCCAATCATTCAATACACAGACTTTCGCAGCATTATATAACCAGAGCAGAATAGATCCAATCATTCAATACACAGACCTTCACAGCAAAAAGACAAGAAATTCATAACACAGTAGTTACCAGCAATTCATTCAATAGTACTCACAAATTCAAATCTAATAATCCTGCGTATTCATTCATTCATCAACCTTTCCTTACAATTCCCTTCCCAAACTGCACACACAGCAGCAGGGTCTGCACACAGTTGGACTAGGATCTCTGCGCACACAATAATTAGGATCTCCATGCACACAGCCAGTAGGATCAAAGTTCCTTAAACTAAACAGATAAGATGGTCAGATTGCATCAATAATTATCAACCTAGCCTCAAGACAGTAACTGCTGTTTGCACGAGTTTTTATGTTGATTATTGCTCAGTAAATTTACAATTTTCTACCCTAATTACCCCACCACGACATGCTTCAGATTTTTGACCAACCCCAAAACCCCTGCGCTATACTAAATATAATAAAAATAACCAAAATGGACTAGTTTCGTAGCTTGTTAGGAGACCCTGTTCCAACACCTGTATTGATTAGGGAAACTAGATAAGTGTAACCTTCATAACTAGTAGTGGAATCACTTGTATTACATTAGCTTAGTACCATTGTAATTATGAGCTTAGAGATTACGTGAATACAATAGGTGGAATCATTGAACATAATAGAATGGTTACCCTTGTTAATCATGTGTAATATGAAACTAGCACATAAGCTAAGTTTTATTGCTTTACTCTATTCTAATTATGTAATATATAAAGGTAATCATGTATAGACTAGTGTGTAAAGAACATACATCATCTTCTAGTATCTATGGTATTCATAGTCCAGCTTAGTGTTAGTGATAATTGTTTACATATTAGGTATAGAAGCTTAAGTAATATTGATGTTTGTACTGAAATACTATGAATAAGGTGTGGTAACTATGTGTGATTGATTATGTAGGGTTAGATCGTATCATCTTCATATATTACATATGGCACTCCTTTTTATCTAAGCTCTTAGTATTCAATGATCATGGAAAGGGTTATAGGCTTATCCATATTCAATATGCTTAAGCTCATAGAAGTGGCATACGTCATTACCTAGATATGATGAAGATTACGGGAATAGTGTCGATACCAGCTTATGGTTACATGATGTTGTACTTCAAGTTGATACTAGTCATCGTGTTTGGTCATTGGTTTTTACTTACTCATAGTACACCTAGCTTAATCTGTATAACTATGGGGCTAAGTTTGATCACCACTTCCTATATATGGGTAAATTTTCACCCTTTATTCCATATTCATTGCACTCATATGTCAACAGTCTTACACATACCCAAAAAGGGACAAAATGGTGATACATAGAACCCATTACGTATTATGCATAATGAATGGTTGTATTTATATACTCTCCATGTTAGATCACTTGCTAGTACTGATTAACCAATGAGCTAGTACCATAGCGAATAAGGGGAAATAGGTGCTATGCATGTAGCCTAATCAATGGGTTACACTTCTAACATAACTATAAGCTAATCAATGCCACTAATCCTACTAAAGCTATAAGTAATTCCATAACAAAGGCAAAACACATAGGATAAGGTCAATGAATAAACTTACATTACACACAGTGTATCCAGTAATCAATGAAGAGTGGTATAGGTATATTATGACTAATAATCACAATGGTCTTAGTAGTATGCCAATATGTAGATTCTCGTAATAAAAGCCTTTAAGCTAAGATGATATGGTAATAAAATATAGCTTAGTTTCAGTATTAGATGGACTGCAATAACCTAAACATGGATTACACTCATGTTTCTATTCCACTAATATCATGGGATTACTTATTATATGTAACTAGCATAGGTGATACAAGGACTGTAACACGTTTGAGCTAGTTGTAAGCCTTCGATTAAGCCATAACTAGTGATCGTTGTATACATATATAAAGGTAATGGAGTTTTATCATCATGTATTAGCTATAGGTAAAAAGGAATATGTACAACAATTCACTTGTATTACTACTAATGATATGATTACACTATATCATGCTTAGTATTACTACATAGTAGTGACTTGTATTCAGAGTAAGCTCATTTACACATAATGGGAATAGATTAGTATCAATACTATCTTAGAACATAAAGCTAATTATGTAGAATACGTAACTATTGGCAGTATTTCATGCTTAAACTATACGTAATACGTGCTTTGTTCAACTTACTAGTATCTTTACCATGAACCCAATGGAATATCTATGATTACAGAATAGAGTATACCTTATTTACATAATCAAGATGATTGAGCTCTTTATGATTGTAATAACTAATATTAGTTACATAAACCTGCTTGCTTATCTTTATACCTCATGTTTGGTCTGTGTTATGAGTACGAACTCCATTGAATCTCCAGCTTTCTACGAGCCATGATTAAAGCAATGGAATAGTAACAGTGATGATTAGAGTCATACCACCATTGATATGGAATTACTAGTAATATGTGATTACTCAATGGAATAGCTCCAAGTTAAACCCTATTGATATACGACATTAGTAACAAGCAATGGCTAAGATAAGCTGATAGCTACCTTGTGTTCCATAATTACTGGATATGATGAGTACCAGATGTATTTGCATAATAGACAACCATTGTTATGTACTATGCAATCCATACGTTTCCCTCTATTCGACACCATTGGTATCTCATACTGGAATCTATGATAGCAAGTGAACATTCATGGTTGATGGAATAGTAGTAAGTCCATGGTATTCATGATATTATACAGATACCCAATTCCAAGTAACAGGAGGAGATTCATGGTTGAACGCATGTGATTAGAATGAATCGATAGGACTGCCTACTTTCATGGGGTTAGTTCATCACACTTATCTAAGAGCTTACGTGAATTAGAGAACCAATACCCTTTGAGCAATGATAACACCAGTATTACAGCTAAAGATCATTACCTAATAAGAGCTCATACCATTGTATTACTCATATTCATAGAGCTATCAAAGCTCATAGTTTGTATAAAGCACTCATAAGCACGAATCATCATGTAGTACTAATACCCTTATCTAGAATCACATATCAAGCCTAATAAAAGCAGTATAGTATTCATAGTTAAGCTAACCAAGCTATACTAGTAATAAAGCTATCCTTATATGTTATGTAGATCGTATGATTAAACTACAATCATTATGGAATCTCTATACGGGGCAACATTTATGTAAGCTTCAAGTACAATGGGTTTACTACTATCCATAACCAATCATTAGCTTGTATTATGTTACTACCACTGTTCACATTACCTCTACTATTCAACCATGTTAGTAAAGGTTAGTTAGATGAAACGATTCACATTGTTTCCATAATGAAGATAAGCTACTTTGTGATTCACATGATTACATAGGTTTGATATTAGTTATAAGCTGCATGTTTATGGTCTAATGATGATGCTTACTAAGCAATTGTGATTACAACTTCTCTAAGATTAGTTATGAGCTAGATGATCACAGTTAATATCTAAGCTATAAGTAATGGGAATACTACATCATAAACACTGATAATCACGTGTACTATTAACTATGATAGCTAATCCATGGTAATTGATAACATTCCCTATGTGTAATGATTACTATAATTACGTTATGATCTTTCTATAATATAGAGATGTTGTACTACTAGGTTATGGAGTTCATAGATATGGTGATTACTTTTCTATACATTTGGGTGAAACGTATATGATAGCTTAAGTAAGCTCAACCCATGTCCAATAATTATGGGAACTACATAGGTCCTTGTGCTTTACAAGTATAAGTGAATCCAGATGAAATGAACCGCTGGTACAAGATTCCCAACCCTTCAATCCCTCAAATGTCTATTATTGCTGCAGCAGGAAGCGTTTTATGTTTGGGGAATCTCGTTACAGAGTGCAAGATATTATCAATATACAATCCAATTAAGAAGACGGTGAAGCAATTACCTCCAACTTTCAGAATTTAGCAGATACACAAAGAAACCATGTGTCTAAACAAGGATGCCCACTCATATAAAATTGTAGTAGCAGGAGAAGAGAATAGCATTATTTCTGCTCCCATAAACTCCATAGTATATACCCTTTATACTGAAATTTATGATTCCAGTACTGGTCACTGGAAAATGGCAGACAACCCCCTACCCAATGCAAAATTTGGGTCAGATCTAGGAGTGTGGTGTAAAGGCTTGTTCTACTGTATCACAGAGCTTCCATATGGAGTTGTTAGATTTGATGCCGAGAGTGGCATTTGGTCTGAACTTGATGTAGCCATACCATGATCTATTTCTACTCCTGTCCTTGCAAAGAGCAATGGCCGGCTAATCATGGTTGGGAGAGTGGTTAACAACCTTAATAAAGATATTGAAAAAATACAGATTTGGGAATTGCAATCTGTTGGCCGTGATATTAAAGCTTGGAATGAGCTTCAACAAATGCCTCCAAGTATATATTCAAAGTTCATGGCTCCTCTCAAATTTTATTCTCCATTGCTATGTTCTGTAATAGGGGATTGGCTGCGCATTGATACAAATTTAAGCCTATGTGCAATTTCTTTCAATTTATACAACAACACATGGAAAAGCCTTCCGAGTGATCTTGTTTTTCTAGGAAACATGAACTTTCATTTGTTAGGTTTGTGTTATAAGCCTGCATTATCAGGCTGGCATCTATAGACTTATGAAAAATATGAAAAATAATATTAGCTCTAACTCTTACGCGTTGCAATCAACCAGTTTGGCATATCCACATCATTCCCCTAGACAGTTTCCTAGATTCTATATTAAGATGCAAGCACACCTGTATCATTCAAAAAATAAGTTCACATTACCATTTTTCCTGTTGATGGAGGAAGGGCCTGCAGTAAGAGTAAGGTCCGGCTGCCGGGGAAGGATAATAGAGCGCACTCCGGGAAAGAATTTTATTTGTTAAATGTATGAGAAAATTGTCAAATTGTATCCATATTTCTTTAAAAATGGCATACTTCTGGAGTTTCTTGCATGTTTCACGGGCGACTCTTTGCAGTAGGAGGCATATAACTATTTTTGTTGATTTTTCAGTAGGGTTTGAGTTGATTATGGAGGTGGAAAGTAGCTGTAGTGATTACATGGGGTAGATGTAGTGATTAATTTAAAATTTTGAAAGGCCCGCAATTAATACACCTCCACCATTTAATACACATTTAACTTTGGAAATCCGAAACCTATGAACCATAGGTTAATGAATATGCCACCATGTAATTCATTTGAAATTTCTCTGCTGATATTAAAACCATAGTTTATGGTAATGCTCCACCATAATAGGTATTAAAACCTTTCAAATGCCAATGTATAAAAACTTTGGAACTTAGGTTTGATTTAAACATTGTAATTTGGTTTACAGCCCCTTTTTCCTTTATATTTAGAAAAGGCCAGTGTTGAAAATTTGTGATTTTAAGGATAAAGTGAATGATTCCCTTATGAGGATGCTATTTTAGCTTCAGTCCATTGGTTTTCCATTTTCTGGTAACAAGTTATCCTCTTGCTCATGATTGACATGCAAATTGTTTGTGTGGCCAAGTTTCAAGCAGGCCTTGGTGAACATGCCATGGACTCCACTTGGAGGGATTCATATCATGTGTGGCTACACATCAGGTTACGTAGAGCCTCCATATTTCACATTAAATTCATGATGGAGGGAGACAGGTTATGTGCGATTACAAAGGATTTATGACATATCAATTGTTTAATGGATGTAGGTCAGGTGGCGAGATCATACACCAGATTGGATATGATTTTGAATTCCTCTGACAGACTATTAAGGTTCATTAAATTCATGATGGAGCGGGACGGGTTATGTGTGATTACAAAGGATTTATGACATATCAATTGTTTAATCGATGTAGGTCAGGGGGAGAGATCATACGCGGGATTGGATATGGTTTTGAATTCCTTTGACAGAAGATTGAGGTTCATTTATGACCTCACCATTATGCGCACTCTTGGGATGGCAGAATCATGGGAGAAGCATTACACTTGGTGTTTGGTAGGTCCTTGAATCGCATCTGATAAATGCTTCATTTCGTATGTTGAGTTATATATCAGTTATTTTCATGATTCAGTGTGGCGAACTTCACTGGTGAGTTTAAGGCGAAGGGCTCCAAGTCTTGTAGCTCTATCCCACTGATGTATAGGCCTGAGCTCTGCCATCAGCACGCTTGATTTTTTCCCTCGATTTCTTCTCGCTTTTCAACGTTCCTCTCTATATTCTTTCCTGATATCCCCTCCATTCCCACTGCATTCTCTCTACTTTTTCCCTTGGTTCATTGGAATGATACCCCTATAATCTGCGTTTTTGTCGAGTTGGATCATTGGTTTATCACCAAGCATTGTTTCATCACTATGTGTTGTTTGGTGTCATAAATTTATTTCAATGGTGCGCTTCCTATGGTAGTGGCATTGTGAAATCCTTCATTGAATATGGTAAAACACTCGGTAAAGGGAAAGGTAAAGCACATGAATCCGTTCATTATGTTGTGGCACATTACAGCATCTCTGCATATGTGTATACATGAGCATATTTGACCCCTTATGAAATCAATAGTTATCTAATTTCAAGATGACCAGTTGTGGAAGAAGACACTCAACTATGAGTGTATACCCTTTAGATCTTGAATATGTCATGAGTACAAACATTTATATCACCATTGATGTTTGTTGGTAAATGGGATGAAGTCCCCTGAATCGGTGCCGAATCAAGCAAATAATGGGTTTACAGCTATTGAGCATAGTCATTGTAACCCTAAATATGGCTCCTCACATAAACTAATTAGGGATTGGGGGCTTAGGTGTTAAGGGGTTAGGGATTGGGAGCTTAGGGGTTAGGGTATTTAGGCACATTTAGGGGTTAAGGGAATAATGAGTTACTGGTTAAGGGATTAGGGATTTGGGTTGGGGGAATAATGAGTTAGTGGTTAAACGGTTAGGGATTTGGGGGTTAGGGGTTAGGGGATTTAAGCGCATTTAGGGGTTAGGGGAATAATGAGTTAGTGGTTAAGGGATTAGAGATTGTGGGCTTAGGGATTAGGGGATATAGGTGCAGTATGTGTTAGGTGAATAATGATTTAGTGGTTAAGGGATTAGGGATTAGGGATTAGGGGCTTAGGGGTTAGGGGATTTAGTAGTTAAGGATTTGGAGGGTTAGGGATGAGGGGATAATGGGTTATGGGTTAAGCATTAAAGATTTAGGTGTTTATGGGTTAAGGGGTTAGGGGTTTAGGTGTTAGTGGTTTAGGGGTTTAAGGGTACAAAAAAGATAAATATTAAAGGGTACAACAACACTATAAGGTTTATAGGTTGATTGATATTGACACAGATAAGGTAAGCTTCAATAGTGAAGTTGTTTTTGATGAGGATCAGGTTGGACCTTTCCAAACTTCTCCTAAGTTTTGAATTACTTAGAAGCTGGAAGGGGTTGAGGATTCAGGTGTCAAGCTTCAGGTAGCTGCACTTGAAAAGGGGTGGAATATTTTGAGCATGATGACTTTTGAACATTCTGTAGAAGATCCATAGAGTTTGCAGAGCTTGTCAGGCAGGGAAGCTACATTGAATACCATATTTTTATGAAGGGCAAGCTTGGAGAGCGTAGAGGGTCCTTTAGTTGGTACTTTCAGACAATATATGTGGACCAATGAACATGAAATCAACCACTGCTGCTAGGTACTTCCTTCCATTTGTTGATTATTTCAGTAGAAAAATGTGGGTATATTTTCTATAATTAAAATATGATGTGTTTAATGAATTTCAAAAGTTCAAAGCATTAATAGAGAAATAGTTAGGTTGTCACATTGCTTCTCTTAGATATGATTATGGTGGGGAATTCTACTAAAAATATTTCAATAAATTTTGTGCTAAACATGGGCTCCAAAGACAATATAAAACACCTTACACTCCACAACAAAATGTATTGGTTGAGAGGAAAAACTGTACTATCACAAATATGGCTAGGTGTAAGTTGCAGAGGAAGTCTACCCCAAATAGGTTTTGAGCTTAGGCAATGTTCACAATAGTATACCTATTCCAATTCCAACAACAACACATGATTCCAACCCTCACACGACCTAACCCAACCCGCCCTAACCCGCTCGAACGTGTTTCCCTGGGCACCCTCACATGACCAAAACTAACCCGACCTGACCCACTCGAACGCGTTTCCCTAGGCACCCTCACACGAACCGACTTGGCCCACCCCGACCGGCCCGAACGCGTTTCCTTGGGCGCCCTCACACGGCATGACCTGACCTGACCCGCCCGAATACATTTCAAAATAGTATACCTATTCCAATTCCAACAACAACACATGATTCCAACCCTCGCACGACCCAACCCAACTCGCCCTAACCCGCCCGAACGTGTTTCCTTGGGCGCCCTCACATGACCAAAACTGACCCGACCTGACCCGCTCGAATGCGTTTCCCTAGGCACCCTCACGCGAACTGACCCAACCCCACCTGACCCACCCAAACACGTTTTCTTGGGTGCCCTCACACGACACAACCCGACCCGACCCGCGCGAATGCGTTTCCTTGGACAGCCTCACATGACACGACCGGACCCGACTCGACACAACACAGGCAGTCACAACTTAGCATTTTTTACATGACCACCCTCACACGAGTACCCAACCCCACCCGACCCGAGCTGACCCGACCGGCCTAAACGTTGAAGGCACAAGGGAGCAAATAGAAAACAAGTCGCACGAACATGTAGTGCAAGGAACACATGAGGTTAGTACAACTTAGCATTTTTTATATGGAAAACCTCACACGACCTGACCAGACCCGATCCGACACACCCGAATGCATTTCTATGGCCACCCTCCCACGACCCGACCTGACCCGACCCACCCGAACTTGTTTCCCTGGGTGCCCTCACACGACCCAACTGGACCAGACCGGACCCACTCGAACGCGTTTTCGTGGGAGCCCTCACATGATGACCCAACACGACCCGACCCGAATGTGTTTCCTTGGGCGCCATCACACGACCCGTCCCTACCCGCCCGAACGTCGAAGGAACAAGGGAGAAAATGAAAAACGAGTCTCACGAACGTGCACAAGGCACACGAGTGGTCACAACTTAGCATTTTTTATACGACCTCCCTCACATGATCTAACCCGAATGTGTTTGCTATGGCGCCCTCACACAACATGACCTGACCCGCTCGAATGAATACCAACGCACTAGGGAGAAAACGGAAAAGAGAGCGAAAAAATGTACAAAAGAAACACGAGTGGTCACAACTTAGCATTTTTGATATGGCCACCATCAGATGACCTGACCTGACCTGACCAGCCCGAATGCGTTTCCCTAAGCACCCTCACACGACCTGACCTGACCAACTCGAACGTGTTTCCTTGGGCATCCTCACACGACCCAACATGACCCGACCCGACCAGACACATTCCTTGGGTAGCCTACCATGACCTGACTTGACCTGACCCACCCAAACACGATTCCTTGGGCGCCCTCACAGTACGGCACGAACCGACCCGACCTGACCCGAACGCATTTCCTTGGGCTCCATCACAAGACCCGACCTAACTCAACCTGCCCGGATGTCGAAGGCACGAAGGAGAAAATGACAAACGGGTCGCACAAACGTGCACAAGGCACATAGGCAGTCACAACTTAGCATTTTTTATATAAACTCCCTTAGACGATCCAACTCGAACACGTTTCTTGTGGCGCCCTCACATGGCACAACCTGACCTGCTCGAATGAAGGGCACACGAGGGATCAGAAAAACAAAAAAAGGATCATACAAACATGCATAAGAAACATAGGTGGTCACAACTTAGCATTTTTTATACGACCACCCTCACACGACCCAACCCAACCCGAACCGACCTACCCAAACACATTTCCTTGGGCGTGATCACACGACATGACCTGACCAGACCGGACCCGACTCGACCTGCCCGAACGTGTTTCCTTGGGTGCCCTCACAATATGGCATGACCCGATCTGACCTGACCCGAACGCGTTTCCTTGGGCAACATCACACGACTCGACCCGACCGGCCACCTGAACAGGTTTCCCTAGGCACCCTAGTCATGACACGGTTCGACACGACCCAACCCGGTCGGACATGTTCTTTGGGCACCCTCACATGACTTGACCTGACCCGACCCACTCAAACATATTTCCTTGGGCGCCCTCATGATACAACACGACCCGACCCGACCCAACCCGAACACATTTCTTTGGGCACCATCACACGACCCAACCCAACCTGACCCGCCTGAACAACGTCGAAGGCACGAGGGAGAAAATGACAAATGGGTCGCATGAACGTGCACAAGGTACACGGGCAGTCACAACTTAGCATTTTTTATACAATCACCTCCCTCACACGAATTGAACCGAATGAGTTTCCTGTGGTGCCCTCACACGGCACGACTCGACTCGCCTGAATAAATGGCGAATGAGGGAGCAGACGAAAAAGGGATCGCAGAAACGTGCACAAGCAACATGGGTGGTCACAACTCAACATTTTTGATACGACCTGGCTCGACTTGACCTGACCCGCCCGAACACGTTTCCAACTTGGGCGGCCTCACCATGCAGTACATGGCACGACCTGACCCGATCACCCGACTCGATCCGACCTGCCCGAACATGTTTCCTTGGGCGCCCTTCCAATACAACATGAACTAACCTGACCTAACCTGAACATGTTTCCTTGGGCACCATCATAACACGACTCAACCCGACCCGTACGAATGTGTTTCCTTGGCCAACCTCACACGACATGACCCGACCAGACCCAACCCGACCTACCCAAATGCGTTTCCTTGAGCACCATCACAAGACTCAACCCGACCCGTACGAACGTGTTTCCTTGGGCGGCCTCAATACACGACACAACCCGACAAGACCCAACTCGACCTGCCCGAACACATTTCCTTGGGCGCCCTCATATGACCCAAAACATTTTTCCTAAACCATAAACCCAATCACATGACCCGACAAATTATTCCTAAACCCTAAAATATAACTCCCAAACATTGTTCCTAAACCCTAAACCCTAAGATTGTTTCTAAACACTAACACTTGCCTCCTAAACATCGTAATATCAACACTTGTTTCCAAACCATTGCAATACTAACACTTGACCCAACTGTCGCAATGCCGACACTTGCCCTAACTGTCCCAATATCGACAATTCTCTCTGTAACATAGCAATACCAACGCCTTACTCCAAACCATCGCAAATACCGACGCTTTACTCCAAACATCACAATACAGACACTTATTTCTAAGTGTCACAAGAGCGACACTTTTCTCCAAATCGTCGCAATACCAACGCTTTTCTTTGAATGTCGCAATACCGACACTTATCTCTAAGTGTCGCAATACCAACACTTGTCTCTAAATGTCAGTATAGCGACAGTTGTGGGTGGGATTTGAAAAATTGATAAAAATTGGGGAAATTTCCGACATTTGGTCAAAAGCGTTGGAACTAAAGTGTCGGAATTTTGACCAAATGTACTAGTGAGTTGAATAAAAACCATATAACGTGACACATTTCCACACATCCATATAACCTGGCATGTTCTCTTTGCATGCACCGCCAACGTAACTAATATCTAGCAATGAAAGGGGGGACCTTGAATTGGTCTTAGCATTCTTCGTTCACAATTTTGTGCTTACAACTTTGCGGTCATATGTTTGACAGAAACCAAAGATCCATCATCTACACCAAAAATCAGGTAGAGTAAGTGCACCGCTGTCATAAGTATTGGCCTAGTAGAGAATTTACTGAGTTGATTCAGTATTTGTTATTCAATTGACTTATTTGCATGTTAACCATTTTATCTTGTTCCAGATCAAAACCCAGTAGCCAACCAACTTTTCTAAATCCCACTGAAACCCAAGAGCTAGTGCAGTATATTGGTAATTATGTGTATCACTCGGTTTTGATTTTCTAATCCTTAGCCGACCAACCAGCCTAAAACCATGAAACCACATTGATGAATGAAAGTAATCTATGGCATCACAGCATATGCTACCCAAAACCTTGAATCACAGATCAATTGCGCATTGTCGACTAGCCAGAGAACTTGTATACCCCGACGGCCGGGCGGTTAGCAACCACAGTCTTGAAAGATGTTGAAATAGAAGCACACGAGGTGGCATTAGGGAGATCTTACATAATGTATAATGTGATGCGCACGAATTCAGATCTTTAGTGACAACAACACCAACCTTGGTTGTGATTTCTGGAACTAAATATGTATGCTTCGAAAATGTGTTGAACACAGGTATTGATGAAGATCAACCAAAAGATGTATATTAAGGAGGCATTGGAGCAATTGGAGACGTTCGGTAGGGTGGATAAAGGGTTAACCGCAACCAAACTGAAGAACCAAATGATTAACGAAACAAAAACAAATAACTTAGTAAGGAAAGGTGTCTATGTAATAGGTTCGTAGCAAAGCGTCACTGGTGGAGGCACTGTACCTAGAACTGGTTATGCATGTATTATTGAAATAGGCTCTGCTGGTGGATTGACTCAACCAACTCGTAGAGGGTATAAAATGCTCGTCTTCCTTGCTTCCTTAAACCCTATTCCAGTCCCAGAAGTCCCAGATCGAATTCAAGTTGATTCATTTGACCAAGCAACATCTAAGAAAGTAGTAGAGGTATGCGTAGAAGCAAGAGAAAAGGAGGGAATGTCAGCAGAAAAGTCAGGTTTGTAACTATAACTGCAAAAGTAATAGAACAAGTAACTGTAGAATGAATGCAAGTAATGGAACAAATAACTGTAGAATGAATGCAACCGTAAGTGGGCTAGTTATAGTCGATAAGCCATATAATAAGAAATTAATGAATCGACTGAATCATCGCCTCGGACCAGGTCTTATATCGTCTGCCCAACCTTTGAACCAATGGCACTGTCCAGCTAATACACTCACCCTCGGTCCAACTTGCCTTCATGTCTCCACCAAATAGGAGGAGTGTTGGGCCATGTATCAATATAACAGTGTTCATTAATGGAAAGATCTAGTGTTTGGGCATTTCTAAATAAGACCAATAAATTAACAATTAACAGAAAACCAGGAAACTGAATAATAGAAAGATCTTGCATGCATACCTGCATCTTTAATTACCTTTTAGCTTGCTTTCTTGCATCTTTAATTACCTTTCAGCTTGCTTGCTTGCATAGCTGCATGCTTGAATACTTTTATTTTTCATCTTGCTTGCATGCATAGTTGCATGCTTGACTATTTTCACTTACAGATCATTTACAGGGAACTGTCTTCTTGCTATTTCATTTGAAGGTTAATGGGCCATATCAGTTACAGGTTCCGATTAATGGGCCCAATCAGTTACAGCAGGTTCAAGGAATCATGCTATGTAGAGTTATAGGTTCAAGGGCTATTTCAATTACAGGTTCAGGGAAATGTGAAGGGTTAGAGGTTCAAGGGATATTTCAATTACAGGTTCAGGAAAATCAAGTTAGTTTTATATAATAGTTATGAAGGGTTTTATATACTTATCAGTGGGAGAAGCTATGTGATGTGCCTACAGTGGTTGTTGAAGAGGTGGCAAGAGGTTGCACAAGAGGTGACCAGGGAGGCTGCATGCAGATAGAAATGTCATTGGAGGTGGCAAGAGGTTGCAGAAGAGGTGGCCAGAGAGGTTGCATGCAGATAGAAATTTCATTGGAAGGACATTGGTTGCCCAAAAAATACGCTGGATATGAAGAAAAGAGTCAATAGAAAATGCAGTGCAGGAGACTTTGGATAAATGCAGTGCAAGAGATTTTGGATATAAAAAAAACATGTGGGATAAATTTGGATATAAAGACAAAGTCTAGATATAAAATGCAGTGAATGAGAAGAAACTTTGGATATAAAACATTGCCCAATTTTTCTGCATCGAGAGAGACGTGAAGTTCCAAATAAGAGCTCGAAGTTTTTGCGCACAAAAAATTTGGTTAAAATTTGAATGAATGGATTTTGTCAACATAAAAAATTTATAACTTTGGTTAAATGATGCTAAGACGAAAAAAAAATTGGTCAAAAAATCATTTAATTCTCAGTCAACGATCGAACGATTGCGATAGCCCTGCAAGGCAGGGACTAATAATAATTGGAAACCATTACACTGAAATATGATTTCCATTAACACATTTTTTATACGATGGACGTAAAAAATTATTGTATTAATAGTTTGAATATTGGAACTCTCAACACTTATTTATTTTTTCCAAATTAGTTGATCAAAAGTCTTTTCAGATATTAATATTATACTGTTGCAAAGTTAAGGATGGGGAACTTGATTTTTTTGTTTGAATGCTTCCGGTTAATGACAGGGATTTCACTTATGGATTTAGCTCATATATGTTGAGCTAAGTTATTATAACTTGGGAATTTAATCCATCAAAATTCATTTAGGTCATTCAGGTATAGCCCTTATTCCATACACATGAAATAGTTTTTTTTTAAGAAACTGTGATTCAATGATGTAAGCATGTGATGAGTGGCATTTGAATCACAACCTCTCCTTTTTAGGCACCCAAGCTAGATCTCAATTGCACAGGGAGCATAATTTGGCTTCTACATAATCATAAATGATAAATCTCAAATTTTCTATTCATGATTAATGTTTTGCAATAATTTTGCTTTGGTAACTTTGAATTTGATAGTAATTTTGTAACTAAATATTAGAGTTGTGTTGGTAAATAATGCAAGTTTTATGGTACTTAGTTGTATTCATGATTTATGTTTTGCAATAATTTTGCTTTGGCAACTTTGAATTTGATGGTAATTTTGTAATTAAATATTAGAGTTGTGTTGGTAAATAATGCAAGTTTTTTGGTAACTTAGTTGTATTGCAGATAGATGTTCATATTATACATTGATAATATGTCTAAAAACTATAGGCTATGTACACTTTTAATACATGATTATTCGTTCTTGAATTCTTTTGCATGATTTATAGTTAGACTCAAGATTGCAATATATTAAAATATTATCTCACTTTACTCATCATCAAACCCCTCTTCAATTCTTTGTAATCTTTTACAGATCAACGGGGAAATACTGAAGGTTTTTCTAATTCAGGGAAGGAATTGAGAGGCAAGGGAGGATTGGTCACATCGTCTCCATTCTCTTCTAACATCTGGACAACCCTGCTCATGCAAGGACGATCGCTGGAGCTGTATTGAATGCACCACAATCCAATTGAACTATCTGCCGCAAGCAATACAACAACGGAGATGGAATGGGAGATAGTGAGCGACATAAAATTGCATCACATAAAGTCTGACATGTAATATAGACTTCGCAGCTTCACCCATGGTAGAGGAAGTTTCTGAGTTTGTAAAGATGCCTTCTCGCATCCCTTTGTTGACCAAGTTTGCTTTTTGGGAACACACGTTCAAATGCACGTGCGTGTTGTGGCATTCCGTTGAACATTGACTTGACTACCCACAAAGCTAGTTGAATACAATTGGTCAACTAGCTCTCTTACAATTGCTTGTGTACGTAGATTGGAAAGGCGTTTTCTAACCATGTGAACGAAAAGAATCTAAACGCGAATTTCCTGTTCGAAATTCCAAATTTCCTCAAAATTTTATTAAATTTTAAGATGAAAACATTAACTCCTTAGACTAATCTAAATCAAAAATCCATATTTCTATATTTATTTATTTTTAGGTGTAAATTTTTGTTATGGAATTGATAAATTTACATTTCAGATTTTTATTATTCATTTTTTAGCTATATATTTTTTTATCTCTCATTACCCAAGATGGACTACTTGCTACAAGCAATCAATAGATTAAAAAGCGGAAATGGAATGGGGGATAGTGGGTGTGAGCAAAACAACATGAAATTGCGGTCATGGAAAGGCCTAACATGTAAAATAGACTTCGCAGCTGCAGCGATGAGAGTGGAAGTTTCTGAGTTTGTGATCATGTTTACTTCTTGGAAAGACGAATAAACTTGAACATGCCTTCTCTCATCCGTTCATTGAATAGCCGTGGTTTCTGAGTTTGTGACGAAGTCTACTTCTTCGGAAGACTCCTCCTTCCGTTAACATTGTAAAGTGATTCTACCCTTAGACTCCTGGCAAAGCTAGTTGAACGGGCTTTCGTCGAAGCTCTCTTGCAAATTTGATTGACTCCTGACAAAGCTAGTTGAACAGACTTTCCTCTAACCTCTCATACAATAGTTGAACAGACTTTCTTTTCAAGTTCTCATACAAACTTGCTTGACTCCTCACAAACCTAGTTGAACAGACTTTCGTCTAAAATTTGCTTGAGTTGAATACACTTTCCTCTAAAATTTGCTTGACTCCTGACAACGCTAGTTGAACAGACTTTCCTCTAAGCTCTCATACAAATTTGGTTGACTTGTCACAAAGCTGGTTGAACATATGCTTAACTCCTCACAACGCTAGTTGAACAGACTTTCCTCTAAGCTCTCATACAAATCTGGTTGACTCGTTACAAAGCTAGTTGAACATATGCTTAACTCCTCACAACGCTAGTTGAACAGACTTTCCTCTAAGCTCTTATACACATTTTCTAGACTCCTCGTAAACATTTTCTAGACTCCTCATAAAGCTAGTTGAAGAGACTTTTTTCATGTAGAACATTGAAAACAAACAAATTCACAATAAAAGAGATTTGAATTTTTCAGATTTCATGAATTTCTTATTACTTTAATCACCTATTGATCTTCTCCCTCAAACACAATATCAAAATATTTTATTTAATATGAATATTAAAATATTTTAGTTAGTGTACTTGTTAAAATGTTTTTATAATAGATATTAAAATAATTTTTGTATCAACTTATTTTTAAATACATAGATATACTTAAGTCTATATATTAAAATATTTATTTTATGGATATTTAAATAGTTTATCTTAAGTCTTTTGTTGAAATTTTTTTTTAGAAAGAATAAGAATTATATATCATCCTCACTTTTTAAAAGTGAAAATATAAGATTTTTTTTATTTTTTTAAATTTATATGGAAATCAAAATATTTTATTTATAGCTAAAAATGATAGTGCAATAATTTTGTTCCATCTCTTATGCAACGAACTCAATGACAATGGAATTATTGATGCTTTCTAATACTTCTAATTAAAACTAACCATATATATATATATATATATATATATATATATATATATATATATATATATATATATATATATATATATATGGAAAAGTGCTCTATGGTATTAGAGAGATATAGTCTCGTAAAGTTACTTTTAAAAATAATAAAATAACATTTACATTAATAAATTAAATAATATTTTTAACAAACAATTTAATGTCATACATGAATAAAATACTTCAATTTTTCACTTTAATTTTATATCAATTTTATATAGAAAGAAAGATAAAGTAAATAAATAAAAAAATACTTTCTTAGCTATTCAATATGGATTTGATTGATAAAATATAAAAACAATATTATTAATATCTCATAATGAATAATTCATTCTATGTTCTATTAACATATAATATTTAAACTAAAAGTGTATTAATAGTTCATAACAAAATAAAAATTCCTTAAAGGGTTGATATATAATATTTATAAATTATTATTAATAAAAAAAACATTAATATGGGTTATAAATTAAATATTTCAATATGCATGTTGAATACAAAAGTTTAATATTAAGGAGTCTTGCTACTCGTGGGCATTCCAAGAGCCCTGTTGGTCGCGGTTGTGTTAGAAGAGACAAGGAGAAGGAAATTGACAGCGAGCCTTGCTCCCCCAGAGGCAAGCCACGACGGCGCATACCGACCATCGACTTAATTCAAGAGGCATCAACGACGTAC
Organism: Pinus albicaulis; assembly: GCA_034641835.2. Lineage (NCBI taxonomy): Eukaryota > Viridiplantae > Streptophyta > Pinopsida > Pinales > Pinaceae > Pinus > Pinus albicaulis. Next base: position 1,688,054,887 of record CM076584.1, read on the forward strand.
CATGAAAATACCTCAGAAGAGATCCAACAACTTATAGAAAAGTGGGAGGCTGAAATTATCAAACATGCGAAGAAGGAGATGGCCACTGAAGAGTGGAAAGATTTAATTCCAAAATCAGGTCAAACCAGAGGGAGGTTCACTCAATTTAGACAAACCTTGTAACTTTATTAGTCTATGAAAACCATTCTTGGAAAAGCTCTTGAACAGATTTCCATGAATTTGGTGACTCTCGCATAGGACTTTCCATACTATATTATGTAGTTTGATAAGCTCAAGTTTCAGTTAAGGAAGCAAAATGGCCAGCTAGACCGCATCGAGCATCACATCCCCTGCATTGCCAAGCCAATGGAGCAAGTTGGCACCTCAGCTCAAGACCCAACACTTGTGGAGTCAGCCTCGATCCCAGATGATTCTGAGTAATTTTTGAATGGTTAACTGTGTTTTCTGATTATTAGATATATGCGGATAGCTTTTAAATTTCAAATGTTCAATAGATATGACAAGCAAGATGGTAAATACTATGTAAGGGTGAATATTCAGGCCATGTTTGCCTGGTTTAACAGACTTAAGATTCTATCGTTTTTTATCGCACACCACACCATCAGGTGGCCAATAGATCAAGTTTACCGTCACAGGCGGGTTGAGTCCACCAAACTGTTATATCTGGATGTATCATGTTTTAGAAAATGAATGAAAATAGAGTACTACGAAGCTTACAAAAAAAATTGGGAAAAAAATAATTTCAGGTAAATTAATTAATTATTTTTTGTAAGTAAAAATATTTTAAATATAATATTTCAAAAATATATATTTATTTTAATATAATTTTTAATAACTATATTTCAAATTATTAAAAAGTAAGAAAAATATCTTAAATATATTTTAAGGGTTTTTTATTAAGGTTTTTCTATATAGTTATTTATGGCTACTTCTGAGAGATGGGGTCCCAGATTATCTAAGAAGTTTATATGAGTATTGGATATTTCGACAATCCCTCTCAAAATTCTCATCATTTGCTTCATTTTCAAAGTTTAACTAGAGGTAGTGGAGATTTTTCTTACTAAGAGAAATCACACCTTGGAGCATTCTAGTAAAATAAAATTCAAGGGCTTTTCATACCAAAAGCACTCCAAGATCCAAAGAGTTCATATCTAAAAATATTGCAGAATACATTCAATATATGCAGGATTATGCTCTAATGAGTAAGTTCATCGAATTATGGTACTTTGAAAAGTATTTGATGTATTGGATCCAAAATAAATGGATCCCAAAGGTAAAAAAGTACCTAGATTTAGGTGAAAAAGAGTTCTTTATAGTAATTTTTTCCAAATTGAAAGATAGAATGATGATTTTTGAAGGAGGGCCTTAACTTTTAATAATGTTGTGCTCTTCATGAAATTTTGGAAAGAGCAGTAAAATATTGAGAAGGAAGAATTTATTGATGTCTTTGTATGTGTTTAACTCTTTTCTCTTCCAAATGAATATTGGGAGGAATAAATCCTTGAAGCCATTACAAATGTCATTGGTAACTTTGTGAATATTCCTGAGGAAACTAAGAGATGGAGATACACAACCTATGCAAGGATCTATGTCTATATGAATATTGTGTAGCATCTTCCAGCTTAAATAGACATTTATTATTAGGGTAAGAACTGGAAACAAATATTGGATTGCGAAAATGTCTCATTTAGATGCATGCATTGTCATGAATATTGACATATTTTTAGAGAATATCCTCTAATTGCAAATGATTTACCAACTGATCAATCAAGTCTTAAAGAGAAGGATGGTTTTCAAAAATCCCCTCATAAAGCAAATAAATTGAGACCTCATGGAGCCACATATTTTGATTAGAACCACAATTTGGAAATAGGTTCGTGTTTCTCTCATATCTAATGGAAGCTAAGATGCAAGAAGTTAATGAATTAGTCCCCTAGTCAACTGTTGGAGGTGTTCCCAAGTATTTTCTACCCCCAACAAAGCTTGAGAAAATGAATCCAGAAGGTAATTTATGAAATTCTCTGCCAAAGGAGCCAACTAGGTTAGTAATTGAAGAGGATGACACTAAAGGCATTCTAGAAGACATGGATATGAATGTTCCATGCATGATTGCTCTTGAAAATGCTTGCCTCAATAAAGATCTATAATCCATGCTAGACCATCAAACAAATAATGTTTAATTTGGTTCGAGTTATTAAATCCTCAATTAGGAGTTCATACAAAATCTTTCAAAGATCCCCCTAAAATGGTAAGGGAGGAAATTAAAAAACGGCATAAGAGTAATAAGGCCTTGGTCAAAGAAGATGGAGAAATGTTAGTCAACTCAAGGAAAATCATGCCAATATCAAAGACATTTTCTCCTTATGAACCCGAAAAATATTGAAGTTTTCATCAAGAATCTTTAGAAAACACATTATTTGTTGTAATCATTGTTATTGTTAGTCTTAAGTAGTTTGTTGTTGATGAGTAGATTTTCTAGTGTTTTTGGTTGATAGGCCAAGATTTGTAGTATTTTTATGATAAACCATAATTTTTAGACTTTGAAAAATTGTAATATCCATAGGACTTCCATACGAGTTTGGAAACATTGGTGTAACATTGGTGTCATGACTTTATTGGACATGAAAGAAAATCGTTTTATTGATTAATACATGGACATAGTCTAAATCTGTTGGTGTCAAGAAAAAATTATGAACTCCATAAAACCTATTTCATTGTTTGAGCGATTTTGAAAAATACAATTTTAACGGATGCCATTCTTTCTTTTAAGGGGAATTCGTTGGAATATGTAGGCATTTTAACTAACAAGTTCCTATCATCTCTAGTACAAATTCATTGGAACTTGTTAGATTTAAGTGAGATGTTGCTAACATCCATGTTAAGATTCCGTTCATTGCCTTAAATTATAATATAATAGAGTCTACATCCATGTTGGAAATTGATAATGTACTTGTTATGGTTTTCTAAATTATCATTACAAAGAGACAGCAAGAAAACTTATGGTATAATCACTTTTATATTGATTTCAATAGAAATAATTACTTGTGAGTGGTAGCAAAAAGAGGCGAAGATCATGGCAGCCATAAAAGAAGAAACAACTCAGGAATTGAAAAATTCATCTTCGACATACCTCATTGCATTGTTGTGAGATGAAGGTCCATAAGTGTGACGCCATTTTCATGGAAAAATACTGGGACAACCTCATGGAAAATTGGGGATTGATGCTGGGAGTATTAACATAAAGTTGTGTGCAGAACAAAGGTAAAAGCTAGGTTTAATTTTTTTTAAAGCTTTCATGAATTCTTGCGCATAGAGACAAATGATAAAATAGGTTTACTTTGTTGAAAATATTTGATGAATTCTTGTGCGCAAAGACTAGCTACTTATATTAATTTTTTGGAAAATGTTGCATGAATTAATTGCATGGTTCGTGTGGGTTAACCTCTATTTATATGATTCTTGTGCAGAAAAGTTAACCATGTTATCTTCTTGAAAAATATTTCCTATTATTCTTGTGCATAAGAAGATAAGTTATTACATAATTATTGTGCATATAAATATAATTTCGTTATGCTAAATTCTTTGAAGATATTGCATGGGCATGGTTAATTTTGTTAAAAGAAATTCTTCATTAATAACTAAATATTGTAAATTGTCTCAAAAATATTGTGATCCATTTATAACCTTAAAAAATAAATTGATGTGACAATGTGTAAATTACAATATCAATACCACAAAAAGATGCATATATTTTCCATTTTTTTCTCTTAAAGGATACCGAAACTATTTATATATTTGTTCATAGAGTTTCCAATGCTTCTGCATTCGTAAGGATTGGGTAGTTATCACAAGAACTATTTAATTTTATGATAATCCAATAATAAAAAGAATAGCATTAAGTAATGTATTGAATTGAAATACATTGACCATTATGGAGGGTGTAAAACCTATCTTAAAAATTTATGGTATACATTAATGCTTTTTGTAATGTTTAGATAGGTTCATTTTAAACCGTGGCATGGAGAATTATTACCTAGTATGCAGACCTTGCTTTGGAGGTTAATAACATAAATGTGTGTTGTACATGGTAATCATTGCATTAGAGATACCATAGTGATGTTGTGATAATTTTTTCATTTATATATAGAAACAATGTAAATTTTGAAACATGAATTATAAACTCGAAACGAGAACTCTTTCAAAAAATCCCCAAAAAAAACGAAAAATAGCTCGAAAACGAAAAGTTTTGATGCTAGAATAACAATATTTTTTTTTGGAGGAGGATAAATTTTCAACATGTTTTAAAATGGCAGTGAAAACCATTTTTTTTTTTTTTTTTGGCAAAAAACACCCTGAAAATGAAAATTGTGATGCTCGAATAGCATTTTTTTTTTTTTTTTTAATAGATAGATTTTCAACATTTTCAAATAATGGTGTAAAAGATAAAATATCATGACTCCAACAAACCTTAAAATTTCAAAATAAAAATGAAAACAAAAATTTACAAATAAAAATAATGAAAAAAAAAACAAAACAAAACAAAAGTTAAAAATAATAATAAAAAGTAAATAAAAAAACACATGAAATTAAAATATATATATATATATATATATATATATATATAAAGAAAAAAAAACATAAAAATGTTAAAAAAAAAACTCAATTAAATTAAAAAAGACAAAAAATAATATATATATATTCTAACATAATTAAAGAAAAAAAAGTTAACCAAAGAAACCAAAAAAAAAATACTTTATTGAATAATTAAAAAATAAATAAAAATAAAAAGAAAACATCAAAATAACTCAATAAATAATGCATTAAAGAAAACTCATTAAAAAAACCAAAAAAAATAAAAATTAAAAACTTCAAAAAAAAATTCAAAATAATAAAAATAATAAAAATTAAATAACTTAAAAAAAATATAGAAAATATTTAAATAAATAAAAAATAATAAAAACAATAATTTTTTTTTTTTAATTTAAGAAATAATAATAAAAAAATCATTAAAATTAAAAAAAAAAAAACAACTACTAAAATAATAATAATAATAATAATAATAATAATAATTAAAAAAAAAAATCGGCCCCTCGGAGCTTAGGTGGGGCTCAAGCCAATTTTTAGAGTCAGCTTGAGCCCCTCAGGGGCTCGAGGGGATGCCGCTCGTGGCAGGCAGAGATGCACAACTCTGCCTGCCACGGGCGACGACCCCTCAAACCACCTGATGGGTTGAAGTCGATTCTCAGTATCAGCTTCAGCTCGTCGGGTGGCTCGAGGGGCCTTTGTCCTGGATTGGTGGAGCTTTCCAACTCCGCCAACCTAGGGCGGATGCCCCTCGAGCCCTTGGGTGGGCTCAACCGATTCTGAGAATCAATTTGAGCCCATCGAGCGGTCCGAGGGGACAAATTATTATTATTATTATGAGTCCTAAGATATTTGGTTTTTAAGGTTTTTCCATTTTTTTTGGTTTTCCTTTGCAATATTTTTTTATAATGAAAGTTTTAAAAATTTTTTCCAAAGTTTGAAAAAAAATAATAAAAATAATATCTTGAGGTTATGTTTTCTTTTATATTTTTAAGAACTCGACAGAAAATATACATTTTGCATATTTGTGTGTGTGTGTGTATTTTAGGAAATTTTCACTAAAAATAACACGTCAAATAAAATAAAATTATGAAAAAATTGAATAAAAACTAAAAAAAAATAATTCACATAAAATTTTAAGTAATTAAAAAATAAATAAAATAAAATAAACATACGATTTAAAAAACCAATAAAAATAATATATATATATATATAAACATTAAAACAATAATAATAATAATAATAATAATACATTGAAAAAAATAAATTTAGAAAGTGAAAAACAATAAAAATTTTAAAAAATAAACAATTTAAAAGAATAAAAAAACATATATAATTAAAAAAAAAAAAAAATTGAAGAAGGTCTAAAATAAACACACATTAAAATATATCAGAAACATTAAAACAAATATGGCGAAAAAGGCCTGAGAGCCTCCCTGTGCTCTCACAATCTCATTATTAAAATAATGTTTATGATACATATAAATACATGAGGAAGTTACTCTCAAGATAGTGTATCTATGTTGGACTCTTTGGTTGAGCAAAGATCTCAACAACACACTAATCTAGGAGCCTAAGTAGTTGGAGAGAATATCTCAACCAACTAGGTCTAAACTGACTCCTAACTATGAGGAACAAACTCAATCTAGAAAGGTAGGATTAAATCCTAACTTTCATGGTTTTAATTAATTTAATTATTGGGGTTTATAATTTTTGAACATATGAGAGTGAGGTTAACATTCCCACCCTCAATGGTAAGTCCAAAATAAGAACCAGGAACTATCTTCCAAGTTCTCATGTTGAAACTGTTTCTCCTCAAAAACACTGCCTGAAAACCCGCTAAAGATGGATGCCGAAAAAACTTCAATCTGGAGAGAACATGAGTCAGATGCACATCTGATTCATCTTTGAATTTTTCTTGACAACTCCATCACATGCCAAGTGGAAAAATGATCCATATATCCTTTTCTTGCAATCAACATCCTTTGTCCATTGAAAAAATGTCGATGATGTCCACTAACGAATTTGCTTGTCCACTGACAAAATGTTGAAAACGCCAATTGGAAAATTTATTGATGATACTTGCCCACTAGTTGATGATGTTGATGATGTCAAAAACAACTCACTATTGCTTTTGTTGATGTTGTCGAAACTGCTCACTCAGAAACTGCTCACTATTGGTGTTGAAAACTACACACTATTGCTTTTGTTGTTAACTGCCTACTAGCGAATTTGTTGATTCCCACTGGCTAATGAAGATGCCCACGGGATGCTTTTGTTGATGTTGTCGAAACTTTTAGTCTGAAAACCACCTTCAATTTCATTATCATTTCCCCCCTTTTTCGGGTGAAAGGAGAGACAATCATCGTCATTTCATTTTGAAACTCCCCCCTCAAGTGTAGAATAGTTTTACCATCTTCATTGTACTCTAAATGTTGTCTTCATGTAAGACTAAATCCGTCGATAACACATAGAAAATTGTTTGTCAATAGATTACCACTTCCAAGGATCAATCCATGCATAATTGATCTTCACTCTAGGTGGTTGATTTCGTTTACTACATATTTCTGATGAAAGATTTTTCTTTCCACAATGGTGACAAGGATGGAGGTCAAAACATGTACTCTCCATATGGTCATTTCTCTTACAATGGTTACACTTATTATGAGAATTTTCTAGAAAGCTTGCGCTGACAAACTGCACTATTTTTGAGTAATCTAGAATGTACAAACCATTGTCTTTGGTGTAACCTAGGCCATGTCAATCTTTGTTAAAGGATATTTATTCCCAAGGTCTAATCACTTTCTTAGAAAGACCGTCTTGTTTTTGTTCTTCGCACCTGCTGCTACTACTAACATTATGTCCTTAATTTATTGAATCTTTTGTATCACACTGGGAATCAAGCATTAACAGTTCATCGGTTTGACATGTTGCATCAAAATGATCAATTTTATCTTTTATACTACTCGTTGCATCATTAAGTAGTAAAACTAACTAGATAAGATCACTTGTGTCACAACTGACATCAACTTGATTGATTATATCTTCTATGTCACAACCTTCATCACTATGCTGAATAAGGTCACTTGTATCACAACTTTTATCTGATGTTAGGATGAGGTCTTCGGTGTTGCAACTTGCATCTACCTTCTCTGTGTATTGTGCATCAAGCAGATCTTTCTTTTCACTTAATTTAATTTGGAGTGTGCTAATAAGTTTTCATTTCATTTCAAGCTCAATTTGAAAGTCTTTTGTTGCTTCCAATGTGTTTTTCATTTTATCGACTAAGTTTTGATTATGCTTCAACTTCCATTCCAGTAACTCAATTGTATTTTGTAACTCATGGTTGCACTCTTTCAACTCTTTAATCTCCAGCTCTGCACTTTAAAGATGTTTTCCACCTTTTCCCATTTTGACATACTCGCTTGTACTGGTTCGCTTGATTTGAACTTACACTTTCTCACTTGATTGATCAAAAGAAGGGTGTCGAATACTAGCAAAAATGCACCCAACAGAAACACTTACAATGATTTGAATGACTTAGTTAAAAACAATGAACTCACTTGGCTTAATTGATTCAGTTGAAGAGAATTGACTCACTTGACTTCATATCAGTTAAAAACTTGGGTGTCGGTTTAAACTAAGAACGAACCCTTACACTTAAACTAAATTTGAATTTGATTACAAGCTGACTTACAGAAACACAAAATAAATAAATAAATAAAATAAAATAAAATTATTTACACAATGACCAATTGTCGTGGAATGTTGATGTAGATTTCTCCTTGGAATGCTTGAGTTTGCAGCTTCACTAACTCGATTGTCTTGAGTGAATTTGCTTGTTGATGTAGAATCGTTTTTGAATGCTGATGTTGACAAGATTGATTATGTGTTGCAGTTGCTTGATTGATTGTAGTTTGTGTATTTACGCTTGATTACATGAGATTGAATGGATTTGATTATGTACATGGATTTGTTTAATTTGTTGTGTGCCATATTACAAAGAAAGTGTCAAAAACTTGACACAAGCCATGCACAATCATTCACTACACAAGGTGTACCTAAGATCCCCTTATTCAATTTCGGGCGGATCTAGGACACTTCAACACCACACAAAAAATTATGTCTTTATTAAATATTGAGGTACATCATCTTTCACCTTGAAAAAATCATCATGGAATCTTCTCAAAGTTTCAGAACTCCTTGGAAGAAAATTGTCTTCAAAACTTACTCAACCATCAATAAGCAAAATTTTTCTTCAACAAAATATTAAAATTACCTCCTTAAATAAAAATACACCTTATCACTCCATTACAAGAAAATAAACTCTCACTTTATAAAACTCTCACTTGTCACTCGAAAATAAACCTTATCTCTCCAAAAGAGAAAATTTAATACACCTTGGTACAAAATTAATCTCAATCTTCACCCTTATAAGTCCCAAATAAAAAATATTTTATCCACTCTTATCTCTCCCAAAAATAAATAAAAAAATTTCACACTTATCACCCCAAAAAATTACTAAGCTAAAAAAATCACTAAAAAATTTGAAATTTCCAAATAGAGGCCACACTTTATTCCTCCACACCTTATCTCTCCATTCATTTTAGTTTAAAAAATGTAATAATTATTATTTTTATTTTTTCCCTTAAATCACTTTGTGGTCAAACTTAGAAAGCATGTACCATATGGGAATTAAAATTATAAAGAATGCACCATACTTATGAAATCTTTTGGAAAACATTTGGGCACACCCCAAGCGCAAGTAAAGGCAGATGGTTTCCAGGGAGTTCATCTTGTTGGCTCCTCCAAGTTGGTTCAACGTTCCTATTGCAATCTCCTGTGTGATGTTTGCTCTAGGGATTCTTCGCTGTAGGTTTAACAGTGGTCTTCTTCGAGTTGATCCTAGCAAGACCGATCTTCCACATAGCTAGCTTGTTGCACAATCGAACTATTGATTGATCTGGCCCCCACTTTTTCAACTGCAATGGAGAGGAATTTTTATTTTGGACCAAGAATTAGAACACTGGATGAACAAAGGAATTCAAACATGGAATGAATAACGGAATTCGAACGGAGGAATTATTATTGGATGTGGCTGTAAAGAGTATTTGAGCATCGCTCATCGGCAATGCGTAGAGACCCAATTTAAGATTTGTGTATGGCTCCCATGCCTACGTTGGAAACAACTCCACAAAGGTTGATTGACTGACCTCTGAATCGAACAACTGTAGGTGCACTGACCCAGTTTCCTCATAGAACATAACTCGTTCTGCTGAGCAATGAAACTTAAATTTTATGTGTACCAACTAATGATTTTCTTTATATATTAAGAATTTTTATATGGAGAAAAATTTTACAAATGTTGACACATAAGTACATTGTTACTACTCCCAAAGGAACACCAAATACACTGGCCACTCGAAACCCATTGTCGTTCACCATGCAAATAGTGGCCTCAACATCCTCAAAAAACATCCTTCTACACACTTACTCTCATCGTAGGAGCTGAAACGAGAAATAAAAGCGGTCCAGCAGTTACCAAGAACACTGTCCACGCTGCAAGGATTCCTCTTCTCCACAACGCTACCCCTTCACCTACGCAGCCTTAGTGATACACTCTTATTGACAACACTATGTGGTATCAGCAACGCAGCAACTCCTCAGCAACGGAGCTCTTCAACGACGCAATAACAATCAATATCTAACAAATTGATGGAGTTTTCCAAAATCCTAGAGAGCTTGAATCTCCTCTCCACATCAGCTGCATAACTTGGCTTTGATACCACATGAAGAAGATAAAAAAAACACACACACATTAAAATATATTAGAGACATTAAAGCAGACATGGCGAAAAAGGCTTGAGAGCTTCCCTATACTCTTACATTCTCATTCCTAAAATAATGTTTATGATACATATAAATACATGAGGAAGTTAGTCTCAAGATAGTGTGTCTATCTTGGACTCTTTGGTTGAGAAAATATCTCAACAACACACTAATCTAGGAGCCTAGCTAGTTGGAGAGAATTTCTCAACCAACTAGGCTTATACTGATTCCTAACTATGACGAACAAATCCAATCTAGAACTTTTAAATCCTAACTTTTATGATTTTAATTAATTTAATTTGAACTTGGAATTGTTTAACCTATGAGAGTGAGGTTAACACTATATATATATATATATATATATATATATATATATATATATAAACAAATTATTATAAAAAAAAAACGGCCCGTTGGGCAACCTTGTAGGCTAAAAGCTGGTTTCGAGAATCAAATTTCAAAGAATCGACTTTCAACCTACTAGGTGGCTCGAGGGGCCTCTGCCTTGGGTTGGCGGAGCTGCACAACTCTGTTATCCCAGGGAGGAGGCCCCTTGGGCCACCCGGTGGGCTGAAAGCCGATTTTTAGAATCAACTTTAAATGATTTTTTATTTTTATATAATTTTTTTTTTGTTTTATTGTTTTCATGTTTAAATTTTGTTTTTTTTCTTTTTTATAAATTAATTGTATTTTTAAAAAAAAAAAAATTATGTTTATTTTTTTATTGTTTTTTTATATTGTATGGTTTTTTTTTTTATTTTTTTTTTTAATACTTCAAATTTTACGTGAATCATTTTGTTTTATTTATTTATTTTGCAAATGTCATCATTTTTTATATAAAATTCATAAAATTTGTTATTTTTCCAATTTTTTTAATTCAAATTTTCCATAATTTTATTTTATTTAACGTGTTATTTTTAGCAAAAGTGTCCTAAAATACAGATTTTTTTAATTATATGTATATGCAAAATGTATATTTTTTGTCGAGTTTTTAAAATTATTATTTTTTAGTGATAATTATTTTATTTGTATTGAAATATTAATTAACGATATATAAATATAAAAGAAATCATAACCTCAAGATAATAATTTTATTATTTTTTTAACTTTGAAAAAAAAAATCATTATAAAAAAAACTGCAAAGGAAAACAAAAAACAAAAAATTGTAAAACCCTTAAAAACCAAAAGTCTTAGAGCGAAAAACATGAATAGGAATAAGACAACTTGAAAAATGGTTAAATAATCAACATTTAAAAAAAAAAAAATGTTTACTTATGATATAAGAAAATTTAAAGTGTTAAAAATATGTCTTAAAAAAAATTTGCTGACGTTTTTCAAAATTTGCATGAAAATCACCAACATTTAATAAAAAAAATTCACACTTCATACATTAGAAAATTTAAAGTGTCAAAAATAGATCCTCTAAAAAAAGGGGTTGATGCTCTATTAACGCTTTTCAAAATTAGCATGAAAATCACTAACATTTTTAAAAACATAATCATGCTTGATACATAGGAAAATTTAAAGTGTCAAAAATATGCTAAAAAACAAAAAAAGAGTATTTTGAATCAACACTTTTCAAAAACAGATGATTTTTTGCTACCTAAAAAAAAATATGTATTATGAATCAACACTTTTCAAAATCAGATGATTTTTTGCTACCTCAAAAAAATGGCTACTCGTTTCAGTTCCCATTTCAAAGTTTACATTGTTTAAATTTGATCCCATGAATGCATTCATCATTTTATAACTCTATTGCATAAGAATGCATGCTTTTATGCACACATGCCATCTATGACTGAAAATAAATGCTTTTATAAACTTTGCGCATTTATTTAAATGCATGTAAAATTGAGGATAAATAGGCATGCTTTAATAATATCTATGCATGAGGGATGTTACATATTCTCATAGTTTTGCATTTGGATTAAATCCCTTAAAAATATGGTCTTGCATATAATATTTAAGGTGGTGTAAGTGTAAACAGATATGGTTAGCCATGTTAAAGTAAAATATTAGTCATGGAGATGGATTTTACTTTTACCAATGCAGGTGAAAGAAAGTATTTTCTTGGAAAGAGATATAATGCGTAGAATATTTTGAAAGGATAATCGATATAAAATGAATGTTGGAGATAGGGGGATTTTGATTCTTTCACATTATAATTGATGATAAAATTCATAATATTCTAGTTTTTGATAATCTTGGTATTAGAGTCTATTGACGATAGTGATTTTAGGAAAGAATAATAACATACGTGAAGAATGGTTTGATAGTCCAGACTAATCTCTTTTGAAACAATCGAAAGATGGAGTATAATTTGTACTAGTTATAGATGATGAGGCCATTGTGCATAATTGTTGTTACATGCAGAGTGAAGGATCATCAAACTCATTTTACCATGGGTAACTTATTGAAGGAAATAATCATGCCACAAAGACATAATTCCTGACAAACTATGAGGTAAAATGTTTGAAACATGACATTATGTTTACTGTAATGGTCTCTAGTTCATTATTCTTGAATTAAATATTATGTTTTATTTTGTAAAATTTTGATAATGGACAAATGATGGACTCCCTTACTACCATTGAGTGAGGGTTGAACCCTTCATGAAACATTTAATAAAATAAAATTTTGTTGGTTTTTCACTTCGAGGTTTCTAAGGTATATCAATGTTCACTTATGTGCTTGCCTATTATATTTTCTTGATGATATTAGTACTTTGCATGACCTCGAGAATTAAATTATTCAAAGTGTTGTTAACAAGCCTCGTTAAATTAACATTGTTAATGATGCAAAATCACAATACAAAAAATTATGTTAACAAGTTGCATTAATTATTATTACTTTATGAGATTTTCTAGAGTTATTTCCCTTAATGATCATGATTTTATCATTTTATTATCAGATAAAGAGTATGGGCTAAGTCATTACAAATATTATATGTTGGTAAAACTCATAAAAATGTTTAACATTGTGTATTTTCTATGAGGTATACTGAGGGATGTTACAAAAGTGGGGCTACAAGTAATTTATCCCTGATTAGTGAAAGCATCTTCTAAATCATCCAAAAATAAAATCAATGTATTCAATATTAATTTTTATTAGTTATTAAAATTTGAGTGGACTAGTTAAGAAGATACACTTCTTTGGAAAAAGTTATAGGTTCAAATCTACAAAGAGGTAGAATATGTACACTTTTGTAGACTTTAGGAATCAAATTGTTACAGAAAGGTGAATCCTTTGTCCCATAAAACAAAACAAGTCTCATACACCAATTTGACATATAGCTTAACTTTAAACTAAAAAAATATATTATTATTATTATTAATTTGTACAAAATATATTGTATCAATGACTTTTATATTATTATTTTAAAACTTAAAAAAAAATTATTAATTGACATTTAATAATTTTTAATAATTTATATTTTTAATTAAATAATATAGTTATTTTTCATTAAAATTAAAATTAAAAATCTTATTTTGAATTGAATTTATTATTTGATATCCATATAAAAAATTATTATAAAATATATTTACCATTTTGTAAAATTTAAATTAGAAATAAAACTATTTATTTGGTGAGCATGTGTGGAAAGATATCATACTCTATAGAGATGAGCATCTCTCTGCATTACCCTCGACTTTATTCTAAGTGAGGCTATACATTTTTAATGATGGTAAAAAGCACATTATAAATATGCATGGATGATAAATGAAATGTAGCTATAACCAATATTATATAACCGGTAAATTCCCTTGAAGGGGTAATAAGAACGTAATAAAAGATGTTTTTTTTTTTTCAAGCTATAACTTTATGTAATTATTGGTGTGTTATGGCTATAGGGCAGTGATGGCCACTAGAGGATTTTATAAATAAATGCATGATCTAGAGGGATCTCCAACGAGATTTTACCTTTGAAAATTTACCATAGTAATTTGAGAAATATACTATTGTACTATGATGTTACAATATTCAATAGTAATTCGAGCAAATATAAAAATGTAACAATGAAACGTGAGTCGAATAATTGTATTATTGTATTGTAGCAAGGGGATGCAAATTGTAGGGGAGAGGAAACAAACAAAAATTAAAGTAACATTTTGTAAAGTTGAGAGTGTGGCCAGAAATGTTGCTCTAAGGAAAATCAATTTAGGAAATTGCGATTTTACATGATATACATATTGGTAGAGGGGTGGAGGAAAATAAGAATATGGGTTTCTTGCATCAACAACTAGAATGTAATGAAAATATTGGGAAATAAGAATATAGATTTCTTGCATGAAGAACTAGAATGTATTGAAAATATTTTTCTCAAGTGTTAGATTACAAAAGGTTGCATAGAATAAATTAATAAGATGAGGATTAATTATTGATTGCGGAAGATATGTTATTGAAGCTACTAAACCTATTATTTCATTGTTAATATATAATAGGAGTCAAATTGTATAGAGAAAATTTAAAAACACTCAAAATTTTGAAGTTTTGAGTACATTGAAAATTAGACAAAGGGAAGATGATGCTCACAACCAATGATGAAGAATCATAGGAGATTCATTGGGGGAGTTGTACCATACCACGAGCATTCATATTGGGGGATATATATCGAGAAAAAAACAACATGATATGCTGAGTATATAATAGGGGGTAAACGGTTTTTATATTGGCAGGTACAAAAAATGGAGCTCAAAGTTAATGAAAAAATATAAAGGGTATAAAAAATTTAATGAAAAATGGATGCCTACAATATCTAGTTAAAGTAGGGGTTTTTTTAATTGGGAAGGCATGTTGGATTGGTATTGGTATGGGGTTAAATAATGTGATTTTTAGAGGTATTTTCCAATGTGTAGTCAAATTCAAGGTATTGTTTAATATGCCACGAATGCACATGACATGTAAGGGATTCATTAAGTGAATCCCCCATGTAAATAATAGAGCTCAAGAATTATTTCAATCATGGTAGGTGGAAAATCATGTTTGGTGCCAACATGCTAACAAAATCAAATCCATTATATTTTCATCATAAGGTGCATTTGTTAATAATCAAAAGTCATGACATGTAGATATTCATGTTAGCACTTGTAAATGATCAACAAAAGGGATAAACGTCAAGCCTACTTTCACAGTATTTTCACAGGCCTAGAAGAAAGAAAAATAATGCATACATCATTGGTTTTGCATACCAATCCCTTAATTTAATGTTCTCTTTGTAGATGAGAGCCTTGAAACCACCTACTAAAGCATAAAAAATAGAAGCTATATCATCTATCTCATTACCTCCATGTCCTTCCTTACTCTACATTTTTTGGGAATAAGCCTATTATTGATGGGAAAAAATGATCATATCAAAATTGGATAAATCACATTGTTTAATCTCCAATTAGACTATTTTCTATTTTTTGTGGTGATTTTGAAGAGTACGTGGGCCTCGTTTCCACGGAGTGAATTGCTACTTAAAAGGGGAACTTTTTAAAATGACTACCTAATTCTAAAATTAATTCAATCTAAACTAATATGAAAGCATTAGAAAGATATCTAATTTATCTTGATCAAGAGAAAGAAGATTCTCATTGTCAACCAAGGAAGAGATGCAAACATAATGGATCGGGATTGAATCTAAGGTTATAATGAGTTAGAAAATCATAGAAGAAGTTCATATGCTTGGAAACAATTAAGGAAAATGTGTGTGTTTGGTTATATAATAAAAATGTATTGGATCATCACAATAACATGCATAGATTCAAATTTTAATGAATCAATTCAAGTTAAAATATGTTGTTATATCATGGAAACAAATCACTTGATACAACAAAATTTAAAACAAAGACAAGCATATAATCCAACACATACAATTCTACCTGAATTTGTGATTCAATTCTAATCTTAGTCCAATGAACTAATAAATAAATATTTCAATTATTATTAAATGAGAATGCATTTTCATTAATAAACAATAGTGCATAACTTAGAAACACATACTTGTATGGAGGATGAAATAAATCAAAGAAAAATTATTTATAGGTTGTTAACTAGGCATCAAATTTGGACAATAGTGTACATAAATGAGATCTTATTACAAATTTTGGAGTGTATAATATTTCAAGGATTTATCATGATAGCATAAGCTTCCCAATTCTAGAACGCATCTCCTTTGATCCAGTTTAGCAAGTTTAATTTCTTTTAAGAGAAAATAACCTACAACAGTGCAAAGTCGTATTGTCTCTTCAATAAATTGGAACCATTCTTCCTTTTGTAAACCTCTTATTTATAATAATGCAATTCAATTTTAAAATAAAATTATGTTTAATGGCAACTTCATGAAGATTTTATTTCTAAATTTCAGAGTTGAGGAATTCCCTTTTCCTTTTAAATTCCAATCCATGATTACCGTGAGTCCAAGTGGTAAGAAACTTACAAAATATATATGAAATATTAACAAAATTATCATTAAAAACATATTAAACTTGAAAGTAAAGCCTGATATAAAAATTATTCAAAACTAATCATTCAAAGAAAATCAAATTCAATTGAGAATAGATCTCTAAATTTGAGACCAAATCAATTTCTTTTGTTGAATTTTGACGAATAAACAAAATTTCGATGAGATACCAATAAAAAAATGTCATGGTAGTCATTTTTATAAACATTCACTCAGGAATATCTATTTGTTATAGTTTCGTAGCTCGTTATTCTATTGAATATTTTCATTGTTTAGATCACAAATTTTCAAAAATAAACTATCCCAGATTTTTCTCCTTGATTTAAGATTTCCAACAAGATATCATGGTCCTGATTTCATGTCTCGTAGTCTTAGATACACCTCCAAAATATAGGGTCCCAAAATAGTTAATGTTCATTTTGTGAATGGTTTGTGATTTTGTCGAATGGTTAAGTATAATACCACATGCATCACAGAAATAAGAGTTTTGTTGTTTATAATTTATTATGGGTTACAATTTTGGCATAAAAATATGGTGGAGACCATAAGATGGTGAGTACATGCTAAAATTTTAACTCAATGAAACTTTACTAATATATAATAAAAACTTAGAGTGTGAGACCTACTTAAACTTGAAATGAAATTACACCAATGAGGTAAATCCACATCGATGCTTACATGGCATTAGCCAAATTAAATAATGAAGTCGCATATATACTCCCGTAAGTCAAACCTTCATGGAGCTTAGGTGTCATTAGGTTAATAAAATAATAATCGCATGCGCCCCCCCTCCCCCCTGCATGAATGCACAGTGAATTGAAAGTTAGGTTCATCCTCCACGCCATCATCTGGTTATCATAGTCCAAAATACCCCTCGGCCATTCCTACACCAAAGAAAAGATTTGAAATTAGATTAGCATGGTGGGATTGGAAAATTCCTTTTCCAAAAAGAAAAAAATATTGTCAATTGGGCCCGTCAATTGACATATCTCGAGATGGGAAACAAATCAGTTCCATTAGGACATGAAAATTTCTATAAATGTCAATCGCATCATCTGTCAATTGTTGGATTTTCTCCACTATTCATTATTGCCATACTCTCCTTGTGATTTCACTCTCTCATACTCTGGCATGATTTGGAAAATTTGCACGAACTGAGCAACAGGTCCCGCCTGTTGATGTGGAATCCTCGTAGAGGTGCCATGTGATAGTGATGTGGCCAATAATGTTGATCTAGTAGCCACATGGAAGTGCCACATGGTATGTGGATAGCATGCTTGGATGCTAAAGTGATTAGGAGGAAGTGAGATGCGGTGATGACATGGAGGAGACACATAATTTTTTCCAAGTCAGTACTACACTTACAATGTTGCCACATCATTAAACTAGTGAAGAGCACAAAACTTTAAATAATCATAATTTTTTATATGGAAGTCAAAATGAGGAACATTTTATATTGTTGGAAAGGTCTTGACAAGGTGAAGGTGATGGGATTATAAAAAATGACAAAATAAGAAACCAAAAAATAGGAAAAAAAAGCAACATAAGGCGATATTTCTAAAATCTATACATGTGCCACTTTATTTTCGAGAAAACTTAAGGGGAGTTGTTGAGGACTCAACAATTAGCTACATATTTGGATGAAGAAGTTATCTTTGGTCTTAAAGTAATGGGTCTAAATTTATTTAAAATAAAGTGACAAGTTTCATAAGAT
Organism: Pinus albicaulis; assembly: GCA_034641835.2. Taxonomy (NCBI): domain Eukaryota; kingdom Viridiplantae; phylum Streptophyta; class Pinopsida; order Pinales; family Pinaceae; genus Pinus; species Pinus albicaulis. The sequence goes on from CM076584.1 coordinate 1,688,073,459, forward strand.
ACTCAGACATTGCATCAATATTTATGGGTCCCACGTAAGACAAGTGAAATAATATAAATTCATAAAGATACGAGTAATTAATACCTTCTCAGTCTTGAATGATGAATCTAATTATAGGGAAATTTATTTTTATAGTTTCGTAAAACTAACAGATATAAAATGTATGGATATGAAGTTTTATAATGAATACATATCTATTAAATGTATAATTTATCTATTTTTCCTGACATGGCTTTTCTACCCACAAATGTCCATAGCCCCAACGAAGATTTCTCAACATCGTATAATCATATCCCCAATGGCATCAAGCATACATAGCCCCGAGAAATTTAATTGTGCTTCCCACACTTAAAGTGTTTTCAACTCTCTTTTATTTTCACCCTTCAGAATTAATTGCTTGAGAATTGTATTTTGGAAATTGGGTTAAGGAAGTAGAGTGGCACAAGAGATGCTTTTATTTTCATAGATGTAAGACTTAAAATTTTGACTTCAAAAACCTTCCCATGATCTAGCAACATAGAGGATTTAGCGTGTTGGGATAAGGCATGGGATTCAAATAAAAGGCTAGGGTAGCCTCTTTCCTCTATAAAAGTGAATTATAATACTTATAACATATTCTAGTATTCCTCCCAAGTGATTGGACAATGTAGGAGAAAGTGGAAACTTGTTAAGGGTGATATTTAAATAAATAAAACCCCATTATAGTAATGGGGTATAGGTTTCACAAGGGATACCAATTGATATTGCTTTAAAAAAATTCACCATATAAACTTTGAAAGCATTAAGAAATTAAAATCTAGGTTAAAGCAACAGTGGACTCAAACAATTGTACAAAGTATTTTAAAATTTTAATCTATCATAAATTTTGAAATCTCGAAAAAAAGAAGGTATAAAAAAAAAATCCATGAAATAAACCAGGCTCTCACCATACAAGATGAAAAGATACATATTAACAAAAAAAAAAAAATACAATTAATTTGATGATGAATTTGTCTTATATGATGGTCATTGGTAAAGCTTTTATTTGAATGTAAAACCCTAAACCTAAGGCATAATTATGATTAAAAGTTTAAATATGGGTGTCTCATCAAGATCTTTTTTTCCTTTCATATATCTTGCTTCATAATTAATAATAACATTAATATTAACTAAATAAGCCCCAATTATAAGATATTAAAGATTGGACTTAAAACAAATATTTGATGAATGTAAATATGAGAAATACGATAAGTAATTGATTTATTCAAAGAAAAATCACACAAATAAATTAAGCAATACCTAAATCTAATCTAATTGGGAATATTAGAACTAAGTAAAGTAAAATTTCTAGTGGAGCCATGCATGCTACAAAATACCTGCATTGAATATCTAAATCGAATAAAATAAATGTAACTCATATTAAATAACATGAAAAATTTGAATTGTGTACATCTATATTAGGAATATATGGGAGTATAAGACTCTTGTTTACAAGAAAGTATCTGTTGTGTAACCAGCTCCAAAAATAGAAGAAAAGAGATATCAACGCCTTAGAAATAAGCCACTTCGAGGGGGCAACCTCCAATACATTACATGAATGAACAATTCTTGGATGATACAAATTACAAAACCTCCTTTCTATATATAGGAGTCCATGGGGCCACAATGTAATCCTAGTGGAGCTACAATGTAATCCTAGCCGACCTAACAATAATAATTTAAGGGCACAATAATAACAATATGGGGGTTACAGGGGTACAATAATAACAATAAGGGGGTTACACTAACAACAATAAGGGACTATACTAGTAATATAGGGACCTAACATGCCCCTCTCCTTCAAAAACGTGTTGTCCTCAACGCTTGAGTAGCTCTGGGTGCTTCTGTATAAAATTCTCATCCTCCCATGTAGAATCTTCAGTGGGTAAGTTCTTCCACTTGATGAGATACTCTGAAATTGATCGATTCCGTAGTTGTCGAGTTCTTGTTTCCATGACCGCTTCTGGTTCCGATATGATTTTTCCTTCCTCATCAAGTTCTGGCAATATTGTTTGAACTGGAAGATTTTCTCCTATAACCTTCTTTAAGCATGAAACATGGAAAACTGGATGTACTCGCGAAGAAGTAGGAAGCTCCAATTTGTATGCCATAGTACCAATCTTTTGCAACACCTTGTAAGGACCATAGTACTTTGGCGATAGTTTATTATCCTTCTTAGCTTGCTTGAGGGACATTTTTTTGTATGGTTGTAGCCGTAAAAATACCCAATCTCCTACATCAAAACTTCTCTCGCTGCGATGTTGATCTGCCTGTTGTTTCATTCGATTTTGTGCCAAATTTAGGTTATCCTTTAAGAGTTGGAGAACTTCTTCTTGATGCTCGATGTGATCTTCCACTACTTGAACCTTCGAATTTTCTCTTAAATATGATGTGATGGATGGTGGATGATATCCATAAAGTGCCATAAATGGGGTCATTTTTGTTGCAGTATGGAAGGAAGTGTTATACCACCATTCAGCGAGCGGTAACCACTTGACCCATTGTGTTTGTTTATCAGATACAAAACAACGAAGATATCCTTCCAAACATTTATTTACTATCTCAGTTTGACCATCAGATTTAGGATGATAAGATGAGCTATGAGCTAATTGAGTACCCAAACAAGAAAATAACTCCGTCCAAAAATTTCCAGTAAAAATGGGATCTCTGTCGCTCACAATAACCCTTGGGTCCATGTAGCTTTTGAATTCTATCCATAAATGTAGTAGCAACTGTACTTGCTTTAAATGGATGAGATAATGCACAAAAGTGTGCATACTTGGTAAGTCTATCAACTACCACCATGATGACACTCTTTCCTTCAGACTTAGGTAAACCTATGATAAAATCAATTGAAATCTCCTCCCAACGTTGACTTGGAATGGATAAAGGTTGTAGAAGTCCCGGGGTCTTAATTGTTTCCACTTTATTCTGCTGGCAAACCAAACATTCAGCCACAAAATTTTGAATATCAGATTTAAGGCCATCCCAAAAAAAATCTTTCTTCACCCTGTGGTAAGTTTTTAAAAATCCTGAGTGTCCTCCTAAAGGAGAAGTGTGCAATTACAGAAGAATCTTTTGTTTCAGTTGGGAATTCTTACAAAGATATAAGCGATCTTTGTACCATAAGGAATCATTTTTCCAACTAAATGTATCAGATGTACTAGGATCTTGCTGCAACTTTTGAATGAGTGTCCATACATGTTTGTCCTTCTTCCATTCATCTCTTGCTTCGGTTATCCAATCTGGTTGGATAATAGAAATGGCACAAAGAAATGCTTCCACCTCTTCATTCTTTCTTTAGAGTGCATCTGCAACAACATTAAGCTTTCCTTTTTTGTAGATTATTTCAAAGTCATAACCCAACATCTTTGTGACCCATTTTTGCTGCTCTTCTGAAGATAGTCTTTGTTCCAAAAAGTGTTTAAGACTATCATGATCAGTTTTAACCTTGAAGTGTCTTCCCATTAGGTAAGTTCGCCATTTCTTTAGTGCATGCAGTATTGCTAACATTTCCTTCTCATAAATAGGTTTCTGTAAATACTTTCCTTTGATTGGATGACTTTCAAAAGCAATGGGTCTTCCTTCTTGCATTAAAATAACACCAATTCCATTTCCTGAGGCATCACATTCCACAATAAAGGTTTTTGTGAAGTCTGGCGTAGCTAAGACCGGTGCTAGGCACATTGCCTCTTTAAGATGTTCAAAGGCCTTAGTTGCTTCAGAAGTCCATGAAAATGCATCTTTCTTCAATAATGTTGTTAGAGGTGCTGCTATTCTCCCATAATTCTTAACAAACTTGCGATAATACCCTGTTAACCCGAGAAATCCTCGCAACTGCTTTATGGTTGTGGGGACTTTCCATTCCTTAATGGCTTTAATTTTGTTAGGGTCTACTTTAACACCCTCGTGAGATACGATATGACCCAGATATTCCACCTCTTGTACTCCAAAGAAACATTTGGATGTTTTTGCATATAATTGTTTCTCCTGCAATAGTTTGAGCACCCTGTCAACATGTTCAACATGATCCTTCCAAGACCTGCTGTAGATTAGTATATCATCAAAAAATACTAGCACAAATTTTCTAGGAAGGGTTTGAAAATGGAATTCATCAACCCTTGAAATGTAGAAGGTGCATTGGTAAGGCCAAAAGGCATGACCAAAAATTCATAATGACCTTCATGAGTTCGAAATGTTGTTTTTGGAATATCTTCGGTCTTCATTCTAATTTGATGATATCCTGAACGAAGATCCAACTTGGTAAAATAAATTGCTCCATGTAATTCATCCAATAATTCATCAATCACAGGAATGGGAAATTTATCTTTAATGGTGAGCTTATTGAGCTCCCTATAATCCTAACACATGCACCATGATCCATCCTTCTTGTGTACCAATACTACAGGAGCAGAGAAAGAACTTTGACTAGGTTGAATTATACCCGCCTCTAACATTTCTGCAATCATACGTTCAATTTCACTCTTTTGGACGTAAGGATATCTATAAGGCCTTATGTTTGGAGGAACACTTCCTGGAATCAAATGAATAGCATGATCATGATCACGAATAGGTGGGAGTCCTTTGGGAGTTTCAAACACCTTGGAATGATTGTCCAAGACTTGTTGGAAATCTGCAGAAATAGATGATTTTGATGTTGGAACTTCTAGTGAGCATAATTGTGCAATTACGCCTCGTTGTTCTTTCTTTAGAAGCTTTGTCATGACATTAGAGCTTATTATCCTTCCTGGATTCCCCGCAATACCCCGTAATTCGACTTCCTTTCCTTCTGAAAAAAATTTCAAGAAAAGTTCTTGAAAATTAAAAACTACCGTCCCCAAAGATTGTAACCATTGTACTCCTAGTACAACATCAGCACCTCCCATAGGAATGGAAAGCATTGGACTAGTCAATACATATTCCCCCATGGTTAGCTTGATATTATGGCATTTTCCAGAGCAATTTATAGTTCCTCCATTTGCAACCATCACTTGACATTGTGGTGCTGGGTATAGGAAACAATTTAATTCCTTGGCTACCTTATAATGAATAAAATTATGGGTGCTACCTGAATCAATCAACACTATTACCCTTTTCTTCTTTATATGTCCTTCTATCTTGAGAGTTTGAGGAGTGGTAATTCCTACCAGTGCATTACATGATATGGTCGGATTCATTTCTTCCTCTTCTAGGGGTGGTTCCTGGTGTATACCCTCTTCTTGTTCATTGTCTTCTTCTTCTTCACAATCTATGTAAAATAATTTCTTCTCAGCACACTTATGACCTTTAGTGTATTTGCTATCACAACTGTAGCAAAGCCCTTTTGCTCTTTTTTCTTCCAATTGTTGTGGTGTCAACCTTGTAGGTTGTGGAAATCTAGGCGTAGCAACACTTCATTCTTTATAGAATTGAGTGGTAGGCTTCCTTGTCGCCATAATTTTACATTCAAATTTTCTTGCCAACCTGAATGCCTTCTCCAATGAATCAGGTTCCAAAACGCGAACTTCATGTTGGATGTTGTCCTTTAAAGTGCCTATGAAGAGATCAATCCTGTGTTCCTCTGGAATATCAGTTACCCTTATATTCAATTTTTGGAAGTCCTCAATGTGCTGGCCCACTAAACCCTTTTGTTTGAGATTTATCAATTGGCTAAAGAAGGTGTTGCTCTTTGTATCCTCATAATGTGCTATCATTTCCTCCGTAAAAATTGACCAAGTGACAATTTTTTTACGGAAGCAAAGCCATCGATACCATACAAATGTATTTTGCTCTAAATGTAAAGTTGCAATGCGTACCTTTTGTGTGTTTTGCACATTATGGAGATCAAAATATTGCTCCATCTGTAGTATCCATGTTACAGGATCCTTTCCATCAAACTTCCTCATATCCATTTTTGGAATATGGTGGTTCTTCCCGCCAACATTAGAGTTTATGAAATCACGATTAAGATTTATTTTGTTCTCATCATGAGGTTCTTCTACTATATTTTCACCATTAGGAAAAATTTCTTGTATCAACTTTGTCAAACCTTCCATGTCTCCTTTTAGGACATTCTTCATGTTTTCCATTTTCTCATCGATCTTAGCTTCCATGTCATCCATCTTAGATTCCATTCCAGCCTCCATGCCATCTATCTTAGATTCCAAGCCATCTATCTTAGATTCCATGCCTTTCTTCAAACCATCCATCTTAGTTTCCACGCCTTTCTTCAAAACTTCCACGTCATTTTTGTTTCTCTTTGTGAGAGCGAAATTTGTTGCACTTGCTCTTGTAATTTTGATATATCATGTTGCCATTCTTTGTCTTCATGAGTCATAGTAGGGATTTCCAAAGGCTTAATGGGTGTTTAATTATTTTTAGGGGAAATTTTAGAATCCAATACTGATATCTATTCTATAATATGCCCTTGCAATCAATTCAACTTGATTCTTCAAACAAGACTTATGCAATTCGAAAAAAAAATACACACCTTTTACTTGCTTTTGAGGAGCTCGATATTGAAATTGAATTATCTCTATAATTGCAGAACCTTAATATCTAAAATTCAGCCCTATAGTAGCCCTCTGAAGCTTCTTTCCAATGCCACAGGTCTGATATGATTTGGATTCTTCAAGACAAAGTTATGTCCAATCTCCCACAATGACCCAATTTTGGACTAGTTCAGTAGAGCGAACTTGTACGACTTTCCATGTGTCACTGTTTCCTCCTTTGGCTCTGAAAAGTATAGATTAGAAACTAAAATTTGTGCACTTGCGACCACTTTTTACGGAACTCCAATCTGATGATCAGAGAGAGAGTTATGAATATTTTCCCACGATCACCTCTTTGAGATGAAATTCAAGAGCTTGAAAAAGCACTACCTTCCACAGATCATCTCTCCAAAAATATTGCGAACCAAGCTCTGAAATGTTTTGACGATGTTCCTTAGGATTTTGGCTTCGTACCATAAAAATTTCAGCTTTTGAAACTTCGTAGAAAAAAATTTATAGCGCAAATTCCACGATGACCTGTTTAGGAGCTTGAAAAAAGACCTAATTTCCACAGATAATATCTCCAAAAATGTTACGAACCAAGCTCTGAAATATTTTGATGATGTTCCTCAGGATTTCGGCTTCGCACCCTAAAAATTTCAGCTTCTGAAACTTCGTAGAAAAAAAATTATAGAGAAAATTCCACGATGACCTTTTTGGAGCAGCAAAACCCTAGAATCCAAAGCTCTGATACCAAATGTTGTGTAACCAGCTCCAAAAAGAGAGAAAAGAGATATCAACGCCTTAGAAATAAGCCACTTCGAGGGGGCAACCTCCAATACATTACATGAATGAACAATTCTTGGATGATACAATTCACAAAACCTCCTTTCTATATATAGGAGTCCATGGGGCCATAATGTAATCCTAGTGAGCCACAATGTAATCCTAGCCGACCTAACAATAATAATTTAAGGGCACAATAATAACAAAATGGGGGTTACAAGGGTACAATAATAACAATAAGGGGGTTACACTAACAACAATAAGGGACTATACTAGTGATATAGGGACCTAACAGTATCTGCAAATGTACTGTTCTAATCAATATTATATCCTATCATGATATGTATATTGAAAGAAAGTAGAAGATGAGCATGGAATAATGCAATTAATTTCAGAGAACTTATCAAGGCCATGAGATTCAGATATATTGATCAATAAAGACCAAACTATCTCATTCTTCTTAAAAATATATATGTGTTCATGATAATATTTCACTAATTTATTAAACCTAAAGTTAGTATTAAGGAAACCATTCGGCTAGTGAAGAGTACCACCAAGAAAAGAACGAAATGGTTTCACAAATATTTTCACTACAAGGAAAAGACCCTCTAGTGGATTTTTTTGGGGAACCCCTTACAAAAATAGCCTAGATATCCATTTGTAACAGAGGTCTCTAAAGGAGGTTGGTGGGTGGAGGTTTTTGCAGACATTTTCTATTCGGTGCGTTTCTAATTATAAACCGCACTGGTGTGTTTAACTCACAATGCACCGATGCATACTAAAAATTGGTACATCAAGAAACCATGCTCTCCATACAAAATCACCTGGTGCGTCTCATTACTATAGCGCACTGGTGCACTACTCAGAAATAGGCCTAATGCATCTTAAAAACCCACGCTCAGATACAAACAGGCCTGGTACGCTAGGCATAAACAACTCGATGCACCTCAAAAACCAGCGCACCAAAACATGGTTAAATAAAAAAAAAAAATACCAGACAAAAAATCTGCATTTTCACTTCTTCAGTGCTCCAAATCTCTCAAGCACCAGTGCTAATTTTCCTTGTGTCAGGCGCCCTGCTATCGGTGCTTCCATTGCACGCACTGTTGTCGTCCATTTCCCACCTTTTGGATTTCAAATTTTGGAAAACGGTGGGAAAATTTAGTTTTGCAAATTCTTCAACAAATATGCCTCCTTCATGCCCAAATATATAGGTATTTTACTTGTTTCTCAATAATTAAATTTTTTAGCGGATTATATTTGTCAAAAAAGTTAAAATTTACCATTTAAAAAAATAATAATTCATGATCGGTGCGCTCTAGCCATTCGGCTTGCACTATTCGCGGTGTGGCCTGTAAATTTATAGGCCGCACCGCGAACGATGCTAACGGACACCGCACTCGAACTAGTGCAGTACCGAAAATGGTGCACTGTTTTTTTTATTAAACATATATGGCGGTGCAGTCATTTAAATGACTGCACCATTGACTATGTACCATTATCAGGAGGGCGGTGCGTTGACTAAACTATCCACCTCGGGGGAGATAGTTCGGTCAACGCACCACCCTCTAGACACTGGTACATAGTGAATGGTACGGTCTTGTAAATGATCGCACCATTGACTATATACCACTTTCAGGAGGCCAGTGTGTTGACCTAAATTTCCGCCTTGGGGCAAATAGTTTGGTCACCGCACCGGCCTCGCGACACTGGTACATAGTCAACGGTGTGGTCATTTAAACGACTACACCATTGACCGTGTATTGATGTCAAGAAGGTGATGCACTGACAAAACTATCCTCCCCGGGGCCAATAGTTTGGACAGCACACCGCCCTCTCGACACTGGTATATAGTCAATGGTTCGTTCATTTACAAGACCACACCATTGACCATCAATTAATGTTGGGCAGTGCATTGACCTAAATATCAACCCCGGGGTGGATAGTTTTGTCAATGCACTACAGAAGAATTACACTTCATGTTTTGTGGTGTGCTGCAAATTTCCATGCACACCGAGGATGGTAAGCGATAAAACAAACGCACCGGTAGCGGTGCATGACTGTTTTTTTTGCGCAACAACTGTTTTTATTTTTCAATATATATATATATATATATATATAGATACATGTCTCATTTAATAAAAAAAAATGTATTTAATACGTGAATCATTCAACGACGTTAAAGGAGAGAAGATGGGGAACAACAAGAACATATGGTGGACCAGTATAACATGGTTCGCCTGTGGGAGGCATGAGAGAGGGAAAGACTTATGTACCCTCACCCTATTACGACAGCCACCCAATTTCTCCTAAGGGAGGTATGCCTCCTCAATTTATATGAGGAGGCTACATCCCTGAAGGGCCATAATGGGTTATTGCGAAAACTCATCTTCAGGTGGAATGCCCACTGACAGGCTTTCCAGGTTGGTCGTAACTAGTGGTACGCGCCCATTGAGGAGGACATATATTTTATTACTGGCCTACCTAGGAGAGGGCAGGATTTTCCCTCGTTCCCAGAGTTTCCCGTCAGCTATGCATCAGGGACTCAGTTGGTGTACTCCTAGAGATACATTAGCACCGATATACTTTCTCCTGCAGATTTTCAGGTCTCTAATGGTCAGTTACATATTGCTTCGTTTGGTGCAGAGAAGGTGAGGTGCCTCTCACTACTGTTATCGACCATTGCACACCATACCATGGATGGGCAATGCATTATTTTCCTTCTTTTATTTTACGTTGATTCTTTATTACAGGCGCCACGACTTATGAGGTGGTCTGCAATTTTTTTGCGACATTTTTGTACAACATTAGATAGATGTCATTCTCGGGAACAAGGGAGGGTGAAATTTCCTTTTGCTTCAAAGTTATTTTGTTTATTTTTTGAGAGGTTTCCAGAGACGAGGCCTACTTTTGTTCGGCAGTTTCGTAGGCTGATGCTGCACGTATAGATGGAGATGTGGGGCCAGATGATGCCAAAGTGGGGCAAGTGTAACTTTTCCTCTAGGATATCTCATGATGCACTGGAGTTGCTATCCAATGTTGATGATCACACCTTCGTTCTAGTGCCATGTCTGTATGTTGGTTTGGATTGGCGAGGATGTGCCAACATCCTTTTCACAGATGATGAGTCGCCGGATGAGAGAGGTAATATTAGTGTTTTCTTTAAGTTTATTCTAACATGTTCTTTAACTTGTTTTATTAAATTGTTTAATGAAATTGTCTAATTATTGTTGTGTACTTAGATATATTTTGTAGATATTGGGTCATTCCTTGGCGATGAGATTCCACCTCCACCAAATGGTCCAGGTGTAGATCCTGTTGAAGAGGAGATGGTAGATGCAGAGGATCAGGCCAGTGCCAGACTCATGGTCTTCATGATCATGCCCAAGTACCAACGGGTGTGAGGCGTAGGCCGGACACTCGATTTAGGATGGAGTTGGGCGACCTACTCTGTCGACTCCTAGTGGAGGAGGGAGTGAGGTCGGTCACTATCAGAGAGATACTGGTCGATGATAGGCTGACAGCGATATGGAGAGGCATGCCTCATGATATGTTGACCCTGATGCGACATATCGTTGGAGCTACCAGATTACTGGTGCGGGCGAGGATGGTCGGTCGATGTTGGCGTGGTGGATATGAAATATGTCAACAGTTGATCAACGCATCATCTGATGATCATGATAATGATCATGGGAGTGATCATTTTTCAGCTAGTACTCCACCTCGTGCCAGAGATGAGCAGCCTCCAGCATCCAGTAGTCATGATCATGAGCAGGCACCTGATCCTAAGGAAGGCACAGGTCAATCTAAGGAGGTAGGTCCATCGACTAAGCATGCTGCCAGACCATCCACAGATCAGCAGGTTGGACCATCCACGAGTCATCATGAGCAGGCAGTTGATCATGATCAGCATGAGGCACCTCCATATCAGCAGGCACGTGATGATCAGAATCTATCTGAACATGTTGAGGCTGCACCATTGACTGAGCAGGCCTTGACTAATACTATTATTGATGTATCACCAGCTGATATTTGACATTTATATGCACTTATATTATAGTTGTATATTTTTGACATTATATATATGTGTGTGTGTGTTGCAGATGTACTTAATTTACATGTTGGTGTTCATCATGATGTGTACATTGTTAGGTCATGTTAGATATATTCATTTAATGTGTAGCTTGCAGAGAGATGTGTATGATATCAGTTATTTGACATGATATGTATATTTGATGTTTGTGTCATGATGATGTTATACAATGCTTGTGTTTTGTTAGATCATCATGATCACGATGACTAGATGATGTTAGCAAATTTGAATGTGTTTTTTAGTCGAATATGATGTTTATACTATAGTTATCATGATCGTGATGTTTATTTTTAATATTAAATCGTGATATTTATTAAGTATTATGTCATGATTGTAATTGAAAATTTAATTTTAATTGTATGTAAAATTGTAATTGTATTTCTAATTGTAATTGTATGTAAAATATTTGTAAAATTTTAATTGTAATGGTAATATTTAATTTATTGAGAAATGATTGTAATTTTAATTTTAATTGTAATTATGTATATGTGAAATTATAAAATTATAATTGTAATTGTAAATGTATATAAAATTCTAAAATTGTAATTGTAATTGTTTTTGAATTTGTAAAATTGTAATTGTAATTGTATGTAAAATATTTGTAAAATTTTAATTATATTAATCTGAAATGATTGTAATTGTAATTGTAATTGTAATATTAATTTTAATCGTGATTGTATGTGAATTGTAATTGTAATTGTATATAAATTCTAAAATTGTAATTGTTATTGTAATTTTAATTTTAATTGTAAGTGTTTTTTAATATGTAAAATTGTAATTGTAATTCTAATTCTAATTTTAATTGTAATTGTATGTAAAATATTTGTAAAATTTTAATTATATTAATCTGAAATGATTGTAATTATAATTTTAATTGTAAAACTGTAATTGTAATTGTAATAGTAATTTTAATTGTAATTGTATGTGAATTGTAAAATTGTAATTGTATGTAAAATTCTAAAATTGTAATTGTAATTGTAATTGTAATCGTAATTGTATGTGAAATTCTAAAATTTTAATTGTAATTGTAATTGTAATTCTTATTGTATTTAAAATATTTGTAAAATTTTAATTGTATTAATGTGAAATGATTGTAATTGTAATTTTAAGTGTAATTGTATGTAAAATTCTAAAATTGTAATTGTAATTGTATTGTGAAATTGTAAAATTGTAATTGTAATTGTATGTATTGTCATCATTCAATTTTATTAAAATTTTTAAATTTGTAAATTTGTAAATTTGTTAATTTGTAAATTTGTAAATTAATTGTCAATTTTGAACCATAACTACCGTAAGTAAAATGTATATCATAAATATTGTTAAGTTACCATAATTGTAAAATTGTAAATTTGTATGAATATAAATAACTGTAAAATAATAAATCTAGAATAATATGATTTTTTGTAACATAATAAAGTTTAGAAAATAATATAAATAAATTCATGTACTTTAGAATTATCATTATTTTATTATGATCTTACATACCAAAAAAAAAGGAACTTTATACGGTACGCCATTATTTTCGAGATCAACATAATTGCAAATTATCAAGTGAAATAATTTTAACATTAACACAATGAAAATTACGAATTACTTCAAAATACATATTGTAATGTTTAGAGAAAAAAAGAAGTCTTATTTATAAGGTAATCAAGTCATCTTCTTTATAAAAACCCATCTTAAAAAGTATAAATGATGAAATAACACATGTACCATATCACTCTCGGTTCTCATGATCACCCTCATTATCTTCCAGCTTGATTGGCATGATAACTCTATTGTTCTCAAAAATATGTTTTGATCTAGGGTCATGTCTCAATACGAACCACCAATCCCTATCCAACACATCTGGGTAAAATAACACCTAGTTGCGGTGTTTGGGGAAAACACAGGGCTCCTTAGCTTCATCCCACATCTTTCTAGAGTTAGTACATATTAGCCTACTATCGCGATCTTCCTTTACATTATTCCAATCAAAGGTGTCCCACCACTTGCACCTAAAAATAACACATTGGAAAGAAGATAAATCCACTTCAATGATCTCTTGTATCTTTTTGATGTAACCAAACTTCCCTCGTACTATGTTTTTATCATGATGGCTAGATGGACTATATTAATCAAACTCAAATTCCACTCCACAGTCTTGTGTCATGTGTCTTATAATAACCCAACAGTTAAAATATGAAATATAGATGTAATTACATTTAAAAGTTTTATTATTAATTTTAAAATGTACATAAATAGATTATTACCGAGTAGGTGCACATAATCCCTATGTTTAGCACATCCTCTTCAACACGTAGGTAACGACCGGTTGCACCATATTTCTCTTTGACTTAATCAACAACCCAACTATTGGGGCATATTTTTGGCATATTTTCTTTTAAATGATCGGGATAAGGCACACTTCTACCATTCAACCATCTGAATTATTTCCTGTCACTATCCCATTTCATCCTCTTTTGTTCATACAATGTGACCCACGGTTGTGTCGCTTAGGAATTGTAAAGAACAAATTTATTGATTGCTTCAATTTCTGCATTCACTGATGAAATCAAATTGCCATATAGTACATATGAGATCAAAATATAAATTATATCAAAGTTCAACATGAATATTTACTTTGTGTAAATTTGAAAAATTATAAGTCGCTTACTCTTTATCAAACACCTTTTTCCATTTGTTTGGAGAAACTCCCCTTCTCTTTTATCTTCATCCATTTCATCTTCCCAATTCACTGCACCTAGGCTGTTTTCGATATGCTTGATGTACTCACTAGCATAATAGAAAGACTCATATGATATGTACCCCTCTGCCATAGACCCCTCGGGTTTTTCCCTTTATCGAACAAAACCTTTCAATTTCTTCATGTACCTCTCTAAGAAGAACATCCAACGACAAGAAACCATGCCAAATAATTCAATCTCATATACTAGGTAGATTAGAAGATGAACCTGCAAGTCCATGAAACTCTTCGGAAGTTCCTTCTCAAACATACAAATAATCTCAACTATCTCTTGACGCCACCATGGAATGCTAGCCACGTGAATCTCCTTTGACGCGATCCAAAGTACAAATGCAGATAATTAGATATGGCACATCCTAGGTCTTGGGGGAATTCATGTTTCACACACCCACGCACGAACAATGGATAATGACACTGCAAAGTTATAAACACATGCAATAATATACAAAATTAGTTATGTTTTATGATCCTTGCATGGGATAAAATTTATTAATATAACAAATAATAAAATCATGATTTTGACATTATACATACTCTTAGAAGATTCAAATGGTCATGTTATTTCAACCCCAACAAATGGTCATCCACGGTGAAGCAGTGCCGTACTGAAGACCCATATGTAGATGGAACCCTCACACCCATTATAACTTCCTTTGCCAAATAAACACTAGAAAATTTGGCGGAATTTTCGACGGCCAATTCGTCATTATTCCAACACATAGTCGTCGCAAGAGCGACAATTCGAGGACGGGCAAAACGTGGTTTTCCATACCGTCGCAATTCCTATGCACTTAAAAAATGTCGCACTATCGACACTTTTCCGTCGCTTCCAAACAAGCGTCGCTCTTCCGGCATTTCCCAAACTGTCGCGCTTCCGACGTTTGTAAACTGTCGCACTTCTGACGAAATGTGGTCCGATGTTTTGAACATTGCTCTTCTGACGTTTGTAAACTATCGCAATTCTGATGAAATGTGGTCCGACGTTTTGAACGTCGCTCTTCTGACGTTTGTAAACTGTCGCAATTCCAACGCAATGTGGTCCGACGTTTTGGACGTCACTCTTTCGATGTTTGTAAACTATCGCAATTCCGACGAAATGTGGTCCGACGACGTTTTGAACGTCGCTCTTTCGACGTTTGTAAACTGTCGCAATTCCGACAAAATGTGGTCCGACGTTTTGAACGTCGCTCATCCGACGTTTTTATACTGTCTCTCTTCCGATGTTTTTAAGCTGTCGCAATTCCGACGCTTACAAGGCATCAGTATACCGACGGCAGGTTCAATTTAAAAAAAAAAAAAAAAAAAACTTTAAAAGAGGAAAAACGCTATTTTGAATATATTATATGAAGTAAAACAGTCCATGAAGTCATTACATTTTCACATCTAAAGATTGGAACCCAAATATCCATCCAGAAAAGTGGAAGTCACACCCCAGACAATGATAGAAAAATACCCCATGTCACATACAGGGACATGATATAAAACCCAATAACGGTCCACATGGAGATTATCGACAATCTGAGAAAGAATCCAAATATGCCCGAGGCATATATAAGAAAGTGAAATAGAAGTATGTAGAATAGTAAAGAAACAGATAGAGTACCGACATCCATTGTTCCAAATACAAATTAAAGTACCCAAAATCCTTGAACAAAGAAAAACGTTAATCATGTGAGGAGTGTGATATGTCCAAAATATAAAAAGACCATCAGACCATATCAATAAACTAGCATCGCTAGTTTTGAAGGCAGAGTGATAAACATTAATCATTTTTTTTCATAAGAGAAAAAATGTTGTTTTGAATATATTATATGAAGTAAAACAGTCCATGAAGTCATTACATTTTCACATCTGAATATTGGAACCCAAATATCCATCCAGAAAATTGGAAGTCCCACCCCAGATAGTGATAGAAAAATACCCCATGTCACATACAGGGACTTGATATAAAACCCAGTAACAGTCCACATGGAGATTATCGAAAAATCTGAGAAAGCATCCAAATATGCCCAAGGCAACTATAAGAAAGTGAAATAGCAGTATGTAGAATAGTAAAAAAATAGATAGAGTACCGACGTCCATTGTTCCAAATACGAATTAAAGTACCCAAAATCCTTGAACAGAGAAAAAAGCTAATCATGTGAGGAGTGTGATATGTCCAAAATATAAAAATACCATCAAACCATATCAATAAACCAACAACATACACCAACATCGCTAGTTTTGAAGGAAGAGTGATAAACATTAATCATTTTTTTTTCACAAGAGAAAAAATGTTGTTTTGAATATATTATATGAAGTAAAACAGTCCATGAAGTCATTACATTTTCACATCTAAAGATTGGAACCCAAATATCCATCCAGAAAAGTGGAAGTCCCACCCCAGACATTGATAGAAAAATACCCCATGTCACATACAGGGACTTGATATAAAACCCAGTAACGGTCCACATGGAGATTATCGACAATCTGAGAAAGCATCCAAATATGCCCTAGGCATCTATAAGAAAGTGAAATAGCAGTATGTAGAATAGTAAAGCAACAGATAGAGTACCGACGTCCATTGTTCCAAATACAAATTAAAGTACCCAAAATCCTTGAACAAAGAAAAAAACTAATCATGTGAGGAGTGTGATATGTCCAAAATATAAAAAGACCATCATACAATATCAATAAACCAACAACATAGACTAGCATCGCTAGTTTTGAAGGCAGAGTGATAAACATTAATCATTTTTTTCACAAGAGAAAAAACGTTGTTTTGAATATATTATATGAAGTAAAACAGTCCATGAAGTCATTACATTTTCACATCTGAAGATTGGAACCCAAATATCCATCTAGAAAATTGGAAGTCCCACCCCAGACAATGATAGAAAAATACCCCATGTCACATACAGGGACATGATATAAAACCTAGTAACGGTCCACATGGAGATTATCGACAAATCTGAGAAAGCATCCAAATATGCCTAAGGCATCTATAAGAAAGTGAAATAGAAGTATGTAGAATAGTAAAGCAACAGATAGAGTACCGATGTCCATTGTTCCAAATACAAATTAAATTACCCAAAATCCTTGAACAGAGAAAAACGTTAATCATGTGAGGAGTGTGATATGTCCAAAATATAAAAATACCATCAGACCATATCAATAAACCAACATCGCTAGTTTTGAAGGCAGAGTGATAACCTGTCAACACATAAAATAGTATCATAAAGTGGATATAGGAAATGTGCAGAGACATGTACTGTTGATATACACCTCACACAAAAAGCATCCACGATAGAGAAAAAATATGTATAAACCCAGGGTCGATTGTATGTTCTGGCTCGCTTGTTCCCGGAAATAAAAAACATCTGCAAAAACCTAGGCTCGCTTGATTCCAAAATTGGTAACCATCTGTTGCATCTGATATGTAAGGTTCAGGCTCGCTTGTTTCCATTAGTAGCCCGCTACAGCATCCACCCTGTTCATAGAAAAAAGGTTCCTGTAGATATACAGAGAAAGAGTATAATACGTAGACCATATAAACATGGATCTGTATTTCAAAAAACAAGTTTAAAATAGAAACAGGGCAACATTTTTTTTTCTAAGTAAAGTCAATCTATTAACAGTGGGAATAAAATTACACCGAAGTCAAAAACATTGCCCACACTCATGGCAAATTTGTCATCAAAAAATAAAAAAATTAAGAAGACTTCCCTCATATGGGGAAACCAGTCTTGAACGTTTAATTTATAGAATTCAAAAATATTACAAAGGTCCAGCACAGTAAAATAATCTAAAAGTAGCCCAATTAAGTGGGCCGCGAAGCAAGAAAAACAAATTAACCAAACTACTCCTCCGACTCCTCGATGATTCGGCACCATCCTTCGGAAGGTCCAGGATCGCTAGGTGCTACCTCCACAGTCATGCTGTTAAACACCATGTTAAGCACACACATGGTGTATGAGAAAGATAAACACACACACACACAAGAGACTCAACACACAATGAAGGATAAGCATGAGGCTTTCTTATTTTCCATTATACAAAGATGTACATTTATAGTACAATGGTGTGACTCTTGGTTTCATATTCCAAGGTCACTTGGACTCCATTGTGACTTTTCGCATTTCACACCTACCCATGTAGGATTAGGTGTTCCAACATCCCCCCTTAATCCGAAGGGGTATGTGTGAGTCCAAGAAAAGAGTTGTAATACAAATCTGCAAAGTATACATGGCAGCACTTGGGCTGAATCAACTCTCTGAAATGTTGGAGAAAAGAGGTGGTTTTAGGATGACCACAAACACTGGAACGCAATACTTGTTGCAGTTCCCGGAACTCTTCCAAAACTGGCAAGAAGCTGAAAGCTTCTGCTAGAGGAATTGTCCCTCATAAAAAAGGGAGACCTTCGACCTAAAATAAGGGAGGTCTACTACCTGTGATGGTTTTAGGATTACCAACAACTCTGGAATGCTTTGAAGCATTTCCTGGAACTCAACCAAAGCTGGCAAGAAGCTGAAGGCTGCTAAGCTGAAGGCTTTTGCTAGAGGAAGTGTTCCTCATATATGAAAGGGAGACCTTCGACCTAAAAGAAGGGAGGTCTACTACCTGTGGTGGTTTTAGGTTGTCCACCAACCAAAGATGATGGTTTTAGGTTATCCACCAACCGAAGGCATGCTCATGGGCATCCGTGTCTCTGGCTACATCTCTGAATCCGGAATGATGAATTGTGGCTCAGGCTCGCTTGAACTGCTGGCTACAACTTTGAACATGGAATGAGAGATTGTGGCTCAGGCTCGCTTGATCTGTCGTCGAAGCTTGTACATGACCACCATTTTCCCCCCTGTCAGGGACAAGGTGAGATGATGGTGAAAACTCAACTGCAAGTTTGCTCAATATCCGTGAACATGTTCTAATATGTGTCGTAAACATCTTCTTGGCTGCTGATGCCCATTGCCAAGAAGCGATCCATCCAAGATGAATCTTGGTTCTTGCAGGAGGCTTGTGTCTGAAGCATCTGTCTGAAGAATGGGTGTGTCGACCACAGTGCTTACATGGATGAAGATCAAAACAGTGATCTTTCATATGGCCAACTTGATCATAGTGTTGGCATTTCTCAATCTGATGTTGTTGTGGAAGTGGAGCATGGTCTAGAACAGTTGCAAGTGAACTGTCATACAAGAATCCGGCACTCTGAAATATGATGGGCTTGGTGTAGTCTGGAATATGAAAGGACACATCCTTGTCATATCCAAGACCAGTTCGGTGCTTGTTGTGGACAAGCTCTTCCCAAGGTCTGATGATGGGCTTGAGAAGTGCAGGTTGAACTGCTGCATCTGCATGTACATCTGCTGAATGGGAATCAACTGCAACTTCACTGACTTGCTGCTGATGGGAGTCTTTCACAATGTTCTGAACAGAAACAGGTTCAGAATGGTGACTCTTTTGGTGAAGTTCGTCTTGTTGGAGCTGAGATTCCAACTGCAAAAACTCGATCTTTTCATGTGCATCTTGCAAACAACTTTGAATTCTACAAAGAGCATCCTTGCTCATTTTTATCATATCATCAACATTTGAATGAATGAGGTCATTCAACAACACTAATGCCTCATTGATTTTAGCCATTTTCAACAACTTAGGCTCAAAAAATGAAAGGGTGTCGGCTTCAACCGAAAATGCACCCGTTTACAATGTGATTCAACAACAAATACAAATGACTCTAAAGAATTTCCAACTATGGAAATCTCAAAGTACAAAGTGTGCTCCTCAAATGATGGAGGGAAATCAACAAATTTTCAACTCAAATACACTTCAAGTCTTGAATGAAGATGCAAATCAATGTCAGTTCAATACAATATCACTGCAAAATATTTGTATGAATGTGCAACAAAAAAGACTGTGCAAAAGGTCCTTGGGGCAGTTGATTTCTCTTCAAAGAGTTGTTTTGCACCAATAACAACTCGTCTTCAAATGTCAATTCTTCAGAAAATCACCCTCTTATATAAGCCACAAATCATAAAATGTCAAATCTTCTCTTTTCACTATGTATTCAGTCCATCTGCTCACATGTCATTTTCTCTTTTTCTGTTGTTCATATCTTCTCTCTTTCCTCTCTCTCTGCTGTTTTTTTTTTTAAATTAAAAATTAATTAAAAAAAATGGGAATAATTAAAAGGGAGGGGAATGGAAATTTTAAAAAAAATGTGTAAGGAGGGGAATTAAAAGGGAGGGGAATAGAAATTTTAAAAAAAATGTGTAAGGAGGGGAATTAAAAGGGAGGGGGAATTTAGTAGAAAATTTAAATGGGATGGGATTGATTTTTATTTATTTATATATTTATTAATTTTTTTGAATTATTTTAAAAGAAATTAAAAAATTGAAAAGATATGGAGGGGGGGTTATTAAAAATGGAGGGTAGTATTAAAAAAAATTTAAAGGTCGAATTTGGAATTCGTTGTGAGATGGTGCGTAAGGGAAGAGGAGTTGATTGGGAATGGAGAGGGGGCTGGGTCGAGGAGTTGAGTTGGAGAGGGGCGGAGGTGTAAGGCGTGGGTAAGTGGAGCGGTGGGATAGTAGGGGGCAAGGGGGGAGAATAGAGCAGAGCGCAGGCGTAGGTGTAATGTGTGAGGGGTTGTGGGGGCAAGGGCCGAAGGCCAGGAGAGGTGTTGGCAATGCGTAGTGCAGAGGGTGGATTGGAGAGTTGTTTTTTTTTTTGTTGATTGCAGATTAAGGGGGTCGTGGAGCGATAAGGGGTATGGCGGGGTTGTAGGGCGGATGGGTAGTGTAGGTCGTAGGTTGTGAGGGTGTATTTTTAAGCGTGGTAATGGGAGAGGGTATTAAGGGGGCCGAAAGGCTTGGAGGTGAGGTAGGGCGAGGTCGTTGAGTGTTGAGTTGAATGCAGGTGGAAGGGACGGCGTAGAGAGTCGAGGGAACAAGTAGGTGCCGTGGGATGATGTATATATAGGGAATGGGGCCGAGAGACCAGAGATGTAGCGTAGGTGAGTGCGTATGGCTATGGGTAGAGCGATGAGAGCAGGGTTAGGGGAGGCCGAGAGCCTGAATAATTTTTATTTTTATTTTTATTTATTTATTTATTTATTTCTAAAACAGCAAAAAAAAGAAAGATTATTCAAGCTCAAAATTTGGTGTTCCAACACATGCCACCACTCCCCTCCTGAAGGCCCGAATGTTGGCAAGCTTTTTCTGAGCTCAGACCCGCCAGACGGGTGCATTGTTCTTCCATTTGGGCCTCCTCACGGAAAACCATAGTAATTGAAGCTATGATTCGTGGGCAGTTTAGAGAGTAATTAAAGGAAAAAGGTGCAGTTCGTGTCGTGGGAGAAGGTGAAGCTGTGGGGAAATGAGGAGCAGAGGAGCCCATACAGTGGCCAGATCCTAGAACCTGACCCCGCCCACTTCTAGTATCTAGATAGCAACCTGCATGATAATCACTGGACTGGGAAGTCGACTCGGTTGAGGGGATGGAGGGAGCGTGCAGGGGTTGACCTCTAGTGCTGCCCCTGTAGCAATGCATACTTTGACGCAGGCGAGGCATGGGTGCAGTCTCAGCAGTGGGCACAAGAGGAGACGAAGAAGAAGAATTCCAAGAAATAGAGGAAGACAGACAAGGAACAGACCGAGAGAAATGCAGATATGCAACAAGGTCTATGTAGCAGTTCAGCTGGCCACTTCTCCTTCTCGTCACAGTGAGCAGGCAGTGTAATCCAGCAACTGGCTCGTTTGAAAAACCATAGCGAAATTCCATTTTATCAACCCGACTGCAATGCAATTGAAGGACGCCCGTCATAATTAATCTCTGATCATTAATGAGAGCCGAAGGCCGGATCATATTGGAGCATGCAGAATCGCTAATAGGAGTGGAGGTCCGATCTTGAACAGTGTTAAAAATTAATGCGATTAGATGTGAAAACCTTGGAACTTAATTGAAAAATGTTAAAACTTAATACGATTGATATGAATCGTCACATCCATGTTCCATCGCCTTAAATGCCATCGAATGCACCTGCATCCAGGAACAGGGAAACATTTGATTGAGGACACATGGAAAAAATTGATTGGAGCGGATCTTTGTTTGGGCCGCTCGGGTAGTGGAAATCCAGACCCGAAAAAGATTAGGGCGAATTTGATAAGAAATTCGCGTCACAACTCTCCCTCCGTACGCCAGCCCAACTTCGGACCCGAAAAAGATTAGGGCAGAATTCAATTGGTTTTCGGGTCACAAAATTGGCCGACGTCAGCAGACTATTTTGGAACGCGAATTTGGTTTGAATTATGGTTTATCGTTGTTTGAAGTCCGGCGGGCTCGACTTAAGAACAATTTTGTTTGATCCCATCTTATAAAATTTGTGTTGGTTTTCTTTGATAATACACATATTTATAATAAATCATGGGAATACCACACTAAACATGTGGAAAAGTTATATAAATAATTATTGAGAACAATAATTTTTATGTAAAAATATCCAAATATGCTTTTGGGAAATAAGAATTCGAGTATTTGGTTCATATTGTTTTAAAGGAAGGAGTGAAGTTGGAGCCTCAAAAGATGCAAGCTATTACAAAATGACCTATTCCTAAGAAAATCAAGGTTCTTAGAGGATTTTTTAGACTTACATGATATTATTGATCATTTGTTAAGAATTATGCATGCATTTCAAGTCCACTCACATATCTCTTGAAGAAAATATCATTTATATGGAATGATGAAGCTACTTTGGCATTCTCTCTTTTAATGGATGCCATGTCTTCTACACCAACATCGGTTGCACCTACTTTTGGTAAAACATTCATAGTAGAGTGTGAGGCACTAGGACAAGAAATTTACGTAACATTAACACAATAAGGGATATCATTCGCTTTTAAAAGCAAGGAATTCAAAGAAAATATTTGGTGAAATCTACGTATGAAAAATAAATGGAAGCAATATTACATGCAATAAAAAATGGGGATAGTATATCATTGGGAGGTACTTTAAAGTCAAGATATACCATGATAGCATAAAGTATTTTTGAAGCTATGATTTTCATTAGAAGATTAACAAAAATGAGGAGAAAAAATGAAAAGTTTTAATTTTGAGATAATATGAAAAAAGGGTAAGGAAAATTTAGTACATGATGCTCTTTCTAAAATAGAAGAGGCCTCAAATTTATATCCAATTACATTTTCTATTCCTAGGTGGCTAGAATAAGCTTGCCATAATGGAAAAATGGCAATAGTACTAAACAAAAACTAAAATTTATAAAGGATGGGATGAACTCTATGGAGCATTGGGAGTGAAAGAGAGATATACTTTGGTGCAAATGTAGAATATTTTTATGCATGCAAGCATATTTGAATAAACAAATATTAAGGGAGTCCCATGTCTCTCTGATGGTAGGACGCAAGGTTCCTTAAAACATCTCAAAGGATCAAAAAATATATTTTTGGAAGGAATGAAGAAAGACATTCAAAATTTTGTAAGAGAAGGTCAAGTTTGCATAATAAATAAAAGAGAGATAGTAAAATCTCTAGGGTTACTTCAACCATTCCACATACATATTCAAAGACTAGAATATATATCAATAGACTTTATTACAGGGTTACTGAAATATAAAGGTAAGTATTACATTTTTGTGGTCATTTATATAGACAAATTTTGTAGAGCTCAAAGTACATAAACAACAAGCCAAGTGGCAGAAGTGTCCATGAAAGAAATTCATAGTCTTCATGGTTTTCCTAAAGTAATAGTAGCAAGAAACTTTTCGAAATAATTATTTAATATGAGTGGAGAAACACTAGCTTCCATGAGTTCTACATATCAAACACAATCAAATGGTCAAACAAAAATAGTTAACAAATGTTTTTAAGGTTATCTACAATGTTACTCTTTAGAAAAGCAATATTAATGGATGAAGTGGGTTCGTCAAGGAAGAATGGTAATATGATACTACCTATCACACATCTACTAAAATTTCCCCATTTAAGGCCCTTTATGGATATCCAACTCCTATTATCTCATACTTTTTTCAAGATAAGTCCAAAGTATAGGAAATAGAGTCACATATGGAAAATACTAAAGAAACTTTGAAAATTATTATGGAAAACCTTCAAATGACATGAAACATGATAAAACAACAAGGGGAACAACATTGAAGTGAAAGATAATTTGATGAGGGTAATTGGGTATTTTTTAGATTATAGCATTATAAGCAATCTTCATTCAAGAAAAAAAAGAATAAAGAATTAGCTCAAAAATGTTATGGCCCTAAATAATTATTCATAGGATTGCACAAGTGGTATAGAAATTATATTTTCCTTCTTCTTGCATTCATAAGGTTTTTCATGTATCTTGCCTAAAAAAGGTTTTGGGAAAAAATATGCCATTGTAAATAGAACTTCCAAAATTAGATGAAGAATGAAAGTTGATTCTTGAACCACAAAAAGTTGTAGATAAACATTTTGTATCTCTTTGACATATAACCATTATGAAGTACCTAATCAAGTGGAAGAATATTCCTCTAGAATAAGGTGCATGGTAAAATGATCAATTCGTGATGAAATACCCATGGCTAAAGGGTTCATTTGAAGTTTTGACAAAGGTTTTGTTATATGTTTTATATAACGCGCGGCGGAATAGTTTTATTGTTTGTTAAGGTCCCACACAGTGATCAAATTTGAAGGGTAGGTCCGAATTTCAATTAGAAGGGCATATATCTATGTTGCCCTTCCATAATGAAAAGCTTTAAAAAAAAAACTTTCAATTGACCACAATAAATTATTTTTACATTTCATTTTCAGAAAGAAAAAACCATCAATCTTTGTATTAATGAAAGACTGTTACATATACAACAATGAAGAAGGCTCCATCTTTCATTGCTTAAATATCTCATTGGCAATGTCAACATAAGTCTTGACGACACTATTATAAGAATTTGGATACATACAACCGGGATATAGGAGATTCTTATGTGTCAGATTGTGTAATGCAATTTTGACGTTGTCTCACAATGAGCAGCAGCATGGAGGTTTGGATTTTTCTTATAGAACTTTTTTATTATTATTTGAATTTTTTTTTATAGATATGAAGACAAAAATGAAATTATGAGCATGGCGGACAATTAGTCAAGCTCATGATGCCAAACCATGATGATGTAAGTTTGGAATTTAACATTTTTACATGTTAAAGACAAATAGTCAAAATCACTGACAACTTAGTATGCCATAATTAATAATCATTCCCTGTTCACTTTTGTTAATAGGTTTATGTCACACGATGATCTCTCTTCTTTGGCATTTACTTGTATTGAAGATCACTATTCTAGGAATAAAGAGTTATTTTCTCCAAAAATAACCCTAGCCAAACATTGACAATGCATCAAGGATATATTTCTATGCTTCATAAGTACATATGTTCTACTTCTAAATCATGTCTTGGAAGTGGTTGTTTTGCTGTAAATTATTCACCGGTTGGTTTCATACCAAATTCTTTTTCTCATTTTCAGCATCCAATACATGAACAAGATAATGGTTTAAAACAACATAAATATTTGAAATTTTGCAAGAATTGTTTGGCACACTTTGAATATTAATTTTGAAGTCAAGTGCATGATGCTGTATAGGATCAATTGTCATTTTGAATACCAAATGTTTCACAAGAAACTTCTCAACATGCTACCCTACAGTATGGATTAAATGACAATATTGCATCAACTATTTCCATAATAAAAGTGCACCTCGGCCATAAGACTAAACAACTACAAATGTTGTAGATCTAACAAGACCACACAATAAAATGTATTCCACAAGGCCAATAATGTATGAAAATTGAAAAGGAGTTTGCAACCAAAAATACCTTAGGCAACTAATTCAATTAGATACACCAAACCATCAGCAAAAAGGAAAACCAGCCTACTCAAAAGGAAAACATTTACCTTCTTTGAAATTTTTTTGAGTTCCGAAACAAGGGCCTTTATTGTCTTGTCAATGCCCCTAGTAATTTGAATGGGGTTTGCACCTGTTGCAACAACCTAAACAAAAAGGTTTCATTTCAAATTATTTTCCACAAATTTAAGATACAACCATTGTCAGTTTTGTATTTCCTAACAAGCTCATAAATTTTGACAACAGAACCAAAATTTTTTAATACCTGATAGCAATTTTTTCACTCAAAAACTATCTTAGACTCAATAAGCCCAACCCAAAACTAAAAAACCAAACAGGATAAGACCCTACAAAAATGAATAGATGATCTTAATCTAGTACTATCGACAAAAAGTTACCTTTACACCCTCACTTATTAAACCCTGTGCTGTCGAATTTTAACTTCAACTGTTGCAGCAGAATGATGCAGGAAACCCTGTAAACCCAGAATCTCTCCCAATACCATGCATATAAAAATGCGTCTCCAATAAATACCCAGATAAGACTTCAAGACCGGGCAATTACATACACATCATTCGTGGAAGCTCGTAACGTTGATTCACAAGTTAGTATGGTTTATGGAACCCATACTTCAATTCAATTCTTTCCAAGAAATTTTAGAACTAAACTTCAATTGAAGCTTTTACTCAGCTCAACCCTTGGTTATAATACCAATCCAACCTTCATGTCCAAGGTTCTTCCAAATTATCGTTTCACTATGATTATAAAATCATACAAACAATTCTCTTATGTGGAAGCTCTATTCCATTTACAACTTCAATCAATTGTACGAAACCATACACCCAACAAACACCTCTTTATGTGATTAAACCCAACTTCACATAGCATTAAAAAAAACCCTTTATAAAGGTCTCATAAAAGACTATAAACAACCATTAGCTCCATTGTTTAAATTCCAGGCTTTTATAATTTAAAACTTCAATGCTTATCATTTAGCCATGCGCTCAATTCTCATATATTTTCCAATTGACATTAAGCATATTACCTTTGGTTCAAATGTCAAAGCATCAAAATGGCTCACGATATTTTAATTTCATTTAATATTTTAACTCAATCCCATGACATGTAATGCAGTCCCACGCACATTCAACTGCATGTCATAACTTTCCCAAAGTTCACAAGATACGCATACCTTGTTATTATCCACGCAACTTCATGATTCCGCCATCAATTCTCTGTGTCCTGCATTCGGGTTCGCTTATCAAAACACTATGACTCCTGATTGCTTGAAGTCGGATTTCAACCTACATTTAACGCTGCAACTCAACGCTTCCTCTACGTTCGAATTTACCTCATTCTTGTGGTTCCCTTCCTTAATTATTTGACTGATACCACTCCAACTTCTTATACGTAGAACCTTCAATCGATTGTTACCAAGGCACCTTCGTCCCTTCAACATTCAATCTCAACCAATACTCTGCACGCGATCTTTCGTTGTGGCAATACACATAACTCAGATTTTATTAAAATTCGAATAACATTCAACTATGACTTACTAGCACATCACATCAGTTATGCATCTGCAAATGTGTGCGTTGGCCACACCTCAAACTTCGACCAAATGCTACGCAACTCGATCAATATCCATGCATCGAACCTTTGGCTTCTCGTCGGCTTCACCGGATGCTTCTATCTTCTGTTCTGGCTCTGCATTCAACACATCCCATCGCTTCTCAACACATTCACTGATTCATTTACTGGTTCATCACTACCACAATAACGTTACATTCTTCATCGTACGATTCTGTCTGCAACAGGTTTATTCACAACCTTTGTGCCTACAGTCAAATCTATACTTCGTTTTATCCAACGCTGCCCAGCAAAATGCTCATGGAATTGGTTACTTACAATGCTACCCAGCAAGCTGTTTCATCGAACACTTCACTCCCTTTTGTTCGATTTCAGAGTGAATAGAATTAACCCCTTTATGCGTCTTCTCCACAACATCATTGATTTCATCCGATTGCATCCAATTACGTCATTCCAGCAACAGAGTTTTAAATCATTGATTCATCCATTGCTCCTTGTGCGCTACTATTCCTTCACGGTTGAACTCAATGTTTGCGCCGACTCACTGTAGTTCACAGAGCTATGTGCTCAACGCCATTTCTTTAACTTCGATCCCTGCAATGCCAACCCATATATGGCATCTACAACCTCGGTCTCATAAGTGAAATTCGATTTTAATCTTTCTTATGTGAAGTCGATCACTCCAATGATCGATGCAGCAAATTATATACCCTTCGGATATGTGTACAATCTCAAAAACTTCAATAGCATCAATCAAATCAAGATCAAGACTAAGTTATCAATCACACAATACCCAAAACATACGAATCACACAGGATTCAGGAGCAATTCTTCATCTATATAAACAAATGCAACCAATTATAAAAATCCTCTACATGGCCAGATTTTCAATCAATGGCCCTTTTACAAAAGCCCGTAGGCTTGCAACTTTGCTGTCCAAACCACACTAATTCCTCTCTATCCTTCGTGATCTATTTTGCCTTTGAGGCATATCAATTTATACAAATCTAATTGAACCAATTTTGGTTCATATCCCTCTAATCACTCAAAAAAGTCCTTAAATATCTTAACACCCCTAAAATCTAGATTTATCCCTAAAGTCTTGCAACTAAATCCATCTTAGGCTTCATGATTATCTCTTAGATATATCTCATCTAATTTTTCTCATGTTTTCCAATTATTTGGAAACATTTAAAAATTCTCACATATAATTAATTAAAAACATAATTTAATCACTCAAAAATAATATTAATATTTACATGAAATTAATATTTTCTCAAAAAATGAGACCCCTAGGTTTAATAAAAATACAAGGTATTTTTCCGAGCTAATGCACCTGCATCAAACTCCCAAGGTTGAAAATTATCATGATCTCCTGATCATGCGTTTAAGTCTTGTCCGCCTGGATCCCATACTTTGTTGTGCAAGTTATCATCATTTTTTGCTGTCGTATGCTGCTTTTCTCCAGGTCTCCATATCTTATGCTGCCTTGCTCCAATGGCTGCACTTTCACAATCTGTCTTTGTTTTCCTTTTGCTGCTGCTGCTCCTCTTCCTTGCTGATATCTTCCTTTGAGATACTTTCATCATGATTCTTCTTATTAGTTCAATTTCTCTGTCCAATAAATCTCCAGGTTGCTGATTTCTTACCGCCTCAGTTTTTACTTGCTCAATTCTCACTCGTTCAGTCTTTACCTCCACCCAATCATCCATGCCCTCTTGTCTTCTGAAATAGAAAACTTCTTCTCTACCTTCTCCTATCAGCAATTTACTGGACTGGTACATTGTGTACTCCTTCCTTCTGTCTTCATCTCTCTGCATCTGCAATTCCCAACTCTGAAATTGAGAATTTTCCTGTACTGAATCTTGACTATTCAGCATCATTTCCAGCAACATAACTTCTTCATCCCATGGATTAGATGTTTCCACAGAATTCTCGTCTTTATTCTTCATTTGACTGCTCAACTGAGTCAAATGTTCTTCAGTACCTGCAATAATACCTGCATTTACAAAACACTTGTTAAAAAATAAAATCATAAGGCCTCAGTGCCTTACTTCCCTCTGCCAGCACTTCAGTATGCTGTTCTGAGTTCTCCTCCCTTATCATCACATAAGTATGCTGATCCAAACTTTCCAAAGAATCCTCTGAAGAATTTTCAAGGCTGTCAACCAGTCCTTTTCGTACATCAACGACCTCCATGATGTCTTTCTTCTCTTGTTCACTATACTGAACTCTGCCTTCTGCTGCAATATCCCTGTCATACTCTGAATTCTCCAACAAATATTCCAGCAACGCAATTTCTTTGTGGCATTGTTGAAGCATAACATCATCATGTATCATCCCTACATTCACACACAAACTTTCAGTTTGAAAATCACAAAGTTCAACAGTCTCAACTGTTGGTTTATATACCAGCTCTTCAAGTTGATCCTCTTATTCATTCACAAGATCTTCATGTGCTGTAACAGCTTCAAGTACAAACGCATCACTGCTTCCTTCTTCAGAGTACTTTTCTCTTGAAAGATTATTTTCCATACTTGTGATAGCTTCACAATATTGCGCATCCTCCTCATTAAAACCTGTAATCACATCACAAATTGTCAGCTACAAAAATACAAGATTTTACATTATCCAGCTGATCTGAATTTTCCCAATAACTCATCATCTGCTCGAGCTTCCTTAGCTCTTCTGTTAGCTCCATGTTTATCTGTCGATCTCTTTTCTGTTGTAGCCTCTACCACTTCACTCTCTTCCTCATGAGCCAACCCACTCTCTAGCTTTCCTCTATCCTCATCTTCAGTTTATCAAACTGTTCCCTGATCTTAGCTAACTCTTTGTCATACTCTTCATCAGTCCATTGCTTCCATATGCCATTTGCCTTGGCATCTTTCTTCTCCTCCTTTCTACTGTGGCCTCTCTCTGAACCTCTGCTCTCTCCTTTATGAATTTCAGTAGTCATCTCCTTCGCCATGAGTTTCTCACCCATGAGTTGCACCAAACCTCTACAACAGCACACTCTCCTGCTGCCACTTACCTCACCAATCCCTTTCTCTGGATCTGGTCTCTTGGTAATCACCAGTCCTCTACTGGAACCTTTTGAGCACTCTCTTCTGCTCCTTCAGGCTTCACTCATCTGTAACTTTATTCAACCTCTATTGAATCTTCAGGTTCTACCACTCTCTCTTAGAATCCCTTGTTGGACTCCTTCATCACTGCTCTCCAGCTGTGATCTGCTTCCTTCTGCTGAGATTTTCTTCAACCTGCTTGCAACCCAAATTTGTCAAGCATAACCTTCAAACCAGAGTTCAATAATAATGATCATTAACTCACCTTCAAGATCCTGTTGATCTTGCTTCCTTCCTCAACTGCACTACATCTCTATGCTGCAACCTTCATCAGTTACAAAATCAGACATTCATTCATCACATGCAATTAACCCAATTTAAAAAAACTTGAATCTTCACACAGAGCTATTCTGGCTCTGATACCAAAAATGATGCAGGAAACCCTGCAAACCCAGAATCTCTCCCAATACCATGCAAATAAAAATGCATCTCCAGTAAATACCCAGATAAGACTTCAAGATCGGGCAATTACATACACATCATTTGCAGAAGCTTGTAATGTTGATTCACAAGTTAGTATGGTTTATGGAACCCATACTTCAATTCAATTCTTTCCAAGAAATTTTAGAACTAAACTTCAATTGAAGCTTGTACTCAGCTCAACCCTTGTTTATAATACCAATCCAGCCTTCATGTCCAAGGTTCTTCCAAATTATCGTTTCACTATGATTATAAAATCATACAAACAATTCTCTTATGTGGAAGCTCTATTCCATTTACAACTTCAATCAATTGTACAAAACCATACACCCAACAAACACCTTTTCATGTGATTAAACCCAACTTCACATAGCATTAAAAAAAACCCTTTATAAAGGTCTCATAAAAGACTTTAACCAACCATTAGTTCCATTGTTTAAATTCCAGGCTTTTATAATTTAAAACCCCAATGCTTATCATTTAGCCTTGCGTTCAATTCTCATATATTTGCCAATTGACATTAAGCATATTACCTTTGGTTCAAATCTCAAAGCATCAAACTGGATCACAATATTTTAATTTCATTTAACATTTTAAATCAATCACATGATGTGTAATGCAGTCCCACGCACATTCAACTGCATGTCATAACTTTCCCAAAGTTCACAAGATACGCATACCTTGTTATTATCCACACAACTTCATGATTCCGCCATCAATTCTCTGCGTCCTGCATTCGGGTTCGCTTATCAAAACACTACGACTTCTGATTGCTTGAAGTTGGATTTCAACCTGCATTTAACACTGCAAATAGACTCATGCTAACGCTGCAACTCAATGCTTCCTCTGTGTTTGAATTTACCTCATTCTTGTGGTTCCCTTCCTCAATTCTTTGACTGATACCAGTCCAACTTCTTATACATAGAACAAATATACGAAGAACCTTCAATCGATTGTTACCACGGCACCTTCGTCCCTTCAACGTTCAATCTCAACCAATACTTTGTTTGCGATCTTTCGTTGTGGCAATACACATAACTCAGATTTTATTAAAAGTTGAATAACATTCAACCATGACTTACCAGCACATCACATCAGTTATGAATCTGCAAATGTGTGCGTTGGCCACACCTAAAACTTTGACCAAATGCTACGCAACTTGATCAATATCCATGCATTGAACCTTTGGCTTCTCGTCGGCTTCACTAGATGCTTCTATCTTCTGTTCTGGCTTTGCATTCAACACATCCCATCGCTTCTCAACACATTCACTGATTCATTTACTGGTTCATCGCTACCACAGTAACGTTACATTCTTCATCGTGCAATTCTGTCTGCAACAGTTTATTCACAACCTTTGTGCCTACAGTCAAATCTATACTTCATTTTATCCAACGTTGCCCAGCAAACTGCTCATGGAATTGGTTACTTACAACGCTGCCCAACAAACTGTTTCATCGAACACTTCACTCCCTTTTGTTTGATTTCAGATTGAATAGAATTAACCCCTTTATGCGTCTTCTCCACAACATCATTGATTTCATCCGATTGCATCCAATTACGTCATTCTAGCAACAAATTTTTAAATCATCGATTCATCCATTGCTCCTTGTGTGCTACTATTCCTTCACGGTTGAACTCAATGTTTGCGCCGACTCACTGCAGTTCACACAGCTATGTGCTCAATGCCATTTCTTTAACTTCGATCTCTGCAATGCCAACCCATCTATGGCATCTACAACCTCGATCTCATAAGTGAAATTCGATTTTAATCTTTCTTATGTGAAGTCGATCACTCCAATGATCGATACAGCAAATTATATACCCTTCGGATATGTGTACAATCTCAACAACTTGAATAGCATCGATCCAATCAAGATCAAGACTAAGTTATCAATCACACAATACCCAAAACATACGAATCGCACAACATTCAGGAGCAATTCTTCATCTATATAAACAAATGCAACCAATTATAAAAATCCTCTACATGGCCAGATTTTCAATCAATGACCCTTTTACAAAATCCCATAGGCTTGCAACTTTGCTGTCCAAATCACACTAATTCCTCTCTATCCTTCCTGATCTATTTTGCCTTTGAGACATATCAGTTTATACAAATTTAATTGAACCAATTTTGGTTCATATCCCTCTAATCACTCAACAAAGTCCTTAAATATCTCAACACCCCTAAAATCTAGATTTATCCCTAAAGTCTTGCAACTAAATCCATCTTAGGCTTCATGATTATCTCTTAGATATCTCTCATCTAATTTCTCTCATGTTTTCCAATTATTTGGAAACATTTACAAATTCTCACATATAATTAATTAAAAACATAATTTAATCACTCAAAAATAATATTAATATTTACATGAAATTAATATTTTCTCAAAAACATGAGACCCCTAGGTTTAATAAAAATACAAGGTATTTTTCCGAGCTAATGCTCCTGCATCAGACTCCCAAGGTTGAAAATGATCATGATCTCCTGATCATGCATTTAAGTCTTGTCCGCCTGTATCCCATACTTTGTTCTGCAAGTTATCATCAGTTTTTGTTGTCGTATGCTGCTTTTCTCCAGGTCTCCATCTCTTATGTTGCCTTGCTCCACTGGCTGCACTTTCATAATCTATCTCTGTTTTTATTTTGCTGCTACTGCTCCTCTTCCTTGTTGATATCTTCCTCTGAGATACTTTCATCATGATTCTTCTGATTAATTCAATTTCTTTGTCCAATAAATCTCCAGGTTGCTGATTTCTTACCACCTTAGTTTCTACTTGCTCAATTCTCACTCGTTCAGTCTTTACCTCCACCCAATCATCCATGCCCTCTTGTCTTTTGAAATATAAAACTTCTTCTCTGCCTTCTCCTATCAGCAATTTACTGGACTAGTACATTATGTACTCCTTCCTTCTGTCTTCATCTCTCTGCATCTGCAATTCCCAACTCTGAAATTGAGAATTTTCCTGTACTGAATCTTGACTATTCAGCATCATTTCCAGTAACATAACTTCTTCATCCCATCGATTAGCTGTTTCCACAGAATTCTCGTCTTTCTCCTTCATTTGACTGCTCAACTGAGTCAAATGTTCTTCAGTACCTGCAATAACAACTGCATTTACAAAACACTTGTTAAAACAAAAATCATAAGGCCTCAGTGCCTTACTTCCCTCTGCTAGCACTTCAGTATGATGTTCTGAGTTCTCCTCCCCTATCAGCACATCAGTATGCTGATCCAAACTTTCCAAAGAATCCTCTAAAGAATTTTCAAGGCTGTCAACCAGTCCTTCTCGTACATCAACGGCCTCCATGATGTCTTTCTTCTCTTGTTCACTGTACTAAACTCTGCCTTCTGCTGCAATCTCCCTATCATACTCCGAATTCTCCAACAAATATTCCAGCAACGAAATTTCTCTGTGGCATTGCTGAAGCATAACATCATCATGTATCATCCCTACATTCACACACAAACTTTCAGTTTGAAAATCACAAAGTTCAACAGTCTCAACTGTTGGTTTATATACCATCTCTTCAAGCTGATCCTCTTCTTCATTCACAAGATCTTCCTGTGATGTAACAAATTCAAGTACAAACACATCACTGCTTCCTTCTTCAGAGTACTTTTCTCCTGAAATATTCTTTTCCATACTTGTGACAACTTCACAAGATTGTGCATCCTCCTCAGTAAAACCTGTAATCACATCACAATTGTCAGCTACAAAAATACAAGATTTTACATTATCCAGCTGATCTGGATTTTCCCAATATCTCATCATCTGCTAGAGCTTCCTCAGCTCTTCTATTAACTGCATGTTTCTTTGTCGATCTCTTTTCTGTTGTAGCCTCTGCCACTTCACTCTCTTCCTCATGAGCCAACCCACTCTCTGGCTTTCCTTTATCCTCATCTTCATTTTAT
Organism: Pinus albicaulis; assembly: GCA_034641835.2. Taxonomy (NCBI): domain Eukaryota; kingdom Viridiplantae; phylum Streptophyta; class Pinopsida; order Pinales; family Pinaceae; genus Pinus; species Pinus albicaulis. Next base: position 1,688,108,496 of record CM076584.1, read on the forward strand.
CAAACTGTTCCCTGATCTCAACTAACTCTTTGTCATACTCTTCATCAGTCCATTGCTTCCATATGCCATTTTCCTTGGCATCTTTCTTCTCCTCCTTTCTACTGTGGCCTCTCTCTGAACCTCTGCTCTCTCCTTTATGAATTTCAGTAGTCATCTCCTTCGCCATGAGTTTCCCACCCATGAGTTTCACCAAGCCTCTACAACATCACACTCTCCTGTTGCCACTTACCTCACCAATCCCTTTCTCTGGATCTGGTCTCTTGGTAATCACCAGTCCTCTGTTGGAACCTTTTGAGCACTCTCTTTTGCTCCTTCAGGCTTCACTCATCTGCAAATTTATTCAACCTCTGTTGAATCTTCAGGTTCTGCCACTCTCTCTTAGAATCCCTTGCTGGAATCCATCACTGCTCTCCAGCTGTGATCTACTTCCTTCTGCTGAGATTTTCTTCAACCTGCTTGCAACCCAAATTTGTCAAGCATAACCTTCAAACACGAGTTCAATAATAATGATCATTAACTCACCTTCAAGATCTTGTTGATCTTGCTTCCTTCCTCAACTGCACTGCATCTCTGTGCTGCAACCTTCATCAATTACAAAATCTGACATTCATTCATCACATGCAATTAACCCAATTTAAAAAAACTTGAATCTTCACACAGAGCTATTTTGGCTCTGATACCAAAAATGATGCAGGAAACCCTGCAAACCTAGAATCTCTCCCAATACCATGCATATAAAAACGCATCTCCAATAAATACCCAGATAAGACTTCAAGACCGGGCAATTACATACACATAATTTGTGGAAGCTTGCAACGTTGATTCACAAGTTAGTATGGTTTATGGAACCCATACTTCAATTGAATTCTTTCCAAGAAATTTTAGAACTAAACTTCAATTGAAGCTTGTACTTAGCTCAACCCTTGGTTATAATACCAATCCAGCCTTCATGTCCAAGGTTCTTCCAAATTATCGTTTCACTATGATTATAAAATCATACAAACAATTCTCTTATGTGGAAGCTCTATTCCATTTACAACTTCAATCAATTGTACGAAACCATACACCCAACAAACACCTCTTCATGTGATTAAACCCAACTTCACATAGCATTAAAAAAAACCCTTTATAAAGGTCTCATAAAAGACTTTAACCAACCATTAGTTCCATTGTTTAAATTCCAGGCTTTTATAATTTAAAACCCCAATGCTTATCATTTAGCCATGCGCTCAATTCTCATATATTTGCCAATTGACATTAAGCATATTACCTTTGGTTCAAATATCAAAGCATCAAACTGGCTCACGATATTTTAATTTCATTTAATATTTTAACTCAATCCCATGACATGTAATGCGGTCCCACTCACATTCAACTGCATGTCATAACTTTCCCAAAGTTCACAAGATACACATACCTTGTTATGATCCACGCAACTTCATGATTCTGCCATCAATTCTATGCGTCCTGCATTCAGGTTCGCTTATCAAAACACTACGACTTCTGATTGCTTGAAGTCAGATTTCAACCTACTTTTAACGCTGCAAATAGACTCATGCTAATGCTGCAACTCAACGCTTCCTCTGCGTTTCAATTTACCTCATTCTTGTGGTTCCCTTCCTCAATTATTTGACTAATACCGCTCCAGCTTCTTATACACAGAACAAATATATGGAGAACCTTCAATCTATTGTTACCACGACACCTTCGTTCCTTCAACGTTCGATCTCAACCAATACTCTGCGTGCAATATTTCGTTGTGGAAATACACATAACTCAGATTTTATTAAAAGTCGAATAACATTCAACCATGACTTACCAGCACATCGCATCAGTTATGCATCTGCAAATGTGTGCGTTGGCCACACCTAAAACTTCGACCAAATGCTACGCAACTCGATCAATATCCATGCATCGAACCTTTGGCTTCTCGTCGGCTTCACCGGATGCTTCTATCTTCTGTTCTGGCTCTGCATTCAACACATCCCATCACTTCTCAATGCATTCACTGATTCATTTACTGGTTCATCGCTACCACAGTAATGTTACATTCTTCATCGTGCGATTTTGTTTGCAACAGGTTTATTCACAACCTTTGTGCCTACAGTCAAATCTATACTTCGTTTTATCCAACGCTGCCCAGCAAACTACTCATGGAATTGGTTACTTACAACGCTGCCCAACAAACTGTTTCATCGAACACTTCACTCCCTTTTGTTTGATTTCAGATTGAATAGAATTAGCCCCTTTATGCATCTTCTCCACAACATCATTGATTTCATCCGATTGCATCCAATTACGTCATTCCAGCAACAAAGTTTTAAATCATCGATTCATCCATTGCTCCTTGTGTGCTACTATTCCTTCATGGTTGAACTCAGTGTTTGCGCCGACTCATTGAAGTTCACACAGCTATGTGCTCAACGCCATTTCTTTAACTTTGATTTCTGCAATGCGAACCCATCTATGGCATCTACAACCTTGATCTCATAAGTGAAATTCGATTTTAATCTTTCTTATGTGAAGGTCGATCACTCCAATGATCAATACAAAAAATTATATACCCTTCGGATATGTGTACAATCTCAACAACTTTAATAGCATCGATCCAATCAATATCAAGACTAAGTTATCAATCACACAATACCCAAAACATATGAATCACACAGCATTTAGGAGAAATTCTTCATCTATATAAACAAATGCAACCAATTATAAAAATCCTCTGCATGGCCAGATTTTCAATAAATGGCCCTTTTAAAAAAGCCTGTAGGCTTGCAACTTTGCTGTCCAAACCACACTAATTCCTCTCTATCCTTCCTGATCTATTTTTCCTTTGAGGCATATCAATTTATACAAATTTAATTGAACCAATTTTGGTTCATATCCCTCTAATCACTCAACAAAGTCCTTAAATATCTCAACACCCCTAAAATCTAGATTTATCCCTAAAGTCTTGCAACTAAATCTATCTTAGGCTTAATGATTATCTCTTAGATATCTCTCATCTAATTTCTCTCATGTTTTCCAATTATTTGGAAACATTTACAAATTCTCACATATAATTAATTAAAAACATAATTTAATCACTCAAAAATAATATTAATATTTACATTTTCTCAAAAACATGAGACCCCTAGGTTTAATAAAAATACAAGGTATTTTTCTGAGCTAATGCTCCTGCATCACAGAAGGACGGATGCAACAACAAAATTTTTTTTTGGAGGTTGCTTGCATGCCATCCAGAAATTTAATTCAGCATTTAAAATTCCTGCAAGTTTTTTTTGTAGACGGCCGCAACCATATTTCTGTATAGGATTGTATTTAAACACAACAACCAGCATTAACGCAATTCACCAACCAGAAATCAAACAAACAGAAATTTACCCCCCAGTTTTGTAAATTCAAAAGGAGGACATGTGGAGCATTAATATTGGATCGCATGAAATTGAAGGGAATCTGAAAACCTGAAAACCGGACCTAAATTTTTTATAAGGCACATTGGATTGAGAATTCACATTACAAATTAGGCAGACGTCAGCATCCCATTTTGGAACGCGAATTTGGTTTGAAATTCAATCTATTCAAACTTTTGAAGTCCGACAGAAAGGGTTCTTTAATGTTTTGATAATTTAATTTTATGTATGCTTTAATATATACATATGTTTTAAACATATGTTATATATATATCATATGCGAAATGAAAGGTGGGCCATAGAATTTAGTTTTAATTTTATTTTTTAAAAAGAGGGTTTATTATAATATGTTTTATATGTTACGACATATAAAAATAAAAAGGACAAAAAATCTTGGTAGTTTTTTTTATAGACAGTACGTAAATTTTTTATTACACAGCAGTGTGTAAAAAGTGAAAGACCGAGTGTAACTTTTTAAGTGTGTATGCACAGCAGTGCGAAAGTGAAAAACACAGTAGAGTGTTTTAGAGACAGAGTATGTTTGTTTTGAACAGACAGTGAGTTGGTTTTATGCACTGCGTTTTGTAGCAGTCATAATTTTTTAATCCCTCTCAGTGAGGAAGAAGTGTAATAGTTTTTTTTTGAGTTATTGAAGGGAATAGAAGTTTGTTTTCAAAGTATTGAAACTCTATCTCCTGTCAAAGAAATTTTTATTTTCTCTGTGTTAGAGGTAGGGAGATTTATTCTCCATTCATTGTTCTGGAATTTTTCAATATTCCAACATGTGCAAGAACAACAGATGTTGTGGTTCCATCCCCAACTAAATCATTTTTCTTTTCCGCAACTTGCCTTACCAACTTAGCCCCAATATTTTCAACTGGGTCCTCTAATTCAACCAATAAAAAGGCCAAAACCATAGCATTGAGATACATTTCATTACACTATCAATAACAATAAAATTTGACTCAGCCATAACCCTTTCCTTTTGTTGTTGTGAAAAGATTTATGCATTACTCTAATGTGGCTAGTCCATAGGCCAAGTAGACCACTGGGTAAAAAATATGTTTCCTTTCACCTTTGAGTTTTCAAATTATGCCTACCAAATCTAAGACATTTAAGAGGGGGAACTAATACAACGTTAAAAAGAAAACCAGAGCACACATATACAAATTACCTCCTTAGCTACTGTCACGCCATCATTAACTATTTTTGGAGAACCATGCTTGCTCTCCAAGACAACATTTTGCCCCTCGCCCCAAGGGTGACTCCAACAAGATCAACAAGTTTGTTCACACTGCCTACAAGACAAATTGACAATGCTTTCAGTAAGTGTGCAATTGAATGTCAGACCATATGCCAATACAACCCTCCATGAAAAATTAAAATAACACACTAAAATCGAATATAAGTGGACAAGGAAAGATCCACTGCAGTGAAGTTTCACGTGCAGGTGACCTTCCTTTAAACACAATTTTTTCTCTGACCTGCAATTTTTTTGTCACTGAGCCATCCTTGTTGAAGTACAACTCCTTTTCCATAGCTCTTGTATTAACTACCTTCTCTCTGTCGCGTAATCTCAGAGTCCCTCTTTTTCTTGAGCGATTAAAGGAAATGGGTGAAAAAACTGAAAGAGAAGACAATTGTCTACCATAATTATCAAACATTGCACCCAACTTCTTCCCCTTTCCATTGTTACCCAATGAGGTAGATGTGGCAATTGTTGTCATACCGCCCAAAGCAGAGGCCATCTTCTCTTATGCTGAATATCGAATTACAAGATCTTCATATTAGTATGAACCTTAAAAAACATGACTCCCATTGCTAAAAACCACTTTTAAGTTGTAACAGGCAAACTAAACAACTATCGCAACTTTTGGCAACTTCTGGAGCATTAAAAGAGAAACAACCAAAGATAAATACAACCACAATCCTCATTTTAATGAGACCGGACTATATATTTGCATTAAGATAATAGAAATAAATCACAACTATATTAAGGCCAGCACAAAACAATCTTTAACCAGTGTCTCTCGCGGCCTTTAGGTTCCTTTAGGTTGCCATGCTAGAGGTTGAATATTTTTAATTTAAATTCTTGACCTCTCATGCCCATCTATGAATGCATCCAATGGGATATCTACATCAAATTCTCATTTATATCCCCAAAAACAAATTCCCTACTACAAGAGCACCAGTATTGATGGATCACCCCACACCATCCCACCCACTAGAAACGGTGAAAAAGGAAACCCGAGAAAACTTCTGAAATATCTCAAGATCGTTATATGGGTGGTTCTTATGAATCAAACAACCATTCAGAACATGCTTATCAATCCAAACCATGAGTATTATGTGACAATATTCAAGCAGGCACTGAATCGGATTTCTGAAGCTATGTTAGAGAAACCCTAAACTCTCACTGAAAATAGGTGAAATGTGGCACCACTCAGGGATTGACATGTGCCAATTGGTACAAGTGGTAGAAAATTGGCATGCTCAAACAACGAGGTGATGCAGGAATGACATGAGTGAGAAAATATCAGAAAAGCCCCAAATCTGGAGAACTAAAGCTCATCACCAACCTGAGATTGACAACTTTACATGATGTAACCTATGAAATCGTAAATGGAGAAATCATAGTAACAATAAAGTAACCTATGCAACAATAAAGTCGGATTCATCCTGGGAGTGGTAATGGGAGAAATCATAGTGAACAACAGGAAACATGCAGAGTTGCTTACAATCAAATAGATGAAAAAACACATACAAAAAACCTAGATAATAATCATGAGCAAGCTTAATATTGAATTATGAACTGTAAAGGAACTTACAAAATGTGACATTACGAACCTGGTCAAGCGCACAAGCAAAAATATCCTGGACATGACCCTGGTTGACAAGTTGTATTGCTCATGACGCAAGAGGATTTGTACCTGCACTGCCAAGTCAATCAAAATCCATCATTATCTATACAATAAATACAAGTAATTGATGTAGTATTTTTTACTCTAAGATGCATTCTTATGATAATGTTAGAACATATGTTGAAAATTTCAAAACATACTTGAATAAGCTCCTCTTCATTTCAAGAACAATTTATTGGAGTCGCATGAACTTGGAACAAGCCTCCCACGATCTGAAAGAGTAGCAACTAAGTCAACAGTGACTTTTTTGTTGCTACGTTGGATCGAGGGAGGTTTGATCCATGATTAAATCGCTCCAATAAATTATTCTCTACTAAACAGGGCCAACCACGTGAAGGTGGAAGCTCTTATGGCCCCTCCCTCGCCCCCTCACATCACTCTCAATTCCCCAATACCCAATCTATATTTCATTTTTTACTTTCATGAGCATAAAAAAAAATATTCAATAACTAATAAAAAAAAATTCAACAAAAAGTACGCAAGGAAACATTACAATTAATGCTTGACATAAAAATAGTATGATAAATGAGTTTTTTATATAACATAAAGAACGTTCCAAGTATGGTAACGTTTGTCTTATAATAATACAATATTTTACATTATCAATTTTTCTTTTTCTTCTTCCTATTTCTAAAGCTCCTAATTACATCGTCAATATCATCATGCTCTGCTCCTGTTTCGTGCCTTTCGACCCGCATTGCTGACCTAGTTGCATAGTCACGATGTCTGGTCTCATCCAGTGACGGGGCATCGCCTACAAAAACAGATAATATTAAATTTTAATTGTCAGTTTTTAAATATCATTGAACTAGTTCGGTAATATTAATAAAAAAAAAATTGCAATGAGATTATTTACCTGGTGCACCAGTTGTCACCGCTGACCTAGTTGCGTAGTCATGATGTCTGGTCTCATCTAGTGACGGGGCATCGCCTAAAAAAACAGATAATATTAAATTTTAATTGTCAGTTTTTAAATATCATTGAACTAGTTCGGTAATATTAATAAAAAAATTGCAATGAGATTATTTACCTGGTGCACCAATTGTCGTCGCCGACCTAGTTGCGTAGTCACGATGTCTGGTCTCATCCAGTGACGGGGCATCGCCTACAAAAACAGATAATATTAAATTTTAATTGTCAGTTTTTAAATATCATTGAACTAGTTCGGTAATATTAATAAAAAATTTGCAATGAGATTATTTACCTGGTGCACCAGTTGTCGTCGCTGACCTAGTTGCGTAGTCACGATGTCTGGTCTCATCCAGTGACGGGGCATCGCCTACAAAAACAGATAATATTAAATTTTAATTGTCAGTTTTTAAATATCATTGAACTAGTTCGATAATATTAATAAAAAAAATTGCAATGAGATTATTTACCTGGTGCACCAGTTGTCGCCATTGGGACTGTTGCCCTGTCTTCCTCTTTGGTGGTAAGATCCTCAAGGGAAACATTCTCTGTAATTTAAACAAAAAACGTTATAAGGACAACTATCAAGGTATAATTAGAAAAAATTATAAGTGGAAATTAATTATCGTCACGACCCTCACTGATAGTAGCATTGTCGGCCTGGTCCCCACTACAATGATCAGGTTGCACGTGAGGATCATCTACATCTGGCTCTAAAACTGGGTTATTTTCCTCGTCGGTAGTGCTGCTCCCCTGATTTAAACAAAGTTGTTAGAGATTAAATTTATGGATGAAAACAAACATATTGAAAGGTTAATGCTTTACCTTATCAGGGATTCTGGATCTTGGGACCTTCCCCAAGCTTCTGCGACGTTCAATTGCGGCTTGATAGCCGAAATGGAAAGCGATATTTTTATCTTCCTCTGTAGTTTTTTTTCCGAAGTCATCACCCTACATTACATATGATTGTGTATTTTTAATCATATTTGATAGGATTACAAAAATGTTGGAAGGTGATACAATTAATTATAAGATGTTTAGCTACTTAATTACAATTCTTGCAGCTAATTTCAAGTAGCCGCCCTAGCCTAGCTTGTGATGGCCCTTTTTTTAAATCCTAGCTTTGGTTGCCTTTGAGGTGTCAGGCAACCTAGCATCAAAATATTGAAGTCAGATATGACGTAGCACACTTTTATTTTAGACATAGAGAAAATTAAAGCTATTGAATTAAAGTTGTAATTTACCTTGCGGGTTCAGTTGGCATTTTTCCTTCTTTCTTTGCCCTTTTCTCTTTTCCGTCATGGATGAGTGCTCTCCACTCACTCTCTGGAACTGTGAGAGGATGCTCATATCTAGGGTTAAATTTCAATTGCATCCTATAGGTGTCCCTGGTATATTTCAAATATTTGCCAGCTACCCGAGCCACCGTTGTTCTGTCAAATGTGTCGACCCCAAAAAGGGCTTCTAGATAATCTAGAAGTTCTTTTTTCAGGTTGGAATTCTGGGAATTCCACCCTGTGCGTATGGTTGGGCCAAAAATTACCAACGCATGGCTCTCCAGAAACCTGTAGAACTCATTGTTTCCTACACAGAAAAAAATAAGAAGAAGATATTATCATTAATTTAAAAATAAAAATCATGATAAATATGTTTTAGATAAAGTACATGAAATAGTTAAAATATTAAAATTTACCTGGGAGTTGTACATGCTTTATAGAGACACCTTCATCGTTCACCAACAACGTGCCATTAATGGTCCCTGTGGAGCTGACACGTGTAGCTCCAGGAAACGCAATAATGTAGTTGGCCATATCAGCCTCATCATTGCCAACACGTTCAGCGGTTGGCTGGGTGTCTGCTTGGGCAGGGTGTGTTTCTTGGTTGGCACCTAAAGGAGTAGAAGGTGTATGAGAGGGTTGTTGGGCAATCTCTTGCCCTTGTGTCCCACTACCACCAACACCGGGTTCAGCAAGTGCTAGAAAACGCTACATACAAAAGAAATTTTTGTTAGTTTAGTCAATGTAAAAATTAAAAATCAAATTGTCACAATTCATCTCATGCAGAACAAAAAAAATATCCTTTTGACTTTTATTATTACCTGATATATTTCTAGCTGGCTCATAATATGTTTTATCCTCTCTTTTGTTTCAGGTGTTTGAGGTGCGTCTATCAAAGTATTAAATTCTGACCTTGCATCTCGTGCCTTTTTTCGCAACAAGAACACTGGAGATAGGGATGAAGAAAGCTCTTCCTCAAAGAGGGAATCATCAGGCGTACCATGGCTAGGTGTCTGCATATTTGAACAAAATTAATATTATTTCAATTATGTAAATAATTAAAATACCTGAAGATAGAGCAATGCTGGCACTTTACATGTTCTTCTGCTGGCCTCTTTCCGCGATCATCCCGTCTCGGGGTTGTTCCTGCACTGCTCTGATCAATCTGCCACATTGCAATAAAATTATAAATGTAAAAACTTGAAAACAATATCTAACTTGAAAACACAAAATGAAAACTGAAATAATTTCTAATAAGACACCGGAAGACACAGTTAGATTTTCAAATATGCCTTGCATTGAATTCAGTCCTGGAAACATGTCATTGCACATTAAGGAACCCAAACAAGAGACGAGTTGACAATGAAGACCTTATTGAATATATTGTTGGAGCAACTTCTAGTAAACTTGTTGTTAAGACCTTGAGGACATTTTTGGAGCAACATTGTTGAAGCTGAAGGTATAGCATTGTTGGAGACGATCTTGAAGGGCCTTGAAGTGAAGCTTTTGGAGCAACTATTGAAAAATCCTTAGAGCATTTAAGTAAGGCACTTTCTATATTCCATCACCTTTTTCCTTTCAATATCCTTTAAACGATTTTGTTGATAATTAATGTTTGAAATCACGTTATAATTCCTTGATTATATGTGTTTGGCAACTTTCCCTTTGAAATTACCCAAAAACACCCTGGCAATTTTATCTTCAGGATGCATGTCTGACCCTATTGTTCAACATTTTGATTGATAGTAGTAAACATAGAGAGTTAGGGGGCTCTTGACTTGGTTTTTTTGGGCCATTAGTTCCCTAACATCTACTAGGGAGAACCCCCCTTGAGTTGGAGGAGAGCTAGCCCGAAGAGAAAAGAGGTTGGTGAGGTGACAATGGGGCTATTGAATTACACATGGTATCACACTTTAGCTTTAGGACTTTATCTTGAGAAGTGTGAGATTTTTCTATATCAATTCTCAAATTGTTTACAAAACTATTGTTAAGAACTAATAAGAAGTGATGTTGAGGGGTTTTTGGGTATAAGAAACAATACCATTTAAAAACTAGGGTTCTCAGTCCTTGGCATTCCTTTACCTGGGCCTAGGGGTACACTAGAATAATTTCACACTAAACCATGCAAGTTTAAAAGTAACTTAACAGATCCATAAAGTAATAATAATCATAATTCCTAATTTCCTATTGTACGATATGATGCAAATTATTCAAACATGAAGCAATGAAGACATGCAATGTCTAAATTTCAAGATTGATGAACCAATACAAGAAGTTAGAAACTACAACTTTGATTCAATACTCTGTGTCCTAACTCCAGGAAGGAATCTAGTTTGTAGTATAGAACATGCATCGTGTATTATCAATTCTTAATTGACAACAACTAAAGGACATATACCTCATCAATTCCTTCCCATTTTGTGTTTTTATTTTATATTCCTTATAAAAGTGTCAAATTTCTCTCAAAGTAAGCAACCATTGAATAAAATAAAAAATAGTTGAGATATGATTGAGAAATGGTCATTTATTTCTTGAAAGGATCTTCACGATTTCTTTGGTTGTTTTTCATCTCAAGAAACAATAAATGACCTAAGAAACTATCGTGATGTAATATAAGAAAAAACATGGTGCAATGGCCATTTTCAAAGCCAAATGATGTCCATTGAGGACATGGCCTTTATTTGGTTCCTATTTCATAGGAGTTTCGGGTAGAAATGGAACTTTGTTGCACCATTTCCAGTAGTAAAAAGGGAAAACCTTCTTTTTCCATGGGAAATAATTTACCTTTCCTTTTTCAAGATAATCTAAATCACAAAAAATATGAACTATACTGCACACATTCTTGGATAATGTGAAAGTGAAAAAGGAATACCCTACACAAGTGATGCACACATGTACATTTGAACACTAATAGATTTTTGTAGTTGAAATGCAATGCTTGTTTTCATTTAAATATAGGGTTTTTAAAGCAGGGAGAAATAATGGCTGCCAAATTAATAAGCGTTTCTTTGGGAAAATTTTAAATCTTGAATTGGGTGATGAAGATAATAGAGGGTATTGAATCTTGATTCTTGACATCTAGAGAGAACCCTACAGCCTAACACAATCCAATGGAATTGACCAAAAAAACCCAAATAGAGTCAACCCTACTATAGGAGGAAGGGCCTGCAGTAATAACTTACCATTTTGCAAGAGCTGAAGGTGAATGCTGTTCTGAAAGAGATGAGGGTGAATGTTGTTCTGCAAGAGCTCAGGGCGAATGTTGTTCTGCAAGAGCTCAGGGCAAATGCTAAGGGCGAATGCTATTCTGCAAGAGCTCAGGGTGAATGCTATTCTACAAGAGCTGAGGGCGAATGCTGAGGGCAAATGTTGTTCTGCAAGAGCGGAGGGCGAATGTGCGCGTGATATTATATGTTAATGTAGCTATTGCGACGGATATAAGTTTCGTATTTTTAATAAAATCATTTTTATGTAGCGCGCATATAAGTTTCGTATTTTTATGTAGCGCGCATATAAGTGTCGTTATACTGACGGCGGAAAAAGCGTCGCTATTGTGACGGATGCCTCCAAACATCGCAATTGCGACACTTAGACATTGTGTCGCACTTGCGACATTTGGAGGCAGTCGTCGCAATAGCGACGCTTTGGGGCATAGTGTCGCAATTGTGACGTCTTCCTCTAAACGTCGCAATTGCGACACTTTGTATAAGTGTCGGTATTGCGACACTTTTCTATAAATGTCGGTATAGTGACGGTTTCGGGCGGGATTGAAAAAATTTGGGGAAATTTCTGACATTTGGTCAAAAGCGTCAGAACCAAGTGTCGGAATTTCCCCCAAATGTAGTAGTGAAAGATCATCTTTTTAAAAAATCCATGGGACATCACCTTCTTTGAAATACCATGAATTAGAGGGACCAACACCTGCCTCTGATCTTGTACTTTCTAATCATCTTGGCCAATGTTTCTTTTTAGTTTTTGAAGTAATAGCTAATGTTTCACTATGTTTCGATGATATGTGCCTCCATAAAGAAGATGAAACATTTTTAAATATATGCATGGAATCTAATAAGTGGGTAATATTAAAATGCTCCTAATGTGGGAGGTTATAAAAGATAGATTTTCTTTTCATCCCAATGGGAAATTTCTCAATATATGTTTCGAAGAATTTTGGATCATAAAACATAAGCTCCCCTTTTGAATCGAACACTTCTATGAACTCCTCCTTCTCTCTCTCATATGCTCTAAGCCATTCAGTTAGTGTCGTTATTGGAGACCTTTAGGTTCTCTCTCGTTTACCATTGAAAGTGGATGTTGCTCTTCTGTAAGGATGTTGTTTTGGGAGGAATACCCTGGAGTAGTCATACACTGGCTTTCGTAGGTAGTTGGAACATCTAGCTTTCAGAGAAGATCCACAAAATTTACATCCAAAATACCCTTTTGTTACAAGACCTGTGAGATTATTGTATACAATATCTATATGCATGCCATGTTAAAGAATATCATGAAGATCAGAACAATTACAACGAATTAAATAACTAATATGCGAAAGAATATTGTTACGTATATAAACAAATCAATAAACATGTAATTTACCAGAGAAAACTCCTAAGCCTCGATAATCATGTGTCGTGTAAGCACATATGCCATACAACGTAAAACTCCTCTCTGCTGCAATGGGTCTTGATACATCGTATACATTTATCCCATGCCATAATTCCTTCAATTCATCTACCATTGGTTGTAAGTAGACATCCATATTCTTCACTTGTCTTCTACCAGGGACTATGAGAGCCAACATAAGATGTTTATTCTTCACGGACAACCATGGGGGGGTATTTTTATTGATCACTACGACAGGCCAAACAGAATAGTTAGTGTTCTGGAGGTAATATGGGTTGACGCCATCCATGGCTATGCTGAGTCGTAGACTTTGTACTTCATCCTTGAAATTTTTGGGCCATATATCCTCTATATGCTTCATGGCTATTGAATCTGTTGGGATTCACATAACTCCCAACTCACTTTTTTTGTGTGAGGCATGTCATCCATATAGCATAGTTAATTCTTTACAATGAAATAGCCTTTGAATCCTTAGTATTATAGGCATGTGCCTCAATATCTTAAAAGGAGGACCACATGATTTACCCTTCTTTTTTGGTTTATCATACTTGTCATGCCCATATTTTGGACATATCTCTTTGTTTGCATATTCTCCTCTATATAGAAGACAATCATTTGGACATGCATGATATGATATGTACTCAACACCCAACGTTTTCAACAATTTTTTTGCATCTTCGCAACTACCGGGCAAGAAATTATCACTCAAAAGAACCTTATCTTTGAATAACCTATAGTTGGTGCTCATGGACAATATTAAATGTACATTAATTCCGATATAATTATTAACGTTCATAAAATTGACCATTTGTAATGTTCATTGTGTGATTATATTTCTCAAAATATAAGGGATGACTTTATGGTAACTTACCTAAAAATTTCCGAGAAACATGCATTCGATAAGCCAAACTTTGCTTTCAAGTTGTACAGTAACATCGTTGTCACCAACTCTTGGACTTTGACAGACCGCCAGGTCCAAAGAGAGGGGTGGTGCAAGCAAATTTAAGGCTTTCAAAACAAAAAAAAACAAAAAAAATCCATTCTTACCCTAAACCCTTGATTCTTTTTGTTTCTGCCCTTGCTTCTTCATGCATCTGTGACTTCAGAATTAGGGCTTTTCATTTTAGACTTATAAGATTTGTATTGTTATATATATAGGCCTATGACATCTAACCCATGGGATGACTTGCATAGTCGGATCCCAATCCATGTCGGCCCTTGTATGAATTTTTAAAAAACATAAATTTTTTAATCGGTGCGCCTTATGTAAAATAGCGCACAAGTGCGCTATTTTATCACAGTGCACCGTGCACATACTGTTTGATAAAAATAATTTAAAAATAGATTTTTTTTTAATTCGTGCTCCTTGTGTAAATTAGTGCATCGATGAACTATTTCATTGTAGTGCACCATGTACGTACTGTTTGATAAAACCAATTTTTTATTTTATGTGTTAATTGGCACACCAATTAACATATAATGCACCAGATCTCCTTGTTGACAGAGAACGCCATATAGTGGTCCCCTATTTTCTTGGTGCATTTGTAAGAACATGTCATACCACCCCCTCCACGACATCATATGCTAAAAAAACTAACACTAGAGGATTTTTATTAATTTGTCTGTGTTAATTGGTGCGTTGGTTAACATATAACACACTGGTTCTCCTTGTTGACAGAGAGCATCGTATGATGTTTCTACTGTTTTGGCATTGAGTTTATAAGAATACGTTGCACCGACGTTGGTATGTACTTCTTGAAAGACGCATCGTTTTCTTTCTTCTTCTTTTTACCTGAAAAGTTTGTGATTTATTTATAAAATATATTAATGAATGGTATGGTACAGGTTTCATATTGATAAAGGAATGGCTGACAAGAGATCAAGTAACAAAAATATTGATAGAACATCAAGAAAATAAAAAAATGCAAGTTCTTTGTAAATTCTTTACAAAAAATATTATTTTTAACTATATGTAGGTTTAACTAATATGTATTGTTTACTGCGTATCATGCAGAGCCACAAAATGATGAAGCTCAATAAGATTATTTATGATCAAGGACCAAAAGAGCGTAAAATCTTGATGAAAAAATTGCAGAAGGATGAATAAAGTGAATGAAAAAATACTATCGACCCAATATGAGTTTCTTTTTTTAATTTTCATTAATAATATACTTAAAAATATTAGATAACATGTTTCAAACAATCTATTAATTCACATATGTTTAATGTTCTACAGGGACCAATAACTTAGAAAATGAATGTTTTTCTAAGAAAAGAAAAAAAAAGAACATGCAAATGAAAATGAATTGCTCTTTAGCTCATATGTATTGGTGTTGGAGGTTAATGAAAGGGGGAAATTTTTTTACAAAACTTTGAGGGATCAAGTGGAATGAATGTATAGACGTTCTTTCCACTTACAATACAAAAATCAATCCAATGATTCCAAGAACCAAATTTTATCTAAACTACAGGATGACTTTCCAAAAAATTGGTCAATGACACATGTCAGACTTTTAATAGAAAAAATGTACAACATCAACAAAAATGAAGGAATGAAGAAGTAATATTCCTTTAAATGTTTTTCTAGAATTATATGTATATATTACTAGAAAGCAACCATTTATAAATATCACTTTTAATGTTATATTTACTTTTCATATATCAATATAAAAATTAAATAGTTTATTGTCATGTTACATTTTCAGGAAGATTATGAAAATCACAAAGGATGAACAAGCTGATATCAGAAATATGCAGTAGGAATGTCCAAAAAGGTGTACAAGGAGATGGTCAAAGAAATGGACATAATTGCATCGCATGAGGAGCCATCTCAACAAAAACGTGCTTCTAATGTAATATGTAATCATTAAATTTTTCGATTAGGTACAATAAATAAACAATTTAGCATTAAAAAATAATTTTTAAGTATTTTCTTGTAGAAAATAAAAGAAAATGGAACCCATTCAGCACATAAAAACAGGACGAAAAGGAAGAAAATGGTTGATATCTAAGTTTGTGAGTAATTGTTACTTCCTTATAACAACTTAACTAGATTTGATTTTTGTATATTTTAAGTTGTTTTACAACAGTCATTATTGAATGTTTTCAAACAAGTGTTAACATAAAAAGAAAAACCATCAGACAAATTGATTGACATTGGGTTAAATATGGGTTGTATATGTTGGCATATCAGAAATTAATTGTGGAATTTGTAAGCATCTATCGATATTGTTTTACTTAGCTCCATATATAATTAATAGAAAAAAAATCTTTTATATTAAATATATGATTTGTTATGGGGTATAAAACTTGCACGAAACAAAGTATGGAACTGCACCAACAAATAAAATGTTGAAAGATGACATGAAATTTGGTTTTGAAAGAATGTGTATAGTTCATGAGTCAATTCTTGCTATGGTACATGATTTTTTTTCGATTTACATTGATGTATATTATTTAATATTGAAATTTTCATTATTTTCTCCAATGTATATACACTCATTACAGTTTATTTCTATGTTTGTATATGGAAGTTGAAGAAGAAGAAAGCAATCAACATTGTGAAAAAAACATTCCTCGAAATAACCCAAGTCATGGAAGTAGCTCGAGCAATGACAACAATTCAAGTGAAGAATGATGATCAATATGTTTGGATATCAAAGCAAGGCATTGTATTTTTTGAAAAATTTGTCTGTGAAATCAAACATTTTGTTTAATGTAATGGACATAATGTCCCAATTGAAAGACAGAGTTATACCAATAATTGTCCCATTTTGTATGACAAAGAGTGTCTTATTCATATATATATATATATCTATCTATATATATATATATATATATATATATATATATATAATAATAATAATAATAATAATAATAATATGTTTTAATTTATTCTATTACGTTCTCCATTGTCGTTGTGAAATGTTATACCAATGATTAAAAATATGGATGATTAAATATTATAATGAAAAAATGAGAAAGCTGATGATATGATATAACAAGTTAATCCAAACATCACATTCAAATGCATTAATAAAAAATTAATTGATACGAATATTGTTATAAGATGTGTCGTATTTGATAAATAATGAATTTTTAAAATTCACAATAATTGCACTGTCACAAGTCGATGTCCCTAAAAAATACAAAATGAACACTGGTGCATGTTAGTTACTATTTCCTAGTGTGTTTGTATGCTACTGCACACCGGTGCATTTCTATGACCTATGGGCACTGCACAAATTCCAATACCAATTAGAACTCTCAGTGCATTTGTGTGATACTGAGCACCGGTGCGTTTTGGTGATACTGCGCACCGGTGTGTTTCTACGACCTATGGGCACCGCAAAAATACCAATACCAATTAGAACGCTCTGTGTGTTTGTGTGATACTGCAGACCAGTGCGTTTGTGTGATATTGTAGACCAGTGTGTTCCTATGACCTATGGGCACCGCACAAATACCAATACCAATTAGAACGCTTGGTGTGCTTTATGGATGTCTACCACCCGGGCAGTCCGATAGGCGTTGCATGCACTGGTGTTGTGTTCCTTTAACATGCATCAGGCCGTTGTTAAACGCCCTGGGGCGTTCAAACTTTGTTTTCTGTCCTGATGCTTGGTAAGTTTACAGTACAAATGTATTCATGGTACAACGAACTGTTGTGTTGACATCTGATTACTGCAGTGATGAGAAAAACATCCGTAAGAACCTTCGTCCACCCATTTTTTTTCAGTTGTGTTGAAATTATGTTAGAAGCTCCGTCAAAACCTCCGTTACCGAAAACGAATGTTGTAGAAAATGCTTTTTTGACAATTTTGGCCAATTTTATAACACTAAAAACCTTCATTATAACCTCTGTTAAAGTGTCTTTTCCTTGTAGCATTTTTCATAACAAGAATCCATTAGAATATTAATATGAACATTCTTTGAGACACTTGAAATGAATTTTGAAAAATAAATCTAACCTCATTAGAATGTAAAATTGAAATTTCATACTATGTACTTAAATGAAAAAGGTTAAAAAAAGAAAAATAATGAAAAAGAAAGTATTTTATATCTAAATTTAAATCAAGAAATATTTCACTTTGCTTTGTACAAAATTCAATGCCATTGTCAAAACTTCTCTCTTGCACATTGAAAAAAATTGAATTTACAATACCATCAAATGGATATGAAAAAGATTTAAAATTGATATCAAGAAGAATATGATTTATAGCTTTATCATCCTAAACTAAACTAAATAAAACTTCAACTAGATTATGTTGATTTTCTAGAACTTTTTTTTTAACTAGTTGAAATAAGGGTTTCAACATGAAAATTAAGAGAATCATCAAAATTAATAAACAAATCCAAATACATAAAATAATTAATTTCATAGTATAAATAGTTAGATTCTTCCCTGTGATTTTTATAAACAGAATTGAAGCAAATTTTAATAAACAAATCCAAATACATAAAATAATTAATTTCAGAATATAAATAGTTAGATTCTTCCCTGTGATTTTTATTACCAGAATTGAAGCAAATTTCATGAGATTGTTAGATAACCTCTAATCAAAAGATAAATCTGGAGTTAAAAGAGTACGAACTAGTTCTAGCCCAACTTCTAAAAAAGTATAAATATTTACATGTCCATTACTTATGTGTTAAATTAGATTTATTTCTATCGAAATTTGGTCACACAACAGGAATTAAGACATGTTTGGAAGAAAATTTTATATTTGATATTTAAATTTGAGTTATCTTCTATTTTATGAAAATGTGTAAAACATATACCTAATAGTTGTGGTTTAAAAGCAGTTTAATATTCATCCTTTCACTCACTAGTGTTAGAAATAGAATCAAAATGAGCTAGTGGATTTTTTTTTTTTTTTGAAGATGATCATCCCAGTTGAAGCTCCCAACAGCTAGAAACCCTCATCCATCATCTCTTGTAGCTTCTTCACTTCTTCAGAAGTACATGACATATCAAACCTCTTTCCAAAGACGTTTCCCATGATATTTCTCTGTGAAACTCCTTGTAGGTGTCGTCGAACCCTCACAACATCGTTATATGGACATTCCTATTTGATATCAACAAGCATTCTTAGAGCATTAACCAGACGACTAGGCTCGTGGGCAACGATTCTGCCTGGAGAAAAAAGATGCGTAGAAGAAATTCTCTGAAGCAGCTCCAGTAATCCCCATTGGGTGAAAATTCAATGACACACCCAAAAAAAAGAGTATTGTGTAGATTACTTGAGCGGTATATTAGTGAAATAAGGGGAGTTGAGCAGTTGTCGGGCGACTTTAGGATCAAATGTAATAACGACGAGCATGGAGCCTATGTTAAATGCCATAACCTTTTTAGTGCCATGAATACGAGCCAGATATTCGATATTGTGGTGAGTGAGACCGATGCTCATGTGCATCATACTTTCCATAATGGGCCATTCTTTGGGACTAGGAATGGGTAAGTCGCCAAACCTCCTTTGTCTTCCAGCTCACACATAGCCTCCTAGCATCAACCACGAGGCCAAAACAATAATGGCAACAACTATGAGCACTGAAATATACAGATGCCACTTACTTGATATGAAAGCTAAAATTTTGATATCAAGTTGGTCTCATATTTAACTTTTTGTGTATTTTCACGTCATCTTTAAATGAATTTTTGATTATATATTTTGATATTAAATATATTAATAAATTAACATTCAAATATAGTTATTTAACATATTTCCAAATACATAAACTATGATAAATCCATTGATATTCAAAAACTATAGTTCAAATACATAAATACAAAATTATTTAAATTATAATATTCAAAATCTAAATAAAAATAAAATTATAATAATATAGTTTTATAGTGATAGAATTCCACTATTTTAATTTTATTTTAAAATAAGAAACACACACACACACACATATATATATATATATATATATATAACACATGATCTTGTAGGATAGATCTATGGAAATGATAATTGAGGAAGGGTTGACGCTACATAAGTTGGAACAATGACGTAAACAGGAAGAAACACTCTGACGAAAAAAATCTAGGGTACAATGGCTTAAGGAGGGAGAAAGAAATTCTAAATTCTCCTGCAAATATATGATGCGTCATCGTAACAATAATAGGATATTCTCACTTTTCAAGCTATCGGGGAGAGGAAAATTCTTCATCAAGAAATAGAATATGAATCGGCAAGGTATTTTCATGAGATTCTATCAGAGAACTCCTCCTCTCAACAACCAACCATTAATTTAGTTCTTCCTCATATCCCTAAGATTATAAGTATGGATTAGAATGTGGCTTTTATGATACCAATCTCACATGAGGAGGTTGTAATGGTTGTCATGTATTTACCCATGAACAAGTCACCAGGCCCTGACAGTTTCATCTTGGACTTATTCAAGCCACTTGGGATTTTCTTGGTTATGATATTTATGCGTTGGTAGAAGAATCAAGATAGAGTCAACCAATTTATGTTGGCCTTAATGCAACATTTCACACCCTTATTTTGAGAGGAGGGAATTAGTAGAACCCTATTGGTTTTTATCCCATCACTCTCTCTAATGTGATTTATAAAATCATTTCTATGGTTATAATAAACCATTTGAAACACTTACTTCGAGGTTTAATATCACCAACGTAAACATGTTTTTTAGAGGGTCACCAAATTTCGGATGGAATTATTGCAGCACGGGAAACCATACATTCCTTACGGGCGAGGAAGCACCAAGGTATGTTAATCAAAATGGATTTGTCTAAATCCTATTCTTAGATTAGTTTGGATTACTTGCTACATATTTTATAGGTTTTTGAATTCTTTGGCTATTGGATTGCTTGGGTAGGTTAGCTAATCTCAATTTCATTCTTCTCAATACTCATCAATGGGTCCCCATCCTCTACTTTAATTCCTTCAATAGGTATGAGGAAAGTCAATCCTCTCTCACCATTTATTTTCATTCTGTCTATGGAAGGGCTCAGGAGAATGTACAAGAAATCATGATCTTTGGGTCATATCTCTGGTCTAATGCTTCTTGGTCAAGGTCCTCCTATAATGCACCAATAATGTGTTGATGACATTGTTCTTTTTAGCCTGCCTAGATTAAGAGAATTGAAATTTCTTCAGATTATTTTACACAGTTTTATGGAGGCTTCAAGAACATTAGTCAACAAGAACAAAACCAATATTCTTCTTTAATTTCTAGGAATAAATACATGCACACTTGAATCGTGTGTTAGGTTTTCATTGAGCGCAAGTACCTTCTAGATACTTGGGCGTGCCCCTGGTCATATATTCTAAGAGAGCATAAAATTGGGAATATGTGGTAGAAAGGGTTCGACGAAGGGTCAGTAATGGGCCTTTTGGATCCCTTAATTTTGCAGGTCGACTAGTGCTTAACAAATCTGTGCTATAAGCAATACCCAATTGTCAGATGGAAATCATGCCCATTCCAAAAGCAGTTTGAAATTATCTTCATTCTCTGTGTTGTGAATTCTTTTGGAGATGATTAGTTAAAGCACAAAGGTGGTCTTTATTATGATGGGAAAAACTGATCAAATTAAAATCAGTGGGAAATTTGGGCTTACGAGATCCAGAATTGATAAGTAAATGCTACATCATGAAACTATGGTGGCTTTCAGTGAATGGAGGACTTGAAATATGGAAATTCATCTATGTAAGGAAATATCTACCCTTCATCACATAGGAGGAGCACTTGAGTCTAGTGGAGAATATTTAAAGCTCAAGGATTTGGAATTGGGTGCAAAAATTCAAATAAGTAGTGTTTAAGTATGCTTTCAAGGATATAAAAAGAGGAATGGTTGCATATTTCTAGAAGGATGCTTGGCAACAACTTCCCTATATAGGGGAGAAAGAGAGTTTCCTATTGATTAAAACCTTATTGCAATCTTTGGGTGTTGTTAAGGTAGATAAAATTTGGAAACCACATGAATTTAATCAACTGTGGTGTCGATGGAAGGATAAAGATGATTGGCCTTCGAAGGTTCCTATCCCTAGGAGGAGTTCCAAAAAACACTAGAAGACAGGTAGATCAAAGTCTCTCAAAATGATAACATTTTACGTTGGGGACAACAATCATTAGGCTCCTTTTCTCTTAAAGAATCATACTCCCTATTTGTTGTATTTTCATTAATGGATAAGTCAATTTTATGGTCCTAGATTTGGGATGGAGCTTTGTGGCCAAAAATCTCACCATTTCTATGGTTAATTTCATGGGGACACCTTCTTACATGGGATTGTATTCATAAAAAGGGACATGAGGGACCATCCATATGCGACGTTTATATTCAAGAGGAAGAGTAAGTGCATGTTCTTCTCTCCTTCCCTTTTGAAGGTGACATTTGGGAACTCCTCCCTTGGATTTTTGGGTTAAACCGACCATTCATGGAAGATTTGAATATTTTCCTTAATTAATTTTTCTATTTTAAATTTAACCAGCCTAGATCCATCTTAATTATGAATCTATAAAGTGTTGAGAGGGATCAAATATCTGTAGGTGAAAACCTATTTTTTGAGTGCAAAACATGAGGAAAGTTTTGTACTTTGAGAGATTTGACCCCTCTCGATACTTAATAGATCCGAAGTTAAGATGAATCTAGGCTAGTTTCGGTCATTTGTGGCCAAGGAAAATCTATCAAACATATGATTAATTTTATCAATAATATGTAAATACTTCTAATATTAATATAATTATTTTAAATATGCTAAATGTGTCTGAGATTTATCTAGTCATTTTAATTTTAGATTTGTTTAGTTACCTTAGTTTGTTGAGATGATAAATATTGTTAATAAATTTAATGGTAAAACATTATGAAATAAAATTTTTGAATGCAAAATGACAATGTAATAGTGTTGAATGATAGAAAATGTGAATAATAAGAATTTAGCCAATTACAAATAGCCTTCATTGTGATCAATCTCAAATTATTTTCTTGTACTATTCTTATTGTCACCCTTGTTAGTTTTTTCATCTTTTCATATTGATTATATGAAAAGGACAGTTGAAATCCTAAACCATTTAAATATTTAGCTCGAGATGTTGTAGTACATTTTCAATCATTTTTTGTGCTTACACTGCAATCAATGCACACACTATTAATTCAGTTAGTTTAAAATTAATGTACAATTATACATCCAATTACATGAAATCAAAAATCAACATCTACATTGAAATCAATGCAAGCAATCAATCAAATAAGATTAGAAAACAACATCTACACTGAAATCAATGTATCTAATGCAAGTAATCAAATAGGATTAGAAATAAACATCTACACTTAAATCAATGCATCTAGTGGAACTAAGAAAATAGGATTAGAAACCAACATCTACACTGAAATAAATGCATCTAGTGCAAGTAATCAAATAGTATTAGAAATCACGATCTACACTCAAATAAATGCATTTAGTGGAAGAAATCAAATAGGATTAGAAATCATCTACATTGAAATAAATGCATCTAGTGCAAGAAATCAAATATAATTATAAATCAGAATCTACATTGAAATTAATGCATCTAGTGCAAGCAATAAAATAGCATTCGAAATCACTATCTACACATAAATCAATGAATTTAGTGAACAAAAAAATAGGATTAGAAATCATCTACATTGAAATCAATGAATCTAGTGCAAGTAATCAAATATTGTTAGAAATCGACATCTACACTAAAATCAATGCATCCAGTGCAAGCAATAAAATAGGATTAGAAATCACCATGTACACTGAAATCCATGCATCTAGTTCAATAAATATTCTTCTCTCTCTCCTCCCTCCATTTATATCTATATCTCCCTACATTTCTCGTTCTTTGTCTCTTTATCTCACCCCCCAAAAATCACGCTCTCTCTCACTCAATATATATCAATCTCTTTGTCCTTCCCTCCCTATCTCCATCTCTCTCTTCTTCCCTCTCTTCACCTTCCATATATATCTCTATCTCCCTTTGTATCTCTATATTAGCCCCAAAACATACACTCTATTCCTCCAATCTATCTCTCTCTCTCTCTCTCTCTCTGCTTCTATCTCTCTTCCCTCCTACTATCCTCTATCCCTCTCTCTCCAACTTCCTTATCACTCCCTCTCTCTCTCCACCTCTCTCTCTCTCTCTCTCTCTCTCTATGTATTTATTCTTACCTCCCTATATCTCCCCCTCCATCTCCATCTTTATTTCCCTACACTAGCATATTTGGCCCAATTTTTGATGGCCAAAATGTCTCTATTGCGACACATAGGCATCCCAAGAGCGACACTTTGAGGTTGGGAAAAACGTTGCTTCCTGTACTGTCACATATCTGGCACTTCTAATAAATGTCGGTAAAGTGACACTAGACATGACATGTGTCTTCATTTAGTCAATCTTTGAATCGCGTTGTTTATTGTCGCTATTCTGACATCATGTGGAGACGTCGGTATTACAACACCAATGCCCTCCCAGAATGTGTCGCAATACTGATGGCATGTCATCACACATGTCGTCACACGTCTAGCTCTATTAGTTTTCCAGTGATGGAAACAACCATTGGAAGTGCCACGACAGTCGTCACTATTCCGAAAACTGGAATAACATTGTTGCAACGGTTGGGCCATGTCAGCGACAAAAACAACCGTCAAAAGTGACACCATAGTCGTCGCTATTCCGACACTTGGCATAACATTGTTTCGACGGTTGGGCCATATTAGCGACGGAAACAACTGATAGAAATGACACCATAGTCGTCGCTAATTTGACACTTGGCATAACATTGTTGTGACGGTTGGGCCATACCAGCGACACAAATAACTGTCAGAAGTCAATATCCAACATTTCAAGAATCATATCGTTACTTAAAATCAATCTCTTATGTAAATAAAAAAGACAGTACAAAATAAAATCAAATATATTCAGTGGTTTTTTTAAATATATGAAGGCATATCAATAGTTTTATTATGGAAAATAAAATCATCCATTTAAGACACGATATTTTTAATCAAATGAGATGAGAATAGCATCATGCATATATAAGCCTTTTTTGAACTTGTAAAATCATTTAAATCAAGCTAAGACATGCAGAAAAACCTACCATGGCATGCCAGAAACAATATTATTCATCAAATACTTAACATCATAGTCTGGGTTATTGAGACCACTAACATATCTAGATATAAAACCTTTGATTTAAAATGAATAAAGGTTGTCATGTAATACAAGAATGAACTCATCATTGATTTAATCATGCTATTCAATTCCAAATGCAATCCACAAACTTAGAAGATCACCAAGATGTAGGCAATTTACAATAGAACAATTACTGAAGGCACAGGCCTTTGCAACCTTCATATAACAACTAATTTATTTTTCCAAGAAAGCAATAATATAGCGAGATGCCTAATGATGGCTGACCAGCAACAAGATCATGCTTATTCTGCTCCCACAAGACATGCATGCATACTTTTTCTCCAATGAGCACACCATCTGTGTCACTTTTGTATCCATGTCTTTAGGGTCTAACTTGGGCTTGTCTCGCACAAAAATAAAAGAATATAAGAACTGCAGGGTTTTGTAGTGAACAAAAAAACTTAATACTTGAAATATCTAATGAGTATTTGAAACTTCTAAAAAAGCACCTTAATACTTGTAGCATCCACTATGAACTGAATAGCATCAGCTGCAGCCAGAGTACGCAAATAGTATATCCCAGTCTTCAATCCCTGGTGAGGAGGCATCTAGCATGTAAATTTACTATTAATTATATTTTCAAATAGTACAATAAAATAATAGAATACAAATAGGAAGAACCCCCTAAAGACCTTCAAGTTCCAACAACACTATTGTTATCAAGTCCTAAACAAATTTAGTAGTACAGTTACCCATGTATCTTAGCATCTTAGTCAAAATTAAGTTTAACCCTTTCCAAATAGTTTTTCATGTATGTTTGAATCCATAAAGGTTGAACAACATGATAGCCGATTGATTTATTTGGCATCATAAATAGAAACAAGCAACTCAAGACCTTATAGTTGTTAAATTTTTAGCTTTGACAAAGTGTAAAAATGGAGGGAAGTTAGCTTCCCAAAATTAGGTTGGTCCATGTGAATGTTGAGGCTTTGGCTTTGATCTATATAGCAACCAATATTAGTAGTCATATCAACAATTTCATGTTCCTTGATCTCCCATAATGTCTTGTTTAGATACAAGCAAACACACAACAGTTCAGAAACAGTAAAAAATCCTAACACCTTGGTCAAAAGTAGCTTATTAGGATAATGATGCAGTGCTCAACTTGTATATAGCCTTTAGTTCATTAGAAATATCACTGATGTTTTGAACTAAACCATTGTGATAAATAATTTTATTCTTCATATTAGGATTCCAGAGCCTAGCATCAGTGAAGTCATGGAGAAGATGCTTGTTGACCACTACAAATTCCCCACTGCAAAAAAAATAGAGATTACATTTTAATCACTACAATATTTTAAGAAAATATTCATAATGATGAGAAATTTACCTTAACACTCTCCTGCTATAAATATTTGATGTTTATGTCTCAAAGCACTCATTGTTCCCAAGAATTTTACTAGTTAATGTTGTTGGCATAGGAGCAAGAAGGAGAGAATTTCTCACACCATTTTTTGCAACCATTTTACTTAAGGCGTCCCAATCCCATCGACTTGAAGGTGTAACACCCCACTTGTCTGGCTGAAGTATGCCCTGCACACCAATTTGGAAAGCAATTAAAACTCAAAACCATCTACCCTCATAATGTATCTTAGACAATTTCCAGTATCTAAACCACATAATACACTTCCAAAGATAAGTTATACATCCAAACTAAATACAACTACCTTGCTTACATGACTCCCAACATAGGTTTCATAAGGACCGTCCTTGGTAGAAAGTTCAGAAGATGACTAAAGGGCATGATAATAAATTATCTCAAAAATCGCAGAGTTTAACGTCTGAGCCTGCAGTGCAGATTCCAAAGAGAAAATAACCATACAGCATATTTATTAGAAAAAACAATCACCAAAATACATTCACTCAATTTTTTTTGTGAAGCTTACCTCCTCTGAGTCAAATGGCATGCCAATCAAGATAAATATATCAGCAAGGCCCTAAACACCAATGCCAATAGGTCTATGACACATATTTGATCTCTTTGCGGTTTCCACTAGTTAGTAGTTCACATCAATGATTTTATCTAGTTTTTGAGTAATTATTGATGTGACCTATCATAAAAACAATGTTGCAAATGTGTCAATCAAAGCTACAATAACAAGCAATCAACACCACTCTCAAAAATGCCAAACCAAATATTTTGAATTATCAGTTAAAAAACAACCTCCTAGCTTATCAAAATCAAAGTATCAGTTGTTAGAACCCAGGCTGCCAACAAGCTTTGAAGGATGAGACTCAATAGGAATACCATGCAAAATTATGGATAATCGTCTTTCAAGCCTCTACCTATTAATCTTAAAATAGTAACAATAATAACTTTCAGCAAGCATACCTTTTCTCTTACAAACCGCAGTAGAGAAATTGATTCCAAATTACAAACTGCACTTTTTGTTGGGCTAGTGTACTCAAGAATTTCTGTGAAAAGATTTTAAGACTTGATTTTTCCCAAATTCTACTGATTTCTCTCCCTGTTGCATGAGTCCTGAAACCCAAACTATGGTCAATGAATGTTGCAACAAAGAACAAACTCAAACCTTATAAAATATGAAAGAATGGAATTACCTTGTACAACATATAAGGATTGCCAATTTCTATCTAATATTCTAAAATTGAAAATTAGAGTTTCCGAGCTTGTACAACTTTCCTGGCCTTGCCCTAATTATACATACATGATTTCAGCCAAATTTAAATACAAGAAGTTAAAAAATTTAAAAATAAAAATAATATCAAATAACCCAAAAAAATACATGATATGTTTGTTAGCTTGCCAGCATACCTGCTACTCATATTTGAGGTAGAGTTTATCAAACTCCTCACCCCAATAGTATGCTAATCCAGGAGACTCATTACGATAGAAAAATGACTAAGTATCATTGTCATGGACTATCTTCATAAAGAGATATGAAATCCATATACCATAGAAAAAATATCTTGCCCTGTTTTCTTCCTGTTAATAACCCACGAGATTCCTATTACCCATGAACCTTGCCACGGATACATTAAAAATTTCCCTCAAACTTCACAACCAACTTTACCTTTCCATGTTTTTTTTTTCTCAAATCCAAAAATTCAAAAATATCAACATGCCATGGCTCCAAGCATACAGCAAAGGCACCTGTGAATAATTTTAATCAAACACTAGTAATAATAACGTCATCAAAGGTTGACATCCAAAATTGTCAATTTATGTTGTTCTTATAAGAACAAAAGAATAACTATCCAGTAAGAATTAACAAAAAAAAAAAATGCATGTCAACAAATAACCGCATTCCCAATTACCCTTTTTTTTGCCTCCTCCTTGATCTACATAGCGAGCAGTATCAGTAGACACACGCAACATTGAAACAATGCCATTTGATGCGCCATTTGTTCCACGTATGTAACTATATATTGAACGAATATTATGGATCGAAACTCCAATGCCTCCTGTTGATTCGCTAATCACAGCACATTCTTTGAGCGTATCATAAATACCTTCAATGCTATCATCCTTCATACATATAAGAAAGTAGCTACTTAACTGTTCCAAACTTAAAACATGAAATAGATCAGCAATACCCAGAAATATTTCTATGACAGCAATTCAGACCCTATTGATAACCAATCAAAATGAATTATTTAAATCAAGAGACTTGTTTTAATTGGAATATCAATCTAAAAGTCCATATTTCCTCTTCTAATATATCTTCTATGACTCATATAGTTTGATTTTTTTTAACTCAAATGGTAACAAGACAGATGTCTTGATTAGCCTTGAATCATGCCCCTAACTTAAAATGTATCACTCATCATGATATCAACATCCAAACCTAAACCACATTGTGAGGCACATACCTGAGGCCTTGGAGTTCCACCATTAAACAAAGTTGGAGATGCATGTGTAAACCAACACTGTGACATCAAATGATAAGTCTTGATAACATATTCAATGTCATCCTTGTGGATTCCCACAGAAACCTTCATCAACAGATGTTGAGGCCTCTCCACAACAACCCCATTCAATTTTAGCAAGTAGGACCTCTCCAATGGCTTGAAGCCAAAGTAGTCATATTCAAAATCCCTATCATAGATTATTTCACTATCCAACCGAGTAGCATTCTGAATCCGCCAAAAAACATACACAAGCATAATCATTAGTAGATAGTTCTGAAAATCAACATTAAAAGTAATTTGACTAATGCAAAGTCAAAGGCAAATAGATTGCTATATATACTTCTAGAGGCAGGTATTATAATAATAATAAAGAACAAATCAATCAATTTAAAGGCCTTGGAAAAATAGTTATACATAAACTACACAAATACAATGCAGTTAATACTTCCTGTTGAACCAGCATACAAAGTATCCTTGTAATGTGGCTTAAATTTAGAAGGATATAAATAGCTAATAAATACTTGAACATTCCAACGAAATTCACCAAAAACATAACCTTATCCATGCAGGAAATAATCATAGAAATAAAAAAGCTCAAAAGCATGATCAACACCAATTACTCATAAATTATACAAATGTGGAGAGATAACAAAAGTAGTACCTTCAAGATGATATCATAAACATCATCTGCTATTAGTGGGGAGGCCTGACCATAACTTACGTTCACATGAGCATACACGTCCTTTATTTTATAATTTCAACAAGCCCAAGTACACAATTGTATCCATTACAACAAATAATTCCATAAGAATTGAGCTAAGAATACATTAAACATGTAAATAAATGATCATACAATACCTTGAAGGCCCAACCCAATCATATCTGTGACTAGAATAGATTTTTATTTTGACTCTAAGAGAAAAGGTCCCATATGCCAAATAGGCTTCACAGGGAACTAAAATCAAACATAGACATAAGAATATGCTTAAACATAATTCAGGGATGAAATGGGCCTGATTCTCCATGGACTAAAATCAAAATGCACAAAGGTCAACTAGAGAATTACAACAAATATTTTACATGAAAAAAATAGTTCTAATGTACCAAATGCGCATGTATATAAGACAACTCACGTTTCAAAAAATGATTTCTTGGTGTTTTCATGGAGGTTTGAAATAGTGATCCTTGCAACCAATTGCAACCCACATCCAATAAACAGAGAAAACGCATAAATTAATAAATATTGTGGGCAATTATGATTTCAATATATGTGCAAAGAATTAAAACCAAAAGGAATATATAGGCAGTGATTTATTGACCTACCAGGGCATATTATGGATGATTTGGAGTCATGGCAGCAGTAGTCTCAACCACCAGCTCATCAAGATGACTCTTAGTGACCCCCTTGTAAACCCATATGCAAACCTTTTGTGCGACAATCATGGGATCACAGTGATCAGAGTTGAGAGCATAGATGAGTTTCTTCAATCTGGATGTGATCTTATCAAAATGCACAACCTCATGTCTGCTATCTCACTTGATGACATACATTTTTTTGGGTTGAAATCAATCAAAACCTGCAAAAAATACGGATAGGGTATTCAATATTTGACTACAAAAAATTAGAGAACTCGAGTTCTAAATTTTTTTCGATCCAAACACCCCTATGAGAATTTGGGCATTCAAGTTTTTTTGAGTGTAGGAATTCCAATGTTGGACTAGGTATATAGGTCTCCCACTCACATGAATCTTTGAGTCTGAATGAGAAACTTTAATAAAATTTTAGACGATAATGTCTCGCCCATGGTTAGCTTCAAATTTCCCGCTAACAATCTTATTCAAATATAAAGTTTTGGGGCTAAGGTGAGGTGATGTTAACGTGGAGGGTCAGTAGAGGGGAATGCGTGTATGTATGTAAACCATATTTCCCGCCATTTTTTTCACTTTAATGATTTGGCACCCATTACTGATTGTTCCCCATTTGTAAGTCAACGCTCACTTGCTGCATTAAATAGGGTATCAAATTTTCTTTTTGGGCCTCTCTCCACGACACGACAGTCATTTGATCCACCATCAATGTGCCCATATCTCTTACAATGTTTTGTTGTTGTTGCTATTAAAACTCTAACATTATGTCTCAAACAACATTTTTTGCAAGGGCAATAAACTTTACCATCACCTTTTTCACCCTCTTGAATTTTTTTTCACCTCTAATGTTTTCTTCCATTGATGCAAATTATCCTATAAAGAAAAATAATAATTATTCTTTTTTACTAGAGAAAATAACGTATACCCTTTCTGAACCATCGCCACTATAGTAGAATTTTCCGCCATTACAACAAATTTTTCAGAAAACATATTTACTATTGGGTATGTGTTATATTCTTTCCATGATTAGTCGGTGGGCGGACTCGCCCATGGTTTTGTGCATGGGTTTGCACATGGTTTTGGGGCATGATGGTTTTCGGCCCCTAGTATTTTGTAGATCCGGTCAAGGGAACTACGGTTATGTTCAAATCCAGGGTTAATGGATTGGGGTTTATGAATTCTTCGGCATGTATATATATGTGTTGTAACACTAAAATGAATATAATGAAAAATCAAGCTGGTAGTCCCAATTTGGGGGAAATATTTGTGTATATATGTTTTATGTTTTATTCTCTCGCTATCATTTATTTTATTTTTTAAGATTCATTTTCAGATCATTTCTATACAGGGTTAAAACCTACATTTTCTATCAAAGTTGTTTTGGCTTCAAGGGGATGCCTTTGCTGCTGAGGGGTTTTTTGCTCGGGCCAATGGTAGACCTTGTTCAATGGGAGATTTGTGGGATCGATTCTTGCGGTGAAAGAATATGGCAAGTAGTGGAAAGATAAAGATCGAGAAATTTAATGGTCAGAGTTTTGAGTTGTGGAAGCTTGTTGTGTTGTACCAACAATCCTCCCCATTTCAAATTTTTGTATTAATTTTAAATAAGAAATGGGTCCCTTTTTCTTTTTTAGGGTAAGTGTAGAGTCAATAATTATTTTGAAGAAATCCTATTTATCATGAAATAAAATCAAACCCTGATGAAAAAGGATTTATTTAATAAAACACATAAAGGCCTTATCGCATTTTTCTTAATCAAATTTTAGAGTTAAATGTATTATCATTGAACCTCGATGCAATTAAACAAACGTAAAATCACATATCACATTGAAAATAAGTTAAAGTCTTCCACTTGGAAAAGTTCCGATGTGATAACCCTAATCACAATCGCAAATCGAGAAAATCACATTCTTGTAGATACTTTAAAAAGCTCCGATGCAATAAGTCTGATCGCAATCGCGAATCGGCAAAGTCAAATTTTTTATTACAAGTTCTGTTGAAAAGCTCTGATGCGATAATTTAAAATCGCAAATCGCTCATCGCCAAAACGCATAACTCATATCCAAATACTCTGCTTAAAATTTGCGATGCAATATCATTATTTCATAAAAGTGCTCCTCAATGAAAAAGGTAAAATAAATCATTTTTATGATTTAAAAGGCATCGCACCATCCTCGCCAGCTCAGCGATAATCGCGCATCACAAATTTAAAATGGTGATACTTAAACTTGATATTTAAAACTTCCGATCTCCGATATATGATTATCGTTGATCGGAAAATCTTAAAATATTATGGTATTAACGCTTTAAAATGACCATTATGAATGTGCGACGAGACAACCTGCAATGCCATTAAAATCTCACACTATTCAAGAAAATCATTAATAGATAATCATGGTTAAAGTGTGCCGCGAATTTCAACTTCAAAATCATATTACTTCTTTAATCCATCATCTTTATTGTGATTAAATTCCATTAGCTTCTCTCTGTTGATATTCGTTCTTCAAAGAATATTTTCACCATTCTGCTAATCTGTTTCATTGTGCAGACCTGAGGAAAATCTGCGAGCCATGAAAATGTATAAGAAATCCAAGAGAGCGAAGGCCCCTGTTGTTCCAAAAGAACAACCAGCTAAATTGGTGTTAGTGACTGATACAACCTGTCTGGGTCTTGGAAAAACTTTATGGGAATGAGTTTATAATTTACTAGAAGCAGAGGATCCAACGATAATTTCAAAAGAAGTGTCGAAAGCAGACTCAGATAAAAAGTCTGAAAGCACTCTTAAAAAATTGGCAAGCTCCTATCTTCATAAAATAGTAGCTCGCACAAACATTCTCCCATATAACGACTTGGTAAGATGGGTTACTGAAAACATTAATATAACAGAAAAAGCATTCTTTACGTCAGAAGGAAGGATGTTCGGGTCTTTCAAGGCAGAGGATATCAATAAAATGTACCACTTACCAGACCCTCAGCAAATCTACAAAAAATCATTTCTGGAAGATTTCGCCAAGGAAAATGAAGTGGAGTCAAATCCTATTAGAGTTTGGAGACATTTTCCTGAGAAACATAAGCATGAATCTTCGGGTATATACTCCGTAGAATCTTTAGCATCCCCTTACTGTTATGTTGCGGCTATGATGTGTAGATTATTTGGAACTGTCAACTCTGAATTTTTTTCTATTGAGATGGTACCCTTTATTGAAGTTGTTGTTAATTCCTTCATTATGGATTGGGCAACTATTTTATCTGATAAAATAGCAAGTAAAATCCTTGATTATAGGAAAAATAGGTTTGTAACCACTCGTATAATACCCCCATTTTTTATGAGTGCCTATATCATTGATACCATCTGTTTCAACTCTGAGTTCCTGATTTTAGGTTGGAAATGGACTCCTTAAAGTCCAATTCCTATCCACATTTATCATAAATATCAGTGGAAATCCTATTATAAAGACCACATATACAAGATTTGTCATGGATTCATTCTACCAATTCATCAATTTATATTTAATAAACTCGCTCCAAGGTTATCTGATGAGGCCAGCACTGACCTAACCTTAGTCGGAAGCTGGTTTGTGGAAGAAAAATGCACTTATATCCAAATATTCGGAAGTATTATTGATCCTCATGTTTTGCCATTGTACGTTCCTGACAAATTATTAGCCCGAGAAATAGCTTATCAGATAACAGAGAAAGGAATGTCCAAAAACCTAAAAAGTTCTAAGAAGCAGATGTGGCCGACATTTCCCCTCCGATGTGGATCTTTTACTTTGAATGATTTCAAACATGCAGAGAAATAAGCCCAAAAGATGAAGGATCTTAGATTGGTAACCATCCTTAAAAGACATTATGATCCGAAGAAGGTTGCCTTCAACTTTACATCCATGGTACATATTTCAAAATTTGAACATGAAGAGGCCGATTTTGATGATCTATTTGCCTCGGCTGAAGGATTTTCACAAGTTAAACATTTAGCAAAATTAAAGTTCGGAGCAAAAGGCATGGAAGAATTCTTACATTTCAGAAATAATAGACTACTAACAATACCTCTGGATCAATTAAGAACTACTCCTCTGCAACATGAATAATACAGAGAAGAAAAGAATACTGAAACATAGTAAGAAAAAGAAAATACAAGAAATAAGGTTGGTGATTCCTCTGAAATGGATATAGATGATCATTCAAAATTATTGAAGGAATAGGAACAATTTAATCAACAAATTGGGGGCCAGAAAGATTCTCAGAATGTGTCTATAGTGCAAACGCCCACAACACAACTGCCTTCAGTCACCAATGTTACAAATGAAGGAATAGTCAGCTTTACTAATAGACAGGATATTGAGATTATTCCTGAAAAATCCTTCTGAAGAAATTGTATTAAAGATTGAAGATATACCACCTCTAGATGTCTTTTACAGTCCAAAACATAGGGTTGTAGTTAAAAACAGAGAAAGAAAAGGAAAATTGATTAAATTCTATTGTCATCTTCCCATGTTGAATTAATGAATGTTGTATGGAAGGATTCCAATGTTAATCCCTCAAAGGATTTAACTAAATTATCTCAGTATGCAGGGGCTTATACGACAACTACAATAGACAAAGCCTCTTAGGTCAGTCATTTGATGAAGGAAAAAGATCAAAAGATAGCTCTGTTAGAGGAAAAGGCAACAACGGATCAACAAAGGATAACACAATTAGAACAACAGCTCATTGAAGAAAATCAAAAGACTGAGCATCTTAAAAAGAAACTGAATATTGAAAAGCAAAAGCTTTATCATCAAGCTATATATAAAGAAAAACATTTGTGTAAAAAATTAAATAAATTACAGGTGATGCTTCAACAAGAAAAGATAACCAAGGAAGAACAGAGTGCTTTATTACAAGCACAAATACAAATATTTAAAGATTATCCTGGACTTGATCAATTTAAGATAGAGGCTCTTGAATTAAGTAAAATACTGTCACAACAACTTGATGTTTTATGTCATAAAATATCTCTAGTTGACCCTTTATGTGAAATAGCATCATCACTCATAGAAAAGGCAGTAAATGCAAGAATTGAATTTGAAGATGCCGATGAGAAGATTGCAGGATTCCTCACATGGCAGAACACAGATCATGGCATCGTTGCCAATCTTACTAAAATTCAAGAATCACACAACGAAATCTTGTTTGCAGAATGGGAGACACAGTTGATTAAAGGAGAACGGGTAATCTCTAGAGCAAGAGCCATAACGAATAATTTAGTGGGATTAATTAATGACAATCTGTATGTAGCCAACTTGATTTCAGATTGCATTCAAGGAAAACTCCCAGAGGTCAAGGAAATAGAGAAACAATGGAAACAGGACTTGGCCAATAAAGGTCAACAGAGCAACGCAATACAGGGAATTACATGGGACACATTTTGGTTCTATTTGGTGAAGCCACATAGCCAGCAAATTACTACAAAGTTCCTCTCCGATGCCATCGCATATATAATTATAGAACTGTCGAATGCCACATACACCAGCCAGATGCATTCCCAGTTGAGTCATCCTCCTGAAGTAAAATATATGCTATCAATTTTCCAGCTGCGTACATCAGACATGAAATAAATGCAATGAACCTATTTTCTTTGAGATTATAATCCTATTTATAAAATCGGACCTCCGATCCTTCATTTTTTTAGCGATATTTTAGATATTTTTCTAAGTTTATTATTATTTAAACCCCTTTCATGCATTTAGAAAGGGGTCCTCAATTTGTATAAATTTTTGACTTGAGAAGTTACACTTCTATATTTCTGAATACATTATTTTTATTAATGGTGGATCACATTCTGTGATTTTATGAGGAAATTGTTTTCAAGAATATGCATTTATGTTCTTCCTGAAAGTTGTTCTAAGTGAAAAAACGGGATCGGAGTGTTATTTGCATCAAGAGGTTACACATGTATCTAGTATTTTTATCATAATTATGTTCATTTTCTTTATGCAATGAAACATTCCTTTTGAAAATTGCTATTGTTTATATATGTATGCTTGTAAAACAATTCTTTATTATATCATTTCTGAAAATTTAGAATTGTCATATTTCAAAATATATGTGAGCAATATAAGTATATGAATGCGATATTTTATCATCATTACTTTGTTTAATTTCTTAAACAAAGTAATTATCATATGTTTATACACCTTTCTTTTTGGATGAATAGGCCATCTATATGATTATTCATTTAATCAGAGAAAATCTAGAATCACATTTATTGTATGATACCCGGGTTTTACTAATATTATTTGTATTAATTCAAAATTATAGAATAGATTAATAATTACTTCCATTACCCATTATATCAACCAACCAATCCTCATCTCATATATTATTGGGAAACTGGTCCCATATTATCCAGTCGGAGCCACTATCCCAAAAGGAAAAGGAGTTGTATTAAGGTCTGGACTGGGTGGTTTTCCCCAATGTTTGAAGCTAGGATTTTTGAGGCTTCAAAATTTTTGGCGCTAGAAGGAGGGCCTAAGCTGTGAATGGAAAGTAAATCAAAATCCACATGCCATTCCAAGAGCAGTTCACCCTCATCACCTTCTTCAACTTCTCCTTCATCTCAAATTTCTAGGGAAGAATTTGAAAAGAAAATTACTACACCTACTACCAAAATCTTAGACATATCAGGAGAGCCATCTATTGAATATTCTAAAGTACAATCTTTGATTCATAAACTTGAAGGGTTTTCATTATCTCAAGAGGAATTTGAGCTATCCCAAGGCAGTGTGACTTCAAAATACATTTCTTCCCAGCCTCTTACTAGACTACAAAGTGAAAAGCTTGGTATTTCACCAGCTGAACTTCCTCTGCCAAGTCGAAAAAGAGCTAGAAAAACACCCTCCGAGTCAGATAGTGAGACTCTTACATCAGTATCTTCTACATCTTTCATATCATTTCCATATACTTCCCAAATTCAAGTCACAATCCAGAAAAGTACAGTTGTTTCAACAACACCTACTCAAACAATTTCAACTATTCCTTCAACTTCTTCTACTGTTAGTACAACGATGGCACAAATACCATGGACTAATCCAAGAGCTGTTACAATGCCTGCACCTCTTAGTGCATTACCAGCTCATCCTAAGAAATGGTTACCAAATTTTAGTCCTGATACTGGCATATTAGCTAAGGAACACATTAACAACTTCATGTTGTCTGTAAATCTAAATGGGGTAACAGAAGATGTTGTAGTCATACTATTTCCATATACTTTGCAAGGAGCAGTGGGATCTTGGTATTTTTCATTACCATCGGGATCCATTACTAGCTGGGATATTTTTCAAGAAAAATTCTTAACTAAGTTTGGAAATGATAGGTCATTAGCAACTCTGATTAATGATCTCTCCAATTTGAAATCAAAATCCAAAGAACCCATCAAAGACTTCAACTCTCAATTTAACAAGTTTTTGAACAAAATTCCTACAACATCAAAACCTAGTGAAGAAGTCCAAATTGAATGGTATATATCCGCTTTGCCTTCAAATATAGCCATCTTTGTAGATAGAGCTGCTAAACCTACACTAGTCGAAAACATGAAGGAAGCAATTGCAGTAGAAAAACGTATCATCGCTTTGGAGAAAAAGAATGCTAGTGAAGAAAGAAAATCCAAAAAAGTTAGTTTCAAGGATGATTCAAAAAATAAAGCATCTAAAGATCCATATGATATGGAAGGATTACAAATTTTTTTGAAAACTATGTCCAATGAAATGGTGGAAATAAAAAAACAGGTAGCTGAAACTTCCACTAAAAGGCCGCTTAGAAATTTCAAAAGAAATCAGTCAACTGAATCAAAACCACCCAATGCAATATCTAATGCAGAGTCGGATTTAGAGGAAGAAGAAGAGGAAGATACAATTATATCATCAGAAGAAAACGAAGAAGAAGAATTAGTTGAATGCCATGGGATGTGGGATTTTATTTTTCCTAAATCCGATAATGAGAATGAACAGGAAGCATTTCCAGTCAATACAAGAAGTAAGAGTATAGCAGAACCTATACAGATATCTCCAGAAAAGAAAAATTCAACTCCTGCTACTAAAGATAAAATTTTTGTAAAGAAAGCTTCTC
Organism: Pinus albicaulis; assembly: GCA_034641835.2. Classification (NCBI taxonomy): domain Eukaryota; kingdom Viridiplantae; phylum Streptophyta; class Pinopsida; order Pinales; family Pinaceae; genus Pinus; species Pinus albicaulis. The sequence goes on from CM076584.1 coordinate 1,688,147,169, forward strand.
CTTTGCCTACCCAAAATCAACCATTATCTTCTAATCCTCCATCAACATCTAAAACGCTAGTAGTTTCTGATTCTGTGGATTATAACATTATAGAATATATGAAGAAGAATAGAGCAAATGTTTCTTTACATGAACTCAACAAGCTCAAACATCAATAGAAGCTGTTGTTAAAAGAATTGAATGCAGTTCCTACTTCTCCTCTCCCAAATGGTGTAATACCCAAAGCTGCCAAAGGATCCGGTAAACCACTCGATAAAGTAGATGCTACCGATACAGTTTTGATTGGAGATAGATTTACTTCAAAAATACCTCATTTTCTCTTAACTTACGAGATCTGTAATAGTAATTTAGATAACTGCTTGATAGATTCAGGGGCATTATCAAACATAATGCCAGCTTCAGTATGCTCTAAATTAAACATTAAACCCCAGAAATCTGCAGTTCATATTGTCCAATTAGATCGAACTAAAGTGCAAGTGTTAGGAGAAATTAATTCAGGCACTATTAGGCTATCAGCTAATCCTAGAATAGTTCAGAGAATTGATATATTGATTGGTGACATCCCTAAGTTTTAAGGTTTAATCTTAAGTAGGGATTGTTCTAAAAAAACTCCATGGTTACATTTCTTCTGATTGGTCTCATATGTGGCTTCCTTATAAGGGGAAACCAAATCAAATTAAAATTGATAGGGAGAAACATATGACCCATACAGTAACAGAGTTTGAACAAGAGAACCAACCTGTAGCTTTCAATAATAACATTCTCGAAAATTATTCAATTGAATCATTCGGAAATTTCAATGCCCAACAATCACCTTTCCTTGTAAATAGTTTCACTTCACAGGTTGAAAACTTCTCACATATTGATACTTCAAGATGTGTTAATATTGTCAATCAATTTGTAAATAAATCTGTAGATAAATCTCTATTTTGGTCTTTGTACTTTGATGGATCTAAGTCCAATGATGGTGTAGGAGCAGGATGTATTTTATTTAGTCCGGAAGGAGAAAAAACTATATTGTCATGTAGACTAGAATTTGAGTGTACAAATAACACTGCAAAATATGAAGCTTTGATTCAAGGAATTTACAAAGCAATAGGCTTAAATGTTAAATATCTAAAAGTATATGGTGATTCTGAAATTGTCATCAGGAAAGTCAAGAATACTATTCATTGTCAATCAAGTCATCTTAAACATTACCAAGCCCTTGTTCAAAGTCTTACAACTCATTTTTTAGCATTCAATATTTCTCCTATTCCTAGATCTCAGAATTCAACGACTGATTTATTAGCTAATGTTGCTTCTAAGCTCCTCCCAGCTGAAGATTATAGTCCAGATAAGTTTTTAGTTGAATTGATATTTCGACCATCTATCCTTGACAATATCACCAATTGGTGAGTGTTTAATCATGATGAAGATATTTTAAATTTCTTGACTTCGGAGAAATATTATGATAATCAGATAATTAATGAAAGTGATCATGATCTTCAAATCAAATAAAAAAAAATGAAAATTCTATTCTGAAATATGTGGTTAAGCTTGAAGATCTTTATGATATCAAAGATAGATTCAAAAAAGTTACTAATGCCAAAATTCAAAGTTCTACTTTAAATTTTGATTTAATAAATCTTGGTACTAAATCTAAACCACAAAATGTCAATCTAGGTCTCGGGTTAACACCAGAAGAAATATTTTCTTTCATCAGACTTCTAAATAAATACAAAAATGTTTTCACTTGGAATTATGAAGATTTAAGAACTTATGATACTTCTATCATTTAGCATACAATTCCAATGATCTCCGATGTAAAACCGGTACAACAAAAGTTAAGGAAAATTCATCCCAATTAGGAAAATCAAATTAAAACAGAGTTGAATAAACTCTTAAAGCTAAAATTATTTTCCCTGTTATACATTCAAATTGGGTTTCAAATTTGGTGTCTGTTAGGAAGAAGAATGAAGACATTAGGATTTGTATAGATTTTAGGAATCCCAATATGGCATGTCAAAAGGATAATTTCCCATTACCTACAATGGAACAGATATTTCAATCAGTAGCTGGTTCTGAATTAAAGTATTTTCTTGATGGTTTTTCAAGATATAATCAAGTACTGGTGCATCCAGATGATAGACTGAAAACTACATTCAGAACCAAATGGGAAACATATGCCTACCAAAAAATGCCTTTTGGTTTAATGAATGCTAGAGCTACCTTCCAAAGAGCCATGGATATAGCTTTCTAAGGTTTGATTAATAGGTCATTTGTTGTCTATCTAGATGACATAACTGTCTTGTTAAAGAAAAGAGATAACCATATACATGATTTAAAACAGATCTTTGAATAATGTAAAAGCTATGGTATTTCTTTAAATCCAAAAAATCATGTTTTGCTCTTAATGAAGGAAAACTCTTAGAATTTATTGTATCTAAAGATGGCATTATATTTACCCTGATAAAATAAAAGAGATTTCTGATATTCCTTTGCCACATAACAAAAAATCCATGGAGTCATTTTTAGAGCAGATAAATTTTGCAAAAATATTTGTTCCTAATTTTTCTCATATAGTCTTACCTTTACAAACTATGATTAGAAAAAATTAAGTTTTCAAATGGGGACATAAAGAAAAAGAATCCTTTGATTCAATCAAACAGACAATTATTAATGCTCCAGCATTGAATACTCCTAATTTTTCTAATCATTTTATTTTGTATACTCTAGCCACTGAAACATCTTATGCAGTTGTTTTGACACAACTCAATGATCAACAAATTGAAGCACCTATATCCTTCTTTAGTTCAAATCTGCAAGGAGCCGAACTTAGCTACTCAGAAGTAGAAAACAAGCTTTTGCTGTGTTTAAATCTATCAACACTTTAGGCCATTTCTCCTAAAAACACATACAAAATTCATTGTCCCATTTTCTGCAGTGAAACAATTGCTAGTACAAAGGGAAGTAGGAGAAAAAAGAGCCAATTGGGTTACAGCCTTACAAGAATATGATATTGAAATTAAACCAACTAAAATTGTTAGAGGACAAGGTTTTTGTAGGTTATTAGCAGGAGCCTCCAATATTACAGAACACCAAGATCAAGATAATACTTTTCAAGTAAATGAGATAAGTATCATAAATTCTGAATCTCAATATGCTAATCTGATCTTTTACTTAAAAAATGGGTACGCTCCTCCTAATCTCAGTTATAAAAGCAAGCATGCTTTAAGATTAAAAGCTAAAAACTTTGAGATCATTGATGATGTACTATTCAGAAGAAATTATGATTCTATTTTTCTAAGATGTCTGGAAAAAACTGAAGCATAAAAGGTTTTGCAGGAATTACATGATGGACCAGCAGGTGGACATTTTGGGGGAGATACTACAGCTCACAAGGTAATTCATGCTGGATATTACTAGCCTACTTTGTTTAAAGATGCCCATGACTATATAAATAAATATAAGACTTACCAAACCGCCAATGGAAGACAACAGAAACCAACTTTTCCTTTACAACCAGTAAGCATTGAGCAACCATTCGAACAATGGGGACTTGATATTATTGGAGAAATTGTTCCATGTTCTTCCAAACAACATAGATACATCCTTATAGCCACGGATTATTTCACGAAATGGGTAGAAGCAATTTATTTAAAGGTAGCCAATTCTGATGCAATCATTGAATTCATTGATCAATTCATCATTACCAGGTTTGGTGTACCTAATGCCCTTGTTTTTTATAATGCATCTTATTTTTATAGAAACAGTATAATGGAATTTTCAATCAAAAGAGGTTTTAAGTTAAAATATTCTGCAAATTATTACCCCCAAGGTAATGGTTTAGCTGAATCAACTAATTAAAATCATCAAAAAAACCGTTGATCAAAATCAAAAGAATTGGCATAAGTCTTTGATTTTTTCACTATGGGCCGATCGTATAACTCAGAAGTCTTCAATAGGTACTTCAAATTTTAATCTTGTATATGGGAAAGAAGCTATAATACCTTCAAATCTAGCACTCCCATCTCTAGCCCTAGTACAATTTATTGAAGAAAATCCTTCATCTTCTGTCCAATTAAGATTTGATCAAATTCTCAAATTATATGAAGAAAGGGAAAAAACCAAAGTCACTCATGCTAAACATCAACAAATTATAAAATATTCTTTTGATGCAATTTATAATGGATCCAAAACATTACAAATCGGTGATCTTGTTTTTAAATGGGACAAAGCACATGAAGATAAAGGTAAACATACCAAATTTCAAAAAATGTGGCTTGGACCATTTCAAATCATTGAAAAAATAGGCTCATCAACTTTCATATTGCAAGATCTAACAGGAAAGAGAGAGTCTCTTCCTGTCAATGGGCTTATTTTGAAAAAATTATTTTCCTAAGGATGCAACCCCTTCTTACCTGTATATATTTATTATGAAAGTTTGTTTGTTTTTTCAAATAAAGTTGTTAATAGTCCTCCATTGACCTTTTACTATTGAAAAGATCTTTGAGAAAATATTGTGAATACTTGTCTATGTAAAATAGAAATTTTTAAGGAAGTGATTACAGTTTCAGAAAGTTAAATAAAATATGAAACTCTGAGAACTTATTTAAAAAAAATTTGTAAAATTTTCCGAAACCTTGAAAATATTGTAAATCATTCTAAGTTTATAAAGTAGAGAGAGGTTATTTATAGAAAGTAAAGATTTTTTCCAAATTTTGGCACTTAAAACTCTAAAAGGTCATCCATTGACTCTTAAGGAGAGAATCATTCACCCCATCCACTAAGTTTATGATTTTTTAAGAGTGTAATTCTTAAAAAATGTGTCTGATATAAAAGATAAGAGGCCTCATCAGGAGCTTGCTTACCATGATCATAGGGAAGTAATCATACTGACATTACCACTACTGCATATAAAAATAGAGTAATGGCTTATAATCATAAGACAAGGGGTCTCATCACGAGCCAGCTTGTTCAGTTTAGTTACAACCGGTGAATGGCATTGTTATCAGCTAGCTCCCAAACCAGAACAATGGCTTTTAAGTTAAAATAATAAAAACAGAAGATAAAATATCTTTACGGATGGGATAATGGATGATTAATGGTTAAAAGGTAACCCTGATGAGACTATGGATGTTTGTTGGCAACAGAGGCACTACTTGTGACAAAAGAGTAAATTTCAAAGCTAAATTGGAGAAGCCCCCTAATTTATCTTTATTAACCAATCAAAGCTTGATGAAACCAAAAATGTTTTTATTTTTGAAGGGATTAAAAAGAAATTGCAAAGGATTATTATTTTATTCAGAGATAGATTTTATCTAATTTTTCTGAGATAGTTTTCTTTGTCCTCAAATTTTTCTACTTGCAAAAAATTTTAGTTATCACTTTATTTTCTTTAGAGATAATTGTTTCTCCTAGTGAATTGCCAATTGTTGTGTTGTACAAACAACCCTCCCCATTTCAAATTTTTGTATTAATTTTAAATAAGAAATGGGTCCCTTTTTCTTTTTTAGGGTAAGTGTAGAGTCAATAATTATTTTGAAGAAATTCGATTTATCATGAAATAAAATCAAACCCCAATGAAAAAGGATTTATTTAATAAAACACATAAAGGCCTTATCGCATTTTGCTTAGTCAAATTTTAGAGTTAAATGTATTATCATTGAACCCCGATGCGATTAAACAATCGTAAAAGCACATATCACATCGAAAATAAGTTAAAGTCTTCCACTTGGAAAAGTTTCGATGCAATAACCCTAATCGCAATCGCAAATCGAGAAAATCACATTCTTGTACATACTTTAAAAAACTCTGATGTGATAAGTATGATCGCAATCGCGAATCGGCAAAGTCAAATTTTTTATCATGAGTTCTGTTGAAAAGCTTCGATGCGATAAGTCCGATCGCAATCACGAATCGGAAAAGTCAATTTTTTGATTACAAGTTCTTTTGAAAAGCTCTGATGCGATAATTTAAAATCGCAAATCGTTCATCGCCAAAACGCATAACTCATATCCAAATACTCCGCTTAAAATTTGCGATGCGATATCATTATTTCATAAAAGCACTCCTCAATGAAAAAGGTAAAATAAATCATTTTTATGATTTAAAAGGCATCATACCATCCTGTCCAGCTCAGCAATAATCGTGCATCGCAAATTTAAAATGGTGATACTTAAACCTGATATTTAAAACTTCCGATCTCCGATATATGATTATCGTTGATCGAAAAATCCTAAAATATTATGGTATTAACGCTTTAAAAGGACCATTATGAATGTGTGACGAGACAACCTACAATTCCATTAAAATCTCACACTATTCAAGAAAATCATTAATAGATAATCATGGTTAAAGCGCGTCACGGATTTCAACTTCAAAATAATAATACTTCTTTAATCCATCATCTTTATTGTGATTAAATGGCATTAGCTTTTCTCTGTTGATATTTGTTCTTCAAAGAATATTTCTACCATTTTGCTAATCTGTTTCATTGTGCAGACCTGAGGAAAACCTACGAGCCATGAAAATGTCTAATAAATCCAAGAGAGCGAACGCCCCTGTTGTTCCAAAAAAACAACCAACTAAATTGGTGTAAGTGACTGATACAACCTGTTTGGGTTTTGGAAAAACTTCATGGGAAGGAGTTTATAATTTACTAGAAGCAGAGCATCCAACGATAATTTCAGAAGAAGAGCCGGAATCAGACTCGGATAAAAAGTCTGAAATCACTCTTAAAGAATTGGCAAGCTCCTATCTTCATAAAATAGCAACTCGCGCAAATGTTCTCCCATATAATGACTTGGTAAGATGGGTTATTGAAAGCATTAATATAACAGACATAGCATTCTTTACGTTAGATGGAAGGATGTTTGGATCTTTCAAGACAGAGGATATCAAGAAAATGTACCACTTACGAGACCCTCAGCAAATCTACAACAAATCATTTCTAGAAGATTTCGCAAAGGAAAATGAAGTGGAGTCAGATCCTATTAGAGATTGGAGACATTTTCTTGAGAAAAATAAGCATGAATCTTCGGGTATGTACTTTGTAGAATATTTAGCATCCCCTTACTGTTATGCTGTGGCTATGATGTGTAGATTATTTGGAACTGTCAACTCTGAAAATATTTCTATTGAGATGGTACCCTTGATTGAAGTTGCTCTTAATTCCTTCACTATGGATTGGGAAACTATTTTATCTGATAAAATAGCAAGTAAAAGCCTTGATTATAGGAAAAATAGGTTTGTAACCACCCGTATAATACCCCCATTTTTTATGAGTGCCTATATCATTGATACCATCTGTTTCAATTCTGAGTTCCTGATTTTAGGTTGGAAATGGACTCAAAGTCCAATTCCTATCCACATTTATCATAAATATCTATGGAAATCCTATTATAAAGACCACATATATAGGTTTTCTCATGGATTAATTCTACCATTTCATCAATTTATATTTAATAAACCTAATCCAAGGTTATCTGATGAGGCCAACACTAACCTAACCTCAATCGGAAGCTGGTTTGGGGAAGAAAATGTCACTTATATCAGAATATTCGGAAGTATTACTGATCCTCATGTTTTTCCATTGTACGTTCCTGACAAATTATTAGCCCGAGAAATAGCCTATCAAATAACAAAGAAAGGAATGTCCAAAAACCTAAAAAGTTCTAAGACGCTGATGTGGCTGACATTTTCCCTCCGAACATGAAGAGGTCGATTTTGATGATTTATTTGCCTCGACCGAATGATTTTCGCAAGTTAAACATTTAGAAAAATTAAAGATCGGAGCAAAAGGCATGGAATAATTCTTACAGTTCAGAAACAACAGACTACTAACAATACCTCTAGATCAATTAAGAACTAATCCTCTGCAACATGAAGAATACATAGAAGAAAATAATACTAAAATAGAGTAAGAAAAAGAAAATACAGGAAATAAGGCTGGTGATTCCTCTGAAATGGATATAGATGATCATTCAAAGTTATTGAAGGAATGGGAACAATTTAATCAACAGATCAAGGGCCAAAAAGATTCTCAGAATGTGTCTATAGTGCAAACACCCGCAACACAATAGCTTTCAATCACCAATGTTACAACTAAAGGAACAATTAGCTTTACTAATAGACAGAATATTGAGATTATTCCTGAAAATCCTTCCGAAAAAATTGTATTAAATATTGAAGATATACCACCTCTAGATGTCTTTTACAGTCCAAAACATAGGGTTGTAGTTAAAAAACAGAGAAAGAAAAGGAAAACTGATCAAAGTCTATTTTCATCTTCCCATGGTTAATTAATGAATGTTGTATGGAAGGATTCCGAAGTTAATCCCTTAGATGATTTAACTAAATTATCTCAGTATGCAGGGGCTTATACGGAAGCTACAATAGACAAAGCCTCTGAGGTCAGTCATTTGATGAAGGAAAAATATCAAAAGATAGCTCTGTTAGAGGAAAAGGAAACAGCGGATCAACAAAGGATAACACAGTTAGAACAGCCGCTCATTGAAGAAAATCAAAAGACTGAGCAGCTTAAAGAGTAACTGAATATTGAAAAGCAAAAGCTTGATCATCAAAATATACATAAATAAAAATAGTTGTCTCAAAAATTAAATAAATTACAGGTGATGCTTCAACAAGAAAAGATAGCTAACGAAGAACAGAGTGCTTTATTACAAGCACAAATACAAAGATTTAAAAATTATCCTGGACTTGATCAATTTAAGATAGAGGCTCTTGAATTAAGTAAAATACTGTCACAACAACTTGATGTTTTATGTCATAAAATATCTCTAGTTGACCGTTTATGTGAAATAGCATCATCACTCATAGAAAAGGAAGTAAATGCAAGAATTGAATTTGAAGATGCCAATGAGAAGATTGCGGGATTATTCACATGGCAGAACACAGATCAAGGCATCCCTGCCATTCTTCCTAAAATTCAAGAATCGCACAAAGAAATCTTGTTTTCAAAATGGGAGACACAGTTGATTAAAGGAGAATGGGCTATCTCCAGAGCAAGAGCCATAATGAATAATTTAGTGGGATTAATTAATGACAGTCTGTATGCGGCCAACCTAATTTCATATTTCATTCCATGCAAACTCTCGAAGTTCAAGGAAATAGAGAAACAATGGAAACAATACTTGGCCAATAAATACCAACAGAGGAGCGCAATACAGGGAATTACATGGGACTCATTTTGGTTCTATTTGGTGAAGCCATATAGCTAGCAAATGAATACAAAGTACATCTCCGATGTCATCGGATATATGATTCCAGAACTATCGGATGCCACAAATACCAGCCAGATGCATTCCCGGTTGAGTCATCCTCCTTAAGTAAAAGATATGCTATCAATCTGCCAGCTGCGTACATCAGACATGAAATAAATGCAATGAACCTGTTTTCTTGGAGATTATAATCCTATTTATGAAATTGGATCTCTGATCCTTCATTGTTTTAGCAATATTTTAGATAGTTTGTTAAGTTTATTATTATTTAAACCTCTTTCATGCATTTAGAAAGGGGTCCTCAAGTTGTATAAATTTTTTACTTGAGAAGTTACACTTATGTACTTCTAAATACATTATTTTTATTAATGGTGGATCACATTCTGTGATTTTATGAGGAAATTGCTTTCAAGAATATGCATTTTTTTTCTTCCTGAAAGCTGTTCTAAGTGAAAAAATGGGATCGGAGTGTTATTTGCATCAAGAGGTTACACATGTATCTGGTATTTTTATCATAATTCTATTGTTCAATTTTCTTTATGCAATGAAACATTCCTTCTAAAAATTGATATTGTTTATATATGTATGCTTGTGAAACAATTCTTTATTATGTCATTTCTGAAAATTTAGAATTGTCATAATTCAAAATATATGTGAGCAACATAAGTATATGAATTACATATGTTATCATCATTACTTTGTTTAATTTCTTAAACAAATTAATTATCATATGTGTATACACCTTTCTTTTTGGATGAATAGGCCATCTATATGATTATTCATTTAATCAAAGCAAGTCTAGAATCACATTTATTGTATGATACCTGGGTTTTACTAATATTATTTGTATTAATTCAAATTTATAGAATAGATTAATAATTACTTCCATTACCCATTATATCAACCAACCAATCATCATCTCATATATTATTGGGAAACTGGTCCCATATTATCCAGTCGGAGCCACTATTCCAAACATAAAATGAGTTGTATTAAGGTTTGGACTGGGTGGTTTTCCCCAATTTTTGAACCTAGGATTTTTGAGGCTTCAACAAAGCTCAAGATGGAGGATCTGTTGGTGGATAAAGATCAGTGGATTTTGGTATATCCCGGTATTAAACCAACGGCAATGTCAAATGAAGATTGGAAAAAGTTGTATTGGAAGGCAAAGAGCACAATACAGTTGTGTATCTCAGATTCGACATTGTTGAATGTATCTGGGGAAGATACAGCGAAGACTTTATGGGACAAGCTAGGGAATTTGTACCAATCTAAGTCTCTGGTGAATAAATTGTTCCTGTGGAAAAGGTTGTATACCCTGAGGATGAAGGATGGAGACTCAGTGACAAAGCATCTGAACGCCTTCAATATTGTGGTAAGTCAGTTATCATCTGTTGATATTAAAATCTTAGATAAAGATAAGTGCATCAGTTTTTTGTTCTCTATCAGATTCATGTGACAGTCTGGTTATTGCAATAGGTAGCAATACAACTACCTTGAATTTTGATGAAATTGTCTTAGCCATGTTGTTAGAGGAAATGAGACAGAGAAATATGGAGGGCCAGAATGAAGATGCCTTATCTGTACAAGGAAGTTCCCAAAAAAAAAAAAAAAAAATCGAGTGGGAGATCTAAATATCTAGGAAAGTTTGTAAAGGTGTGTTGGAAATGCAGAAAGGAAGGGCACTACAAAAATGACTGCAGATCTAAAGCTCCTGAGAAAGGAAAGGGATCTGATGATGCTCCTTCTGCATAGGAAAAAACCACCTCAGATGAAGGTGGGGATGTGTATTTGGCTTCTTCTTCAAATACACATGTAGATCATGAGGCATGGTTAATTGACTAAGGTGAATCCTTTCACTTCACTCCCCATAGGGAGTTGTTCTGCGAGTACGAGAAGTATGATGGTGGCGATGTCTTCTTAGGGGATGATAGGAAGGCCAAAATCATCAGATGTGGAAAATTAAAGTTGAATTTGAAAGGTGGAACGATTAGAACACTTCTTATTGTTCTTCATATTCCTATATTGGCCAGAAATATGATTTCTATAAGCAATATGGATAATGTAGGTGTAAAAACAGTGTTAGAGAAAGATACCTGCAAGATGGTTCGGGGACCACTGGTATTAATGCAGGGAGTTTGGATTAGAACTCTATAAAAGCTTCAAGGTAGCATTGTTATTGATGGGTGCAACAGTTCTGTGGTTCCTGAAAGTGGAGCGGAAATCCTAACAGTCTCTAGAGAAAAGACCATGCTATGGCATCAAAGGCTTGGACATATTGGAGAGAAGGGCCTTTGGATGCTGGATGGAAATGGTATGGTAGAAGGTATGTCTAATTTCTCTCTGGATTTTGATTGATGTGAACATTGTGTATATGGGAAGCAGAATCGGGTGAGTTTTCCTTCTTGTGCTAAGAGGGCGAACAATATATTAGAGCTTGTGCACAATGATGTGTTTGGACTTGTGTCAGTTCCATCACTGGGGAAATATTTGTGCTATGCTTCATTCATAGATGAATTCTCAAGGAATACATGGATATATTTCTTGAGGAATAAATCTAAAGTCTTTGATAGATTTAAAGAATTTAAGGCTCTGTTGGAAAACCAGACAGAGAAGAAAATAAAGGTGTTGAGGATAGATAATGGTGGAAAGTTCTGCAAGAAGGAATTTGAAGAGTTCTATAAGAAGTGTGGTATATCATGGCAGAAGACTACTCCATACACACCTCAGAAAAATAGAGTTATAGAAATAATGAATAGAACATTATTGATGGAAAAGGAAAGAAGCATGCTCAATGGTATTGTGTTAGGATAGGAATTTTAGGCAGAGGCAGTGGAGACTACATGTTACCTGGTTAACAGATCACCTTCATCAGCGTTGGAGGATAAGACTCCACATGAGGTATGTACTGGTAAGAAACCCTCTCTTTCACATCTGATTATATTTGTATGTGATGCATATGTACATGTTACAAAGGAGAAAAGGACCAAGTTGGATAGTAAATCTAAAAGGTGCATCTTTATTGGATATAAGGATGGTTTAAAAGGTTACAAGATTTGGAACCCAGAAATAAGGAAGGTTTTGTACAGCCGAGATGTGGTGTTTAGAGAGGTGAAAGATGTTGTTAAACATGAAGTCCTACCAAATTAACCTGAGAAGATAGAGTTTGAGCTAAAGAAGGATGAATCAGACTCTACAATAGAATAAGATTCAGAAGAGGAAGAGCCACAAACTCCATCTGTGAGAAGATCGGTCGAGGAAAGAAGACAACCAAAAAGGTATAGTCCATCTCTTTATGTTCAAGTTTTTCTTTAACTATCACTTATGATGATCCCAAAACTGTGAGGGAGGCAATGGATTCAAAGGGTGGAAAAATCTGGAAGGAGGTAATGGTTGATGAAATGGCATCCCTGCATAAAAATGAGGCATGGGATCTGGTGGAGTTGTCAGCTGGAAGGAAGCCCATTGGGAAAAAATGGGCGTTTAAGAATAAGATGAATGTAGAAGGCAAGGTGGAGAAATATAAATCTTGGTTGGTAAAAAAAGGTTATTCCCAGGTGTCAGGAATTGATTTTGGTGATATTTTTTCTCCTATTTCCACGATTACTTCTATTAGATTACTTTTATCTGTTGCTACCACATTTGATTTTGAGGTAGAACAAATGGATGTGAAGACAAAATTTCTTCACGGGAATCTGGAAGAGGTGATCTACATGAAGCAAGCTGAAGGCTTTATGGTGAAGGGTAAGAAAGAACTTGTATGCAGATTTAAAAAGTCTCTGTATGGGTTAAATAAGTCATCAAGGATGCAGTATCAGAAATTTGATACCTATATATGGGGACTTGGCTTCACCAGAAGCAAAGAGGATAATTGTGTTTATTTTAAATTAATTGGTGACTGTGCTATTTATTTGGTCTTGTATGTGGATGATATGTTGCTGATTGGAAATGACAAAGAAATTATCCAGGATTTGAAGACCCAATTGTTCTCCAAATTCAACATGAAGGATCTTGGTGTTGCAAACTATATTTTGGGTATGGAAATTAAGAGAGATCGGGAAAAAAGGAATCTCTGGTTAAATTAGAGGAAGTATGTCGAGACAATATTGTAGAGGTTCAATATGCAGGATAGAAAATTGGTGAAGGTTCCTATTCCTGTAGGTGTAAAGCTATCTGCTGAATAATGTCCCAAGACACAAGAAGAAGAGGAGGATATTTATCGTGTTCCATATGCAAGTGCAGTGGGTAGCCTAATGTATGCAATGGTCTGTACTAGACCAGACATTGCATATACAATGGGAGTATTGAGTGGGTTTATGTCAAAACCAAGGAAGGAGTGTTGGACAATCATGAAGCGGGTTTTCATATATTTGCGTGGCACTAGTGATTATGGTTTGTGCTACCAAGGAAGACCGATATTGGATATAGTTTTGGAAATCTATGGTTTTTTTGATGCAGACTGGGCTGGAGATCTGGACCAAAGAAGCTCTACAAGTGGGTATGTGTTTAGCCTATTTGGAGGTGCAGTGAGTTGGATGAGTAAAAGACAGTCTGTAGTGGCTCTTTCAACTACATAAGCAAAATACATGGCAGCCACTCATGCAAGCAAGGAAGCAGTTTGGTTGCAGAGATTTTGTTCAAGTATGGGGTTGGTGCAGCGAGCTATAAGGATGGACTGTGATAGCCAAAGTGAAATTTTATTGGCTAAGAACCCTGCTTATCATTTAAAGAAAAAGCACATCAATTCTAAATATCACTTTGTGAGAGATATGCTTGAGGATAAAAGGGTGTTACTAGTAAAGGTGGACACTTTGAAGAATGTTGCAGATGCATTGACGAAGTTTGTGAGCACTCAGAAGTTCTCTTGGTGTATAAAAAAAATGGGTGTTGTAGAGCTGGAATAATGACTAAGCTCTCCTGTGGCCCCCTGCGGAAAGAAAACAACAAGTGGGAGAAGGTTGTTTATGTGTTATATTCTTTCCATGATTACTCCCACGCGCGGGGTGGGGTCACGGGGGGGGCGATAGACCCCCTTTTACGTTGTTTCGGGCGCAGCAGGGGGGTCAGAGGGGGGGCAGAAACCCCCCTTGTTCGGGGTTTGGGGCAGTGCCCCGAGAAAAAAAAAATTGGACCCTATTTTTCGGTGGGCAGACTCACCCATGGTTTTTTGCATGGGTTTGCACATGGTTTTGGGGCATGATGGGTTTTGGCCCCTGGTATTTTGTAGATCCAGACAAGGGAACTACGATTATGTTCTAATCCAGGGTTAATGGATTGGGGTTTATGAATGCTTCGACATGTATATATATGTGATGTAACACTAAAAGGAATAAAATGAAAAATCAAGTTGGTAGTCCCGATTTGGGATCCAGGGAAAAATATTTGTGTATATCTATTTTATGTTTTATTCTCACGCTATTGTTTATTTTATGTTTTAAGATTCATTTGCAGATAATTTTGTACAGGGTTAAAACCTACATTTACAACGCGCCCTATATATTTAATATAAATCGTCACTATTGCGACGCTAGTTGAGCAAGTCAACTTTGAATTTGTCAAAGGCAAAGTGACCGTTCCATAATGGTATTTTCATATCTATTAGTATAACGACGCAAATAACATGGACGTCGCTATAGCAATGTTATCTTCTATTACTGTAGCTATTGCGACACCCTATATAGGTGGGTCATAATAACAATGCTTTTAGTAGTGTCACAAGAGTGAAAATGTTGCCATCGGGGTCGCAAGAGTGACACCAGGTAGTGGGATTTAAAAAATTAAGAAAAATTAGGGAACTTTCTGAAAATACGTCAATCCTGTTGGAACTAAAGTGTCAGAAAATGGACCATATGTACTAGTGCTACCTCTCTCCACTCCCTCACATTCTCTCTCTCTTCCTTCCTTTATCTCCCTTTCTCTACCACCTCTCGCTCTCTCTGTACATTCACCCTCCAACTCTATTACTATATTCCTCTCTCTCTCTCTTTGCTTCTCTCCCCCCTTCTCTCCATCTATCTTTCTTTGTCTCATTATCTCACCCCCAACATACACACTCTCTCTCCATCTCTCCCTTGTCACCCCCTCTCTCTTCGCTTCTCACTCTCTATGTATTTCTTATTCCCTACCTCTCTCCCCCTCCAACTTTGTCTCTCTATCCCTCCCTCTCTCATCCTCTCTCTCAAGTCATTTCTCTCATCCTTCCTCTCTCTCCCTTTCTCTCCTACCTCCCTCTCTCTTCCCCCATCACTCTCTCTCTCTCTCTCTCACTCTCCTCCAATCCTCTCTCTTACCCCATCAATATCTTCCTCTCTCTCTCTCTCTCTCTCCTCCAATCCTCTCTCTTACCCCATCAATCTCTTCCTCTCTCTCATGTCCTCTCTCTCGTCCATCCTCTCTCTCCCTCCCTCTCTCTCTCTCTCTCTCTCTCTCTCTCTCTCTCTCTTTCTCTCTCTCTCTCCAACTATGTTACTATATCATGTTGGGAAAAATAATGAGAAGGGGGGGGGGGGGGGGCGTGAATCAGTATTTTAAAACTCACTTAAATATTTCAATTTCTTATTCATATTTTTGTAAGTGACTTTAATGAAGTAAACCAACATATGTATGCGATTGTGATGAAGAGAAGTAGCATATATCTAGTCAACTATATTTTCATTTAATTCATCATCTGTTTAACTTGAACTTGTGCATAAGTACTTCATTAGACATTAATTAAATAGTAATCGTGTGCAGTAAGAAAATAATAAACCATCACACATAAGCAACACATCAACACACTTGAACACCAATATTTTTGGTGGAAACCCAATGTTAGAGAAAACCATCGCTACTATCATCTTTGTATTCATATTTTATTATAAATAAAACATATTACAATATTGTATTGGCGCAAACTCATACCATCACGCAGGAACCCACCCGTAGAAGGATACAACCTTCTTTCATTCTCCAGAACCCACTGGAAGGGATTTCCAACCCCTTGATCTCATTTACACGCACCCATCGGAAGGGATCTCCAACCCCCTGATCATATTTACCAGCTACCACTAGAAGGAAGCTTTGACTTCCGAACTGAAGGCTCCAACCCTTAACACCTTTGTGGAATACGTTTCATAATATTTCATACCGGATGCACCTGACTCAAAACATCAAAATTGTAGGCCACTTTTCATCAAATTTTAATACTGGACCCACTACCATTATTTAAGCCCAATACCAAATAACAATATTGAAACCAAACATTGTATCAAATCACTAAACCAACTGAATCACTCAATCATTGAATAAAAAAATTAGTAAATCTCAAGAAACCAAAGCAACTATATCAACTCATAGCAGTGTATGCCTTTCATTAGAATATCAGACCACATATTGTTCATCACAAAAACTAGAATTTGTCACTGCAAACCCTGGTTAACCACATATCACAACATATACACTAATATTTTGAAGCATATCCACGTATATACCTGCTTTCCCTTAAGATAACCTGCGTACAAATCTCAAAATAATGACAACTAAATATGAATCACTGTCATACTAAAATATTCACTGAAACACATATTGACCCCACCACATATCTCTGAACCACATACACATAATCTCATAGCAGCATCATTAATATTGAACATTTCATTCCACAATCAGTTAAACCCAAATAGTATTGTCAAACACATATTATCATGAAAGATTTCATCAAAAAAAAATAGTAATCATAACAAAATTGATCAGACATCATTAACAACTCATACTACAAAAACCTAGCAAATATACATGACTCTTATGAATAACTTCCATGTATGTACGCGCCTTTCATGATTGAAACCCACGTATAGATATGTCCATACTGCATAATATATGTGAAAATACCCAGAGGTAGATATGTGTATGTACACAATATTTCTGAATTAAACATGCATACAGATTCTGTAACTACTAATTCATAACTTTGTTGCACAATTAAACATCATTCAAACCCAAATCTCAGCATACATTGTAATAAAGACACATCATAACATCATCATCACAGATCTATCAACCCGTAAGAAGATTATTCAATATGTAGGAATTTCATATCTATTAGATCTGATCCATCATCATACTCCTCGATGCACAATTATTTCAGATCAAAAAATTCATCAATAACACATTACATGCACACTAAAAACTTTGATCTCCATCACCTTATATAGCTTACACCTTAGCCAATACCTTGGTTCATACCCTTAGTAATGTTCATGGTATTCTTTAACAGGATAAAATATCAATTGTCATGCCCAATACTATGGGCCAATACCATGGTAAAGACACCCGGTATTTAGAATACCATGGTGTGGAAACTATACGCAAATTTTCTTCACCATGCCCGCGTTTGTACGTGGCCTTTGTTCACATAAAACCCTCATATACTTCTTCAAACTTTACCTTCATCATTACCTTGTCTCTAAACTGATATTTCCTTGTTTAATCTCTTTTTCACATATGAAATCATCATGTTACCATCATGTTGACCTCTTTATCAAGTAGGTTTTTATCAAGGACAACACATACTCAACCTCCTACCATCATGTTGAAATATTTATCAAGTATGTTGTCATCAAGGAAAACACGTACACATCTTGCTACAAGTAGGTTTCCATCAAGGACAACACGTTATTCATAATGCCAACAATCTCCCCCTTTGGATTTTTTGGCAACCAATTTGGTGTTTGACCACCACAACTTGTAAATACCTGTAGTGACACATCAAGCTAAGAACCAAGCTTTTCAAACACCAAGTTACTCTCCCCCTTTGACATCAAGGGAAAAGGGTTGAACAATGCTGAATGAAGGCTTCTCTCCTTTGTAGAGATGAGCACTATAGATTTGATTTTCTGAATATGAACACAATATACTGAGCATGATCCCCCTGAGCATATGATGAATCTTCTAGAAGATATACAAATAAGTACATGAATTTATGACTCAACCAAATATGACCTTTCCTATCACCAAGGACTCAAGCTTACATCAATCACCCAACACAGTGGGGTTACATGTTTGACTCAACATTACATCATATGCCCAAAATGGGATTACATACATAATTGAATTGACCCCCATAGTCCAAACAAGATTGAGTATTACAATTATTACATCATGTCTCTTTCTATGACCTTTACATCAAGACACATATATGACATTTTAACCAAAACAAAATACCTATATAGCAAGACCAAGATAGTCTTCAACAACCATCATATACCATATAGGATTTGTTTCATAAATATCTGACAACAAAAACATGAACATTAACATGCGCATCATCATCATCAACTTGTAAGATAAGAAATTGTAGCTTTAATATCATCAACCTATGACCAAGTATGAAACATCAACAACATAATATTATTATGTAGAGATCTATTATCAAATCATCCTCTTGAAATTATCAAGGTCAACTTGCTCTTTCCCTTTGTAGGAATATCCTCAATCCAAATACATATACAACAACATATATTTTCATGCATCAAAAACATAAGTGAGAACCAAGCATATCATCATAAAGTAAGATAGGGAAAATGTAGCATAATTCTTCATCATCATCAATATGTGACTAAATATTCCATGTCTCCAGGCATCTCCCAACAATTATAGTAGTAGTATATCAATGTAAATTGCAACAACATCATTCTCTTGGCCCATTATCTTCATGAAACCCATACATCAATGACATAATGATAGCAACATATAAGTAGTGAGTGAAACCCATTATCATCAAATAATTAAGCTTTGTTAGTAACCCATCTCCTTGATATCATATTAACAAGATCAACATGCTCTTTCCACACATAAGAAGAGAAACAATCCACAAGAAACATATCATATGTACCATGCATCATCAAGATATTCTTCTATCATCACAAATATGATCAGAAGCATCGTTGACCATGTTATATGAGTCTCTTCAAGAAACATATAAGAATCATCCATATTTTCCTCATAAGCAACCTATGCATCAATATAGCAAGATCAACTTATGAAGTGTTATTTTAAGCAACCAAAACGTTAGCAACATATGTGTCATCAACAACATCATAAATGATATATACTTATCATGAACACCATTATGTAACAAGGAATGCTAAATAAATCATAATTCCAAAAATGCACTATTAGAAGCATAGAAAATTATCCCCCCTGAACCTATGCCAACTGTTCACTGTCAGATCAGATCATATCAACTAATCCATCAGTAAGGTAATCAAAGAAACTTCATTATTCAATAAATCCATCAAAGCATCAATGCCATATTGCAAAAACTCATAAACCATCATAATCCAATACCACTTCGAAGTAGCATCCATAGACTATAACCATCAATATCAAAACAAGAAAGACAAACAATAACTATCTGAAACATATCAGGGCCTTTCCTGAGTCTGTCCTACTGTTTCTTCATCATATGAAAGCATACACAACTGTCAATATTATAATTCATGTATATACATGACTATCCACGTACATAAAGTAAATTGTTGAATCTTTCATAACTATAGCTCCCCATGATCCTGTATTGTATGTTCATTTTCTTTGTTACTAAATCAGATGCATTGTCAATAATATAAGCAACATGAATATCAAAACAACCATGGGAATCATCATCCAGATAACATATGTATTGCTCCCCCTGATATTATACATTAATGATCTTGAGGACCTGATAATCATCTTTTTCTCTTCATGAGGTCATGTACCTCACATCACTTATGTAGTCACTATGAGAAGTAAGCTTTAAAAACAATGGACTACATTAGGGTCAATTTTCCCTACATTTATGTTTGATGTTCCTTCTTCCTCCATATCATCTTGCAATTTCTAATTATGTGCTGGAACTTATCCCATCTCCTGGTTTTGTTCTACATACTTGACCTGCAATCAATGGCCTTATGCCAAAATGAGTTACAAGAGAAAAAATATCCATAAACCATCCGTTGTTCCTACAGACTGATCTTGACTTTAATCTAGGAGATTTTCTTACAGATGTGTGACTTGATTCAGATTTCCCTTGAACAACACTATATTGGTTTTTTTCGTCACATTGTGTATGATCATACCCAATGCCAGCCTTGATCAAAGGAGAGTGTTGTTCATTAATACTATTCTCTAGAGACTCAAATGCCTT
Source organism: Pinus albicaulis (assembly GCA_034641835.2). NCBI lineage: Eukaryota > Viridiplantae > Streptophyta > Pinopsida > Pinales > Pinaceae > Pinus > Pinus albicaulis. Next base: position 1,688,167,557 of record CM076584.1, read on the forward strand.
TGCCCATTTTTTTATCTTCTCATAATCTTCCTTCAGGGTCATAATTTCATATTCTAATGTTTCACAATGCTTTTCCTTTTCTTAAAGTTGTTTTCTTATGCTTTTTGTTCTTTTATTGGTTACTTCTAATTCCATCTTTAACATGTTTATTTCCTCAAGCATATTGTTTCCTTTTGATTCTAACTATTTGTTAGCATTCCTGAGTTTATCATTCTCCTTTAGTGCTTTCATTGAATCATCTACCTCACAACTATCTGATTCATTAATTGATTGACCTTCAAGAGCCATAAGAACTTGATAGTGACTGTTAGAATCTGAATCTGAATTTCCTTTGTCATCGGATGTGCTATGACTATCTTCATTAAGGTAAAATATTTTCTTACCAGATAACTTCTTTTTAGAAAAATTCTTTCCATTATCTTTATTATTTTCTCTATAAGGACATTTGGATGCATAATGGCATACTCTTCCACAAGCAAAACATTTAAAGGGAAGCTTACCTTTGAATTTCCCAGTTCCTACTTGTAACTTTCTCACGGAGTTTGCTTCTTCTTCATCTAATATGTAGCTTGTGTCTTTGGGTTCTTCCTTCTTTCCCTTTAGATGTGGCTTTGAGAGCTGCTTTTCTCATGTCTGAAGGGCCACCTTTCCTCATCTAAAATGTTGTCAATATTCCATGGATTTGATCAAGTGTGAGACTTTTCAGATCCTGCATTTCTTCAATAGTGGAGACTTTGGAATTGAACTTCGGAGTTAGTGATCTCAAAATATTCTCAACAACAATAGCATCTTTTATATCATCACCAAGATTTCTCATGGAATTAACAACCTCATATACTCTAAGGAAAAAATCCGCAATGCTTTCATCATCATACATTTTAAATGTCTCATACTGTAGTATAAAAAATTGGAGTTTAGCACTTTTTACCTTGGTGTCACCCTCGTAACTTTGGATAATCTTATCCCACATTTCCTTTGCGGTGTTCAACTGCATTACTTTCATGAACTCACACTCGCTCAGACTTCCCAAGATGGCATTTACAACCTTTGATTGATCTCATACTACTTCTTTCCGGTAGTAATTGTGGGAATGGAGGTTGAATATTGATATCCACTTTCAACGATTTCCCATACATCAGCTCCCAGTGCCTGCAATTATGCTCTCATCGCGAATTTCCAAAAGACAAAGTTAGTTCCATTAAATAAAGGTGTCCTTATAGAAAATACTCCTTCTTGACTACTCATCTTGACGGATCTCCTTCAAGCGATCAAGCTTCTTCTGAAGGACCTACTCCGATACAAATTGTAGGGGAAAATACTAAGAAGGGGGGGTGAATCAGCATTTTAAAAATCACTTAAATCTTTCAATTTATTATTCATATTTAGGTATGTGACTTTAATGAAGTAAATGAGCATATGTACATGACTGTGATGAAGACACGTAGAATATATCCAATTAACTAAATTTTCAACTAATTTATCATTTGTTTAACTTGTACCAGTGCATAATTACTTCTTTAGACATTAATTAAATAGTAACCATGTGCAGTAAGAAAAAAATAAACAATCACACATAAGAAACACATCAACACACATGAACACCAGGATTTTTAGGTGGAAAACCAATGTGGGAGAAAACCACCACTGTTGTCATCTTTGTCTTCATATTTTATTATAAAGAAAACATATTACAACCTTCTACTAGTGAAGACTCACACTAGCACATTTTCACCCACCTACAGAATGCTAAAACCTTCTCTTATTCTCCAACTCCAATTGGAAGTGTTGCAGGAGAAAACTCCCTAGGGTTAGGGTTGAGAACCCCAATAAATCGAAGGGAACCTACTAATAAGATGCAAGAAAAAAAGTAGTCCTAATGCTTAAACTACTAAAGTGGGATGAAGAGATAACTTGTAGGTCCTAAATTTGAAGTCATTCTCGCAGGGTTCAAGCCCTCTGCTTCCTACAAAGCTTCAAAACCTGCAACACATTCCATAGAAGCATACATACTAGTATTAGTTCAAAGCATGTTCAAGATATTAATGTTATATCATATAAGAATAAGGATATAAATCATGAAATCATACATAATTAGATCATAACATTAGTTAAATCATAATATCATAACATTGAGGAATAAGACAAAGCTTCTTTATTGATATCAGCAAAGAAATGTGGAAGAATACAACATGATTCGGCCACGGCTCCAAGTGACACATTCCTTCGGATCCATCCAACCCAAGCCTCAACAATCCTCTTTCAAGTGCATACACATATATGTCATATGAAGGAGATGAACATCTCTATGAGGAAACACATGTTTACTATAACTGGGAGTGCAGGAGGCACATGGAATCTCAGACTTAATCAGGGACCAATTGACTATAATGTCAATATCCTATATCTCTCCCCTTTAGTCCTTCCCATGAGGTGTATTTATACCACCCAAAAATAGTTGTTTCATTTGGGATACAGTTAGGCCATGCGATCCTATAGGTGGGCTTCTAGTGTAACCTGTAAACCCCGCCCAAAAATAGGATTTTTATATTTTTTTATATTTCAAATTATATATGTGGGTTAGATATAGAGGGACCAATGTGTATACACTCTTTTTGAAGGGAAAAGTAACTTATGGAATTCAAAATAATGTTTTTAATAAAGTGATCAAGTCTGGAGGAAAAGGGTTGCCCAAGGCCATAGCTCAGAGCGTCAAGTCTACAAGGGTGTTGAATGATTCTATAAAAAATTCCCTCTAATATATGAGGTTAGAAGGGGTACATGATGGCCGAAATTTATTAAGTGTATCAAAAGAATCATGTGAGGACTTGGGAGGAGATCACCAGATTCCAGCTTGTCAAAAACCAGTGGAAGAGATGAGAAAGAAAACTCACATCTGAGGCAGGCATACCCATGCTTAGAGATAGTAAAGAATGTCCAAATATCAAGTGTAGAGTGTATCCAATATGTATACAAGTGCAAATAAATATGGGAAGTACATAGCCGCATAAGTACATATCAAGGTTATGTCTCAATATCATATATAGAAGAAATGATCAATGATGTTAAAGGAGATGTTTGATTACTGATTCCACATAACTGATCCTCAATGTACCAAGTCATAATGTACCATACTCATACAGTGGAAAGAACGAGTGTCTAAAAATAGATGCGTTAGTTCATGGAACTGGAACATTCCTATACACAATGCAAAGTGACGAAACTAGTCAATGACATTCAAAGGGATGTTCTTTCCATGGGCATAAGGTGTCAAGTCGTAGAGGATAAGTGATTGTGTTGAGTTGCATTTTTGCCCAAATTTTTATGATTTTTTATCAATTAATTACATGCTTGTACTTAGTGTTTGTATCATTATTAACCTATTATGTTGTTATTTAGAGGCATATCGAGACAATAGATATTAATTTATAATTTCTTCTTGAAGAGTATTTTTGTGTAATAATATGCCTTCTCGGTGGCAGGTGAATAAGTCGTCACACCAATAATGCAGGAATGCTTCCTGAAATGCATTTGAATACAAATTAATTTCATGCACAGAAGCGTAAACACATTTTTGTACAAATTCACCCCATGTACAAAATTAGCATCATGCAATATCACCATTCATACCCAAAACCCTAGATCAATTGTTGCAGGGTTTCATCACCAAAAGTCTTCATAAGTCAAACTAGTTACTACAAAGTTGAGTACAAAATGAGATTGGTGTAGGTGAAAATATGAAGTTTGTGATCAAATGGTGATGAATCTCGACATTATGATACTTTCATCATGCTGAGAATACCATGTTTCATATAACCCACAAATTTTTTGGCAAAATTCATCACCAAAATGGAGTGAAGGCTAAAACAATTGTTAAGTGCAGTTTTGAGTACAAAAACAGGCTGAATGTGAATGGTTTGGAAAATTTTGGCCACGGTTTTGGGTCAGAGATCTGTATTTCTCAAATATTTAATACCTATGGGCCATGAATGAATATTGATGATGTTCATGTTGTCAGAAATTTTATTGCTCGGACCATTAGAGGTGAACCAATGACATTCCAAGCCCCAGGATCGGATCCTTTCTACGAAAATTCCTCCAAAGCTGCCAGCACATGAATAATTTTTAGGATTTGGAGGAAAAGAACATATTTTACATGAGACAATATCGTTCAACCATAATGCAATTCCAATATCCAGAATCCGCCACCGAGAAATCTACTTCATGTCAATACAAACTAGATTGGAGTTTATTATGGATAAAATTTGTTGCATAAGAACCCATGATTTTTTCCAAAAGCATCAGATGGGAATTTGGAAAACAATAATGAAGGAGGAAAACGTGAATTTTCTGGACTGTTAAGTTTTTTTTGGTTGTATTTCTTTGGAGGTGTGGAAATTAAATCTAGCAGCGGACATTCTTCCCTAATTTGCAGTGAATCCAAACAGAAGGATATGGTTTGAGAGCATAACACATAGGAATAATATTGCATAGCTTGCCTGCTTATTGGTTCAACAATAGAAATATTTCTCATGAAAACCACCAGAGCTTGCCAAATGTGTATTTCCTCTGCCAGCAATATGATGGAGTTAGATTTATTTCCAGAAGCCGAATTTGCACCAACTCAATGGGAAATAAATCTTCTCGTTGTGATATTAACCAATTTGTGGGTGATCGAATCTGGCAGGATATTTACGAAGGCAAATTATATTTCAAGCTCCCAATGTGTCACTTCTCTAACTTCACCGTAACATTTCAATCGAGAAATTGTAATTAATTGAAAAATTTCCAATAACAGTTATGAATCAGATTGCGTGAAGCTCAGGGAACAAAAGGAAATTCCTCATTGCACGCATAATCCCTCAATTTTATAATTCAGTTTATGAAATAACGAATATCAAGCATGAAATTTCCATGTTTAATCAATTTGTTCCAACAAGTTCGATAAAGACCAATTACATGAGTTGTAAACGCTGGAAGGCAGAAATGTAAAGAATCATCAACACATAGGGGAAGCATGTTAAAAACTATTTAAGATTGATTTTTGTAATATGATGGAGGGGATATCCTAGAAAGGATTCGAATCCACCTGGATCGATCGCACACACAGGATTAATGTAGTAGAAAAATGGAACTGCATAGTAGGCTGAGGCAGGGATTGTAGAGAATTGGAGATGTTGGAGCATGTTGTGGAACGTTGGATTATGAACTAGAGCCTAACATTGTAGCATTTGTATCATTTGATTTGATTTATTATTTGTGTAATTTGATTTATGTAGCAATATGAATCTATATTTAATTTACATTTCCATGTCGTTTTGAATTTCTGAGATGATGTGTTAATGTAGTTTCTTTCTAGGAAGATAGAGTTGGGTGATTGGGCCCGTTATCCAGCTCGTTTTTAAATTACTTAGAATTTATTTGTTTCACTGCATTTTATTTCATGTTGGTCTGATTTATTCTCTGCATTTGTGATTTATTTACTGCATTTGATTTCATGCATGAGTGATTTAAATTCTGGTTCTGCAATTTCATTCTAAAGATCTCCTTTATGTTTTGATATTTAATTATGCAGGTTTGATTCATGAATTTAGAAATTTATTTCTGAGTTTATTTAGTTAGCCAACACTTATTTTATTTGTGTTTCTCATTTTCACTATTTTTTGTGCTCAATTCATCATATAACGAAAGATATTTTCAATTGCAGGGATTTATAATGGAGATAATAATTATGATATGACCATTGAATTTTGATTTAATTAATTAACATTATCTGTGCATTCATAATAATTTTTAATTATGGAATTTTAAATATTCATCATTATAATAATGCTAGAATTAGCATGAGGAGACTTTCAGTCCAAGTTCATAAAAATGTCTAGAAAAACTCTTTAATAATATCTCCCATCAACAAACTTAATTTCCTTAAATTGAACACTGAAATTCCATTTCATAGATTTCCTTTATGTTTCAGTATTTAATTGCATAGGTTTGATGAATTTAATGCCACTATTATTTTAGGATTTATTTCTGTTGAAAGCAATTAGATTAAAAATAGAGTAGAGTTAACTAGTGCTTCTTTTCTCATATTTACTATTTCCCTGTTCAATTTATTTTATAACAAAACATATTTTGGGTTGCAGGGATTTTAGACGGGGATAATAATGGTATGAGATCAACAAGTTTTTTCAATTAATGCATTCTTCATAGTATTGGGCATTTACATATGAATTGATCTTGGAATGGTAAGACAACGACATTTATTCAAATATCAAGATTAGTTTAAGTACATTTTATTAACATAAGGAAACTGTCCAATAACACTCTTGAATATATCCTTGCTCCATAATTTAGATTCTGAAATGAATATTTCCATACACTTATGATTCCTTTCCAGCATCATTCGATAGAAGTGTTTTAAGTACAGATTTTGGAATAGTTGGAATTGAATTCATTTCATGCTTTTTCATGCTTGTAGTTAGCTGAAGCTTTTAATTTTGTATTTCCTGAATATATTATTAATTTGCAGTGTGAAATGTTTGATTTCTTTTCTTGCATGATTTCCTTTCTGAATTAGTTCTAGGTTTTTTATTTTTCAAGTCCCTAAGGCCATATTCTGGCATATATTGTGATACGTCTCTAAGTCTTACGACCCCGGATTAACAAATTAAATGTCGGTGAAATGTTGGTGTGATCTTAGTTGTAGGACAACTCGAGGGTGGAATTGATGGTAAGACGTGAGTGAAGAGCCACACATATGCTTTTGTGGGGTCGTTCCAAAGTTGGGTTGTCCACATATAAAATCTAGTATTTATACCACCCAACAGATTGCATGGTTGATTTTTCAGAAAGACATGGTCAAAAAATGGCTTATACATGAGTCCAAATGAAGTCGATTGAAGGCAAAAAGGTACAAATAGTCAACATGCAATGCAATAGTATAGCTCAACATGTGGGGGCCTCTAGTGTATATAGCCAGAGAAATCATGAAGAAGAAGAAGGAGAAAGAAGATTCATTGCAAAGTCATGGTGGGACTAACGAGGACTCCTGGGCCTAAGAACAAAATTTCATCTTGGGTTCCAAGTGAAAACAAAGGTACTATCTAGGGTGCCCATGATAAGGTAGGGTCCTACCGCACACGTTATGACACTTCTAAGCAGTAATAAGGTTTTGTGTCACATATTGGTGGGGTCGATCCTTGGGCCAAAATGGAAAATGAAAATGATAATGCACAATGCAGGTGGAGAAACCAACCTATACACCAATTTCGAGAACCAATACTTGTCAAATCGGAACAACCATAAAAAATTCCTAAAGGAAAAGGTTTTCAAAATTTTGTAGACATAATCATGAACACTAGACAAGAAGTCAGTAGATCATAGATATGAAATTCAGAAAAAATTGTGTGTTTACTGAATACAAAACTTGAAAACACGTACCTTATATATACAATATGGTATAGTGAACCACGCAGCCTTACGACTTATGCATAATAGTTATGCAAGACATGCCCCTTGTGGGACTCAGGCCAAGGACTCCTTTGGTAGATAAAACTCATGGCTTCAAAAATTTCCTCCTACGAAGGAAACTCAACATCCAGGAAATCATGAGAACTAAAAGGATTAAAAGAGGGAAACCAGGGGTCCCACACACCCATAGGATAAATCACTCGATCAACTACTAGGATAAAATCCCGAGAAGGGAAATAATTATTCGAAGGGTCCTTCTTAGAAGAAATTAAGGATTGAGGACATAATGCAACATAGTTCACCCATGGCAGGGCAGAGTCAACTTGAAAACTTGGAACATACAAAGGGGTATTTTGAACTAAGTTCCAATTAGAATGGTAATTATCAGATGCAAGTTGATCAATAGTGATAATACTTCCATGATAAGGAAAATGCATCACTCGAAAGAGTGAAGACACCACAACATTCATAAAATAGACATAATCACGCCCAAGCAGCATATTAAATTCTAAAGAGTGATCAACCACCATCATATCAATTAAGAAATCCTTCCCACCTAAAGTGATAGGAAATTGAGGAAGAACACCCATAGATTCACCAATTCTTCTATCATAAGCTAGCAATTTACTATCAGTTTCCAACAAATTTGGAGAACCCAAAGCTTTCCAAGTTTAGGAGGATATAATACTTGTAGAGGATCCTTCATCCACTTCACATCGATATACATTTGTGGAATTAACTCTAGCCCTTATTTCGAAAGGTGCAGCAGAAGGAAGACTAGGCTCAACAAGACTATCCCAATCAAAGGAAACACTCCTAGAACTTGGAGGGGGTACACTCGGAAAGACCGAAATGCCCCCTAGACCAGAATACCCTAAACTAGAAATCAAGAAGACTCTATTGTTATACACTTCACCCCCCAAAAGAGGAGTGGGATCTACCAAAGATTTCACTGGCTTGAACACTTCATCAACCAATGGTTGATTTGATTGTTGAGAAACCATAACCGGTTTAGGAGTAGAAGAACCTACAGACTTAGACTAAAACCTTTATACCACTAAAATCTTAGGCACAAGTGAGTAACATTATCTCCCTTAAAAATATTACAAGGGAACTTAGGTTTAAAACTTTTACGCCTAGGTTTCTGGTCAACATTAATTCCCCTATCATGACTAGCAGTGATTGGTGGAGGATGTCCAACATGACTTGCATAGGTTGGTGGAGGGTCTCCAACATGACTTGCAGAGGTTGGTGACTCTTTCCCACGAGATATAGGATTTATTCCCCCAGCCCGACTCACAAACACATGTGATTCATCATCAACATGATTGATAGAGGTAGATAAATCATTGCTAGTATGACTTGAAGTGACTAGAATCATGCCGCCATCATGACTTGCAACAACTGAAGGCTCATCTCCAACAGGACTTGCAGAGGTTCATGATGATGCATAGAGACAATTACTCTTCTCCCTATCCCTCCTCTTTCTCTTCTTTTAGATTTCTTATTGCAAGATGGAGGAGAAAGAGGAAGCCCAGATTTCTCTAGAAAAGAGGATGAAGAAATAAAACCAATTTGATGCTCTTGAAATAAAGCATTCATATGAGAAGCATAAAGAACAATTGGAACATTTAGAGTGGAGCATAACCAAACAGGTAGTTAAACATTTAATCCAAAAATTTTCAAAGTGGCGATCAAAAGGGTACCAACATTTTCCAAAGAAAGGAAAAGCACAAGGATCCCCTTTTGGAGGGGTCATTTGGTTGGCATCCACAGGAATATGGGCCATACCTAACTAATACACATATCCTTCCCTTACGTGATATTTCAAATGAATTTTCAAGGAAGATAGATACATAATCAAAAATTTTCCCTTAAGGAGGCAACTCCACAATTTCAAAATAAAGATCAAGATCCTTTCAAGACCAGTGGAGTGGTTGGTTAGTCACTCAAAAACCAAGATCTAACGTGAGCAGACAAAAATGCACCTAAGGCCAACTAAATAAAAATATCAAAGAGCACTCTACTATAAAGTCCCTAAAGATACAACCAAACAAGCAACTTCCAAGTATTTCTGCTCCGGGTTATTAGGACTAGACACCAAAATACAAGAAAGAGAATATAAGGGCCTTCCAAAAATAGTATGGGGTAATTACGCCCCAGGCCTACCCACAAAGGTAACAGAATCAATTACACTGACCTCCAGACAAAAGCCTTTTCCAGTGTAAGTACCCAAGATTTTCAAGGGCGTCGTCCAGGAGTACTAATGAGAATGATGCAATGTCGGCCTCAGGTACCACGGGTATTCCCCCCCCCCGGGAATTCACTTGTGTGGTCCCTAGGAAAGGAAACTAAGGTCACTAGGTTATATCAGAAGCCAGGAGAAACAATCTAGGGTGCTGGATCCAACAAGTAGGAGAGTGGGTATCTCTCTTTCCCTATCTTCACTCATCTTCGTGCTTAAATCATGTGTAATAAGAGCTTTCATGAACATCTTAACGAGACTAAATTTCTCTCTTTTAATCAACTTCTATGTTTAAATTCAGAGTGGCCTTAGTGAGTTAACTCTCCCCACACCTATTCTAAGGCCCTAAATGACCTAGACTAGTTGATGTAACTATGACAAAACAAAAAATTCTAGTTCATTTTAGTTTTAGCACTTGATTTTAATTAGTTTTAATTTAGGACATAAGGGAACGAAAGTGCAACTGATGGTGTTTTCACTCACAAGAAATGAATATAAAAACTTGCTACATGCAAATGAAACTCATTTTATTCGATGAAAAGTGATTTCTACAAAGGTTCTACAATAAACCTAATAAAAGAACACTTTTCTTTTATCAAGTTTTCATTCACACACTCAAAAAACTAACAAAAGAACAAAATTCCCAGAATGCATATATCCTAATGCATACTAAAATGCTTAAAATGCAAGGTCTTGGGAATTTCTCTTAAACAAACAAATGTGTTCTTTCAAGAAACCAAAAGCCAAAATTTGGGAATCAAAGAGAAAAAAATATAAAGAAGAAGATCTCCCAAACGCAACAGTATTCAACTTTACACGAAGATTTGCACACTTGTTTGAAAAAAAAATATGAAACCAAAAACCAGAAAACCAAAGAAAAAGAAAGGAAACAACAATATGTTTTTGTCTTTTTTATTTGTAAGGGAAAAAATATTTCTTGAGGAGACCAAACGACCAAAAATTTCAAGATCAAATTCAAGCATAAAGAACCTCAAATCTCACAAGCCATAATAATCATTGAAATTATGAGACTTCAACTGAAAAGAGGTTGCAAAATCAAATAAACAGATCTGAACAACAACATAAAAACTTCAGCAAGCAAGAAATATTTAAAGAAGACCAAAAAACTTTTCAAGATTGTAAGAAGCACTTCTCAAAAACAAAGAAAAAACCAAATAGGTCAACTTTGAAGAAAGTAATTCAAAGCAATGGAAAGGCTTGGTTATAAGTGAATTGAAATCAATTCCCTGTCCCAAAGACTCAGAATAGTCAATAACTTCACTAAGAAGCCTTAAAATCAAACTCAAAAACCAAAACTTCACCAAAAAATCAAACCCTAGATTGACTAGGTCTTTCCACAAAGAGAGATAGGAGACTGAAAATTTGTAAGAAACAAGTCTCTCCCACACAAACAATGACTATAAAGAAGCAAATAAAACCAGGAAATACCCTTTATTGGAATAATGATTTGAAAAATTCATTCAAAACCAAACATACGCAACTTGGCAGTGATAGACCTGCGTATATACGCGACTGTGTGAAAGAAAAAATGTGTGTGTACACGTCTATGTGAAAGAAAAAATTCTTATAAATAGGCCAACAAAGAAAAAATAAAAATTTAGGTTTGATCCAGAAGATCAAACTACTTTACCAGATTGAAAACAAATCAAAGATACTAGAAAAATCAAGAAATCAAACAAAAAGGCCCAAATCAAGAGAGAAACAACCCTTACAAGGAAATACAAGATTTTATTCCCCAATGGAGTCGCCAATTCTGTTGCAGGAGAAAACTCCCTAGGGAAAGGGTTGAGAACCTCAACAGATTGAAGGGCATCTATCAATAAGAAGCAAGAAAATAGACAATCCTAATGCATAAACTACTAAAGTGGGATGAAGAGAGAGTACCCATAGGTCCTACATTTGAAGTCATTCCCACAGGGTTCAAACGCTCTGCTTCCTCCAAAGCTTCAAAACCTGCAACACATTCTAGAGAAGCATATATAATAGCAGTAGTTCATAGCATGTTCAAGATATGAATGTTAGATCATATAAGCATAAGGATATAGATCATGAAATCATACATAATTAGATCATAACATGAGTTAAAGAATAAATATCATAACATTCAGGAATGGGACACATCTTCTTTATTGATATCAGTAAAGAAATGTGGAAGAATACAACCCGACTCGACCACGGCTCCAAGAGAAACCTTCCTCCGGATATTTCAAGCCAAAGCGTCAACAATCCTCTTTCAAGTGCATACACATAGATGTCATATGAAGGAGATGAACATCTCTATGAGGAAACAATGGTTTCCTATAATTGGGAGTGTAGTAGGCACGGGGATTATCAGACTTGAGCAGGGACCAGTTGACTATAATATCAATATCCTATATCTCTCTCCTTTAGGGCTTCCCATGAGGAGTATTTATACCACCCAAAAAAATTTGTTTCAGTTAGGATACAGTTAGACCATCGGCTCCTGTAGGTGGGATTCCGGTGTAACCCGTAAACCCTGGCCAAAAATAGGATTTTTATATTTTTATATTTCAAATTATATGAGTGGGTTAGATATAGATGGACCTGTGTGTGTACATGATTTTTAAAGGGAAGAGTCACGTATGGAATTCAAAATATATTTTTTTAATAAATTTACCAAGTCTGAAGGGAAAGGGATATCGAATTCCATAGCTCAGAGCATCAAGTCTACGAGGGTGTTGAATGATGCTATAATAGGAAGGGAGCTCTAACCCCATGATATCGTTTATCGACACCCACCGAAAGGGAGTTCCAACCCCCAATAAAATTTACTAGATACCACTAGAAGGAAGATTCAACTTCCTCATTGAAGTCTCCAACCCTCAACACCTTTGTGGACCACGTTTCATAATAATTCATATTGGATCCACCTGAATCAAAACATCAAACTTGTAGGCCACTTTTCATCAAATTTTCAAACTTTATCCACTACCATCGTTTAAGCCCAATAAAAAATAAAAATACTAAAAACAAACATTATATCAAATCATTCAACCAACTGAATCACCAAATCATTGAATAAACCAATGACTAAATCTCAAGCAATCAAAGAAACTAGATCAACTCATATCATTTTATACCTTTCATCAGAGCATCACACCAAATATTGTTCATCACAGAAGCCAAATATTGTCACTGCAAACCTTTCTTAACCACATGTCAGAATATATATGCTACTGTTCTGAATCTACCCGTGTATATACACGATTTCCCTTAAGATAACCTGTGTACATATCTCAAAATAATGACAACTAAATCTGAATCAATGCCATACTGAAATATTCACTAAAACACATACTTCCCCCATCACATATCTCTGAACCACATACATATCAGCTCATAGAAGCATGATTAATATTCAACATCTCATTCCACAATCAGTTCAACCCAACCATTATTGTCAAATACAAATTATCATGAAGGAATTCATCAAAAGGCGACAGTATTCATAACAAAACTGATCAGACATCATTAACAACTCATACTACAAAACCCTAGAATATATACATGACTCTTATGAATAAATTCCACATATGTATGTGTCTTTCATGCTTGACACCCACATATAGATCTTTCCATACTGTAGAATATATATGCGGCTACCTAGAAGTAGATACACGTATGTACGTGATCTTTCTGAAGCAAACCTGCGTACAGATTTTGTAACTACTGATTCATGCCTTCTCTACACAACAAAACATCATTCAAACCCAAATCTCGGCATAAATTGTAATAGACAAACATCATAACATCGTCATCACAGATCTATCAAGCCATAAGGAAATTAATTAATCTGTAGTCATTTCAGATCCGATTGATCATCATACTCCCCGGTGCACACTTATTTCAGATCAAACAATTGAAAAATAACCCATTACATGCACACTAAAAAATTTGATCTCCATCACCTTATATAGCTTAGGCCTTAGCCAATACCTTGGGTCAAACCCTTAGTAATATCTATAGTATTATTTGACGGGATCAATTATCTATTGACACACTCAATAATATGGGCCAATACCATGGTAAAGAGACCTGGCATTTAGAATACCATGGTGCATAAACTATACACGACCTTTCTTCCCCATACCCACGTATGTACATGGAATCTGTTCACAGGACCTGTGTATATTTATCAAAACATCAACTTTATCATTCCTCTATCTCTAAACTGATATTCATTTTTCCAATCTCTCTTTCACATCTATACTTACTTGTATATTTATCCTGCTACCATCATGTTGCCTATTTATCAACTAGGTTGTTATCAAGGACAACACATACTCAACCTGCTACCATCATGTTGACATATTTATCAAGTAGTTTTCCATCAAGGACAACACACACTCATCCTGCTACAAGTAGGTTTCCATCAATGACAACATATTAGTCATAATGCCAACATATCCCTCCCTTTCTCCTTCCCTCTCCTCCTCTCCCCCTTGTCTCCATCTCTCCTTATTTGTCTCTTTATCTCACCTATAAACATACACACACTCTCTCCATCTCTCCCTTGTCACTCCCTCTCTCTCTCTACTTCTCACTCTCTATGTCTTTCTTCTTCCCTAACTCTCTCCCCCCTCCAACTCCATATCTCTATCACTCTGTCTCTCCTACTCTCTCTCAAGTTCTCTTTCTCGTCCTTCCTCTCTCTCCCCTTTATCTCCTACCTCCCTCTCTCTTTCCCCATCTCTCTCTCTCTCTCTCTCTCTCACACACACACACACACACTCTCTCTCTCTCTCTCTCCCCTTCTATCTCTCCCACATCCATATTTATGCCTCCCTCTCCCTCTCTTACCCTTCTCTACGTCTCTCATTCCTCTCCCTCTCTCTCTCTTCATTCCTCCTCTCCCCTTTCCTTAAATTTATCTCCATCTCTTCCTTGTCACTCTGCCTATTTCTCCACCTCTATCACTCTGTCTTTGTTCTTCCCTCCCATATATATCTAGAGTTTATATATATATTATAACAAATTCAATATTGTATTAATCCAAAGTTATTAAATTTAATAATGTTAATATTATAATATATTAATATGAATATTAGATTTAATAATAATATTATTATTAATATTAGGGATAATAATTTTTTTTTCATGGTATTATAATAATTTGGTCCATGGTCTTTGGATGCGGTTGCTTCCAGCACTTGATGGGATGTACGTCCCCCAGCGCCTCTCGAGGATGTCCATTGGAGCTGGCCACATGGCCTTCCACACTCGGCTTAATGGTGGCATTCATTTTGCCACCCCACGTAGCCTTAACTGTTCTCTCTCGAACCATCTCCGCAGCAAGCTTTCCTTTCGATTTACTTCGGCTCTTGAAATGGCTTGTGCTAATCCTCTTGGCATTTTCCCTATCTACTCTGCGACTTAACTTCTCTGTGCCTCCTGTCCAGCCGACTGCGCAAAGCCTAGTGCTAGAACGCAGACTGGCCAGAGGTGCGAGCTCTTGTGTTGCTTGGAAACGGTTCCGAAATTTCACCACTCGCATAGCCTGCTCTATTGCTCAAACTCTCTGCGAAATTCTCCTGGCCCTCCACTGCCACTCCTTCTCTGCCCGCTTCATCCGCCTCTCTTCCCTGTCATGCCTCGACTGCGCCATCGTATGCGATGCTGCCGAGGCTCCAGTCGTGGTCGGGCTTCTCGGTCTCAAATTTCTCCCTCCATTGATTCGTCTACAGAAGAGCTCTCCTGTGATCACTTTCTGGACTTCAGGAACAGCAGGGGCACGCCTCGCAGCCCTGGCTCCGCCCCTCCATCTGCGTGTCCTCCACCTCCCTATGCTTTTTCCCCTGCACCCCATCTCCATACCTCTGCTTATCCCTCCGCTCCCCATCCGAATTTCCCTTCCTTCCTTCGCCAGACTTCCCAGCATGCAGAGTTTACTTTTGAATGAAAATTTGATAAACCGGTCCTCCGTGCCCATGTTACTGTCATGGTTAGTGAGGAATCGACCAGTTTGGATTCTCCTCCACCTGCGCCTCTCGGTCCTTCAACTGCTCCTCATGGTCCCACTAGGCCCAGCACCGCTGAAGCTGATTCAACCAAGGAAGCCTTGGCCCAGTTATACTCTGCCCCTAGTGTATCTATGCAGGTCCAACGTGTGGATGATATGAGCAAAGGAAAAGAGCCCACTTCAGCTGCTGATGACGGATGTAGCGATGAGCTCGGGTGCAGAATCATTGAATAACCGCCATCCCCAATAAATATACAGTAGTCAGAGGCAGCCCTTGAGGTTTTTGTCCTTCAAGCACAATATCTCTAAGTTATTCTCAGTTTTCATGCTTCTTCATCCTCTGCTTGTAGCGAGGCATGCTATAGGTTTTTGTTTTTTTGTTGAACAATCTGAATGTACAGCCGGTTTCCCCGACGTGGGCGGCAGTCTAAACTCTAAATTTGAAATGGACTGGTTTCCCCACGGTGGGCAGTCCAAATTATGGTTTTCTTGGCAGTCAGGCCCTGCGCTCAGGCTTCCTCAGCTAAGACAGAGACAATTTTGTACCATTATATTATAAATTAATAGATTTAGAGTTACTGAGAAAAAAATAATAATAATAATTTGGTCCATGGTATTTGGCTCATAGGCTTCACCTAAATAAAACCTCTTTTTTGAGTGTCCTTAAATATAAAGAGGCTTATGGAGTAAATATGCAAAGAGGTTTTATTTATTTACCATGGTATTTGACCCATAGGCTTGGTTTATAATTAGATGTTGATTTCTAATCCTATTTGATATATTTTTTATTTATTTACCATATCTCTTTATACCACTTTTATGTGTATTTATCTACCATACCTCTTTTATAAATATGGTATTTGGCCCATGGTATTAATAATAATTTGTCCCATGGTATTTGGCCTAGAGGCTTCACCTAAATAAAACCTCTTTTTTGAGTTTTTGTAAATGTAAAGAGGTTTATGGAGTAAATATAAAAATAGGTTTTATTTATTTACCATACCTCTAGTAAGTAGAAAAGGAGGTTTTATTTATTTACCATACCTATGATTTATTAATATTTTTATTTCTTTACCATACCTCTTTTTTTTATTGTTCATAAACATCTTCATGTTTTTGTAACTTTATATTGTGTTTATACATAATAATAACTAGATTTATTTTTAAATAGTAACAACAATAAATTATAAATGTTAAATGTTAAATGTTAAACATTATATCTTAAACGTTTAAGTTTACATTTATGTTTATGTTTTTACATGAGATATAAGCCCATACTTGGTTGTAGAGCACCTCTCGGCGCAAAATCTCCATTGTTTCATGTGCTTGGTAGTTGGCCTTGGTTTTTTTCCTTTGGAACTTATGGAGGGAGAGAAATATATGAGATTTTAGCATGAAAAATAGAAAAGTTCCAATCCTAAAAGAATATATCCTCTTGAATATCTAGGAATCTATTCTTACATCCCCCTGAATTATTGATGAGTGGCAAGTGGAGGATTATGGAGAACTTCACATTGAATTAATCCATGTCCCATACAACTCTATGCCACCTGCATAGCTCAAGTAACTTTATAGCCAACTCATGTTCCCTGCCTCCTCCCTCCTTTCTTAATTTGAGTTTTTATGGGCCTCCAAAGGAAACCCTAGAGTTTTTGGGTGTGGCAGGTTTTTTCGATACGTCAAGTCCCTACCATTACGTATATATGCATGGTCATCTGGGATGGACACAAATAACTTGGCATAATTTCTCACTCTCGAAAGAGGCCTACAGATCACAGTGAGAGAAGGTTATAAGCTACTACAGGTTCATAGTGATTCATAGGTCGCTCTTTGATGCATTCAAAATTTTTTAAAGGGGCACCCTACACACAAAGTGGTGCAAAATTAGCACCTTGAGGAGGTGGTATATAATATAAAAAAATTATTAAGAAAAATAGATAATATTGTTGTCCAGCATGCATGTCGGGAAGGGAACATGGTGGTTGATTCATTGAAAAACCTAGGATGCCAGGATCAGAACTTTTCCTTAGATGAAGATTGGTCATGCACTTAAAAAGGAGAATACTTTAAAAGTATAAATCAATGGGTAGAGTATGATAAATCCTCCTTTGAAGATAGTATCCCTGATGGGGGTATTATTAATGAGGTCTATAATGGAAACTAAATAATTTATTAGCATGCATAGGGTACAAGTGGAGGTAGGATGGTGGTTATTGGAGTGCATGCCACACCCTACATCGGTCATGTCCTTGCTATCATGTGGTGTTTATCCTATTTCTAGAAGATGGATAACCTAACCTAATCTCATCGTGATAAATTCCCATCGGAGGTAGCATTAGGGGAGAGATACAACATTCTATTAGTAACTGAGATGGATTGGTTTTTGATGGGTGGATTGGTTATTGTAGTGAAGGATCCTAACAAGAAATCATGTGAGCTCATTGATGACCACTTGTACCATGGGAGGATTGTTTCTTTCAAACAATGCACTAAACATCACACTTTTCTATGTCTATACCTCACATGTAGTGGAAAATGTTGTTTAAAATCAGGTTCTAAGACATTTTTCCTCCATTATAAGTGCATGGGTGCTCTGTCAAGGTGGATGATTTACAAATATACTTGAAGTGGTGCAGAGGATTCCTTATTATTCACCTGATATTGGTCTCCACATCAGGTATACTTTATTTCTAAGGGTGGCTACCTTCATTTCCTTCATTATTTTAATGATACCTTCATTTATGTTTCTATAACGACATTTAATTGGCTTGGTATATGCAGTGTTGTGAGAATAGGAGAGGGCCAATGTTTTTTGTATTATTCCTTCACTACATAGGAATTGGTCCTTCATTTTATTTGGTGGAAGTTATCGCTACCTCATCACTTTAGGGCTCTAATTCCGCGGGGTTTTCCTTTAGATTCCTAGTTCTAGTTTGTGGGATTTGGTGCCCAGGTACTTTTTGCATATGATTTTAAAGGTGTTAAGTTAGCTTCCAATTATCTCTGGCAAGTTTTTCCCTTAGTTTCTTCATTCTATTTTTTGGAGTTGGGTAGCTACAAACGTTTTCTATTTCATTTCAAAGTTGCTAACTTTTTTGTCAATTTCCTCTATCAATGCACCTCTTTGGTATTTTCCTTGTTTTGTGTGTTCCCGTTGGAGTTTCATTCAGTGATATGGATTGATGATGTATTAATATACAGGCGATGTGCCTTCTTGTTCACTCTTTGCAAGCCTCCTCCTTCTCAAATTATGGTACCCATTCTCTTTTGGGGGGATTCCTTTTATTCTATTCCTCGTGCATCAGTCCTCATCATAAGGAATTGGTTTAACATGAGTTGGGTTGGTATTTTTTGTTTCAGGGAACCTTTATTACTATATAGTTTTTATGGTGACCGTCTCTGGGTCAATTAATTCCTTTAGTTTTGATAGTTTACTATCATTTTGGTTCGCAAGGGTTTAGATTTAATTTTTGGTGTTAGTTATACTTGCTTCCACTAGTCTTTATGTCTCCTTGATAGAGAATTTCAAGTCGCAGAGGTGGTGCGAGTGGTTCTTCTTCCCACAAGAGTTGGTTATTTTACTGGGGTTTTGGGGCTAATTACTTTGGCTTGGTCCCTCTTGAGGTTCGAAATGATATTATTTGACTTTAATCAAAGGAGTTTGGTGATTGGGCATATTTATGAGATTCAAAAGTGGGAGGTGTCTCCTTAAAATGGATATTGTACCTAGGGAAATTTAGGAAGCACAAGCTCCATTTCCTACACTCTATCATAATGCATCAACAAATGGAAATTCTACTACGAATGGTCCTCGGAGATAAGAAAGTAGAAAACTATAAATTATTTGCAGGGAAGGAGGATATCAAGTGGATTTTTCGAAATAGCTATTATATACCTTGGATGATATTGTATCTCACCTAACAAGGGCTAAGAAATATGTGGTGTCTGACCTCGATATTGAGTCATAGGAGCTCAATGAAACTCTTTTTGTCCTCAATGCTCCCTTACTCGTTGCATCTCCTCATGTTACTTCTTCTCCTCAAGGGAATTCCTCACCTCAATCCCTTTTCATCATCTTAGATTGAAGCAACAACCACCTTTTTGACACTCCCTTTTTTCAAGTGGTAGTCGATGTAAATTTGAAACGACAATGGTTGTTCCTTCACGTAGCTTAATGGTCAACTCCTATTCTTTTAGTTCCATGTTGAAAGAATCTTGTTTTGCTTTATGACTATGTCTCAACTGAGGCTATCTTTCCTAGTATTTTGAAAAGTGTACTGGTGATAGTCATGATTTGATCGAGCTCATATATATTAAATCTTTTATGTTTCATGTATGAGTGGTGTTTTTTCCATCTTAAAATAGTTGTACTGATGGGTTGTTGGGAACACCTAGATGAAGCTCTTGTCTCCAAAGGTTGTCCTTTTTTATGTCAAAAACTCTATATGCTTGATGTAATCTTTTTTTTATACTAATAGAAATCATTTGAATAATCTTACAAAATTTTATATATATATAAATTAGGTGTGGAAAGAGGGGAGGGGGATTGGTTCTCTATGGCTCTGAGGAAGTTAAATTTCTTGAGTACTCATGGGGCTTAGGATGCATCACAGTCAACCATTATGATGGTTATTCCCTCTACTATGGGATTTAGCTAGCCAAAAAACTCAGGTAGCTTCTCCCACTATTTTTGGAGATTCCATCCTTCTTATTTAAAATTTGGTGAAGGGATCATATCTGTAGGACAAAACATTATAAAATGTTATTATAATAATTAGGAAAGCAACATAAGGGTTCTATTCAACATGATTGTTGATTCAAGCCCTATGGGGTTTCTCTAGACAAATTTGTAGTTTTTCATAAGAAAGCCCACGATTTTATTTTCAAGTTATAGCTATGTACTAACGAATGTATTTTCTATGGTCTAGGGACATATATATATTACTAGTTTTATATTCATATATAATTTTATATTAATTTAAAAAATTTGTATAAAAATATTTAATATCACTCTAATTTTATATTAGAAATATTATATAATTTTAATATAATTTCTAAAGAAATATCATTACACTTTTACATAGATTAATCATTTAACATTAAATTATATATAAAATTATATAATTATGTTCAGTGGGTTTTGGATAGATGGTGATGATCAGTGCACTCTTGAGAAACCCTTTGATGTGAATTCATTGGTTCAATTCCTGGCTTAGATCAGGGTGATATATTGAACATGATGAAGATATAGTCCCACCAAGCTTATATAAAAAAAAAACTATATAGTTATAATGAAATTTCAAAATAAATATCATTAGGCATTAACATACATTAATAATTTAACATTCAATATATATAATAATGATTTCTATGTCAATATTTTCAAATTCCAATATTTATGATTCTAAATTTAATTTTAATTATTTAAAAAATATATATAAATTATAGTAAAACCATAAAAAAAAAATAGATAACAAAAAAATATTACTTAAATTGTAATTCCAATATATAAATATTTTCAAATTAAAATGTATTTTTTATATAATCTTTTTCCAAAGAAATATTTATGCTTCCTTCCAGTTTCTTAGTATATCATAACCCCAACAAGGCATTTTAGTGAGGGGAACTCAACCAATTGAGATAACCCTCCAGTTTCTTAGTATATCATAACCCCAACAAGGCATTTTAGTGAGGGGAACTCAACCAATTGAGATAATCCTCCAGTTTCTTAATATATCATAACCCCAACAAGGCATTTTACCCTCCATCCAATTTCTTAGTATATCATAACCTCAACAAGACATTTTAGTGAGGGGAACTCAACCAATTGAGATAACCCTCTAGTTTCTTAGTATATCATAACCCCAACAAGGCATTTTACCCTCCAGTTTCTTATTATATCATAAACCCAACAAAGAATTTTATAGCCCTCCAGTTTCTTAGTATATCATAACCCCAACAAGGCATTTTAGTAACCCTCGAGGCTAATATAGTAGTTAGGTTAAGAAATTGATGATAATTGACCATGTGACCTCCCATTAACAAGGCATTTTAGTGAGGGGAACTCAACCAATTGAGATAACCCTCGAGGCTAAGATAGTATTTAGGTTAATAAATTGACCCTTTTTTTTCTCTGGAACTTCAACATTGTTGGGGCTACATCATGGTCATGTCCAATAATAACACTAGATAGGGAAGGGATTTGAATCAAAGTAACTTCAACATTGTTGGGGCTACATCATGATCATGTCCCTGAATCACATTGGATAGGAAAGAAAATTGAACCAATAAAGCAACTTCTAAGAATGCCTTAACAATACACATATTCTATCCAAGACTAGCAGAATTTTTTATATAATGTAAAATTAATCTTATGTAAAATATTTTTTACATAATTATCTATTTCCAAATAAATATTTTAATATTAAATATATTAATATTTTTATATTAAATATAGTCTTAAGTGTTTCAAATTCAAATAATTTTTATATAACATGTATCTTAATAACATAAAATAAAGTTAAATCATAACGATATATATTAAAAAATACTATATAAAAATATAACCTTTTAAAATATAACTTAAAATAATAATAGCATTTGGATAGTCTCATAGCATCTTGGCCGGTTCATTATTTTGTTTTTTACAAGGTCGTAAGGTCAATTCCCTTGGCTGCCTAGTCATGCTAAGGTTTGCTATCGCTTTAATATTTTATGTAGTTTTAATAATAAATTTTGGAGTTGTTTTGAGTGTGATTTTTTGAGATTTTTTTTGGTTTTTTTCAATAAATTTCTTTAAAATTTGGCATAAATTTATTGAAATCACATGTTTGATGGGTAACCCTACACAATCCAAGTGTCTTAGGGGTTTAAAAAATCAATTTAAATAACATAAATCAAGATTTCACCTCAAATTTTTCTACCAAATTCCAACACCAGAAATTCCAAAAAGTCACACTAAAAACAATTCCATAATTTTTAATATATATTCTAATACTTTATATTTTTTTGGTTTTAATACTTTATATTTTTTTTTTTATATTTGGATATCAAATATACTAATAACTTGACATTCAAATATATATATTATTTTACACATTTCCATATTATATTATTGACAAGGTCATAAGGTCAATTCCCTTGGATGCCTAGTCATGCTAAGGGTTGCTATCGCCTTAAATCCCGTGACCGCCTAGTCATGCTAAGAGTTGCTATAGCCTTAATCTTTTATGTAGTTTTAATAATAATTTTTAATATATATTTTAATACTTTATACTTTTTTGGTTTTAATACATTATATTTTTGGTTTTATATTTGGATATCAAATATATGGATAACATCACATTCATATATATATATATATATATATATATATATATATATATATATATATATATATATATATATATATATTTCCAAATTATATTAGTATGAAAATGTAAATTATGATAAAATATTAGTAAATAATATATTCACAAATTATTTCTCGAATACATAGATATAAAATTATTCAAATTAAATATTATTCAAACATGTTCTATAGCTCAAAGGAAGTTAAAATTGAAAAGTATTCATGGGGATTTGGATACATCACAAACAACCATTATGAAGATTATGTCTTCTACTAGGGGATTTTGTTAGCCAAAAAAGTCATGTAGCTTCCCTCACTATTTTTGGAGACTCTCAACTCGATCATTCCTTTTTAGCATTTGGTGAAGGAATCATATTCTTATAAAGAGATAAAAAGAATTAGGAAAGAAACATAAGGGTTCTCTTCAACAACAAATTTCTATGTTCTCCGTGATCTCAAGAAAAATGTGGGTTTATGTACTGATGAAGGGTGTAAATAAAGATTGGGAGATTTAAAAATCAATTGTCTAAATGAGTTCTTTTTTATTCCTTAGAGCTAAATGCATTGGTATTGCAAGGATATGAAAAATTATATTATCAATTAGTTATAGTATTTTTTTTCCTAATTAATAATCATTTAAAATAAGGTTATAATTTTGTTAATTTTTATGATGGTTTTAATATTTGGCAATGTGACATATATTATGAGGAAAGTGTCTTGGTGTCTATCACAAATTGATCCATATCGCCTTTTGGCAGCCACTTAATTTATATTGTTGGGATAGTAAATTGGACGAATGTTATTTCTATTTTTAACTTGAAAACGTGACTTTGTTAATGATTATAATGTAAATATTAAAATTTGGTTAGAACCATTTGTAACAACAACTTTATTTTTCATGGATTATAATTTATTCTTGACTTACACAGTAGCACATTAAAGAGAGTCATTTTTAACATGTCTTTTCATATTAATTGTAATATTAATTTTATTTTTTTTGTAAGTTTGGTAGTACCTTTCATTTTTTCTCTTTTTTTCTCTTTTTTTTTTATATTCCATCTTCATCAACATGTCCAGATACATCACCCCAATCAGGGAAGGGAATTGAACCTTTGATGAGTGTTATAACAGCCCGCCTCATCACCTTTTAACCAAGACCCCACGAACAATTGTAATTTAATTTTTGAAATTTATAATTTAAAAAAAAAATTGTCCTCCTGAAATTTGTAAAAACCAATATATATAAATAAATATATATATATATATATATATATATATATATATATATATATATATATATAATTTCAATCAATTTTCAATAGCCATGTTATATAAGAAATAAAAAAATGTTTAGAATTTCAAAATTTTAAAAATATTTTAAACTATTCTAACTTTGTGAAAAAAAAATCTTTTTGGTAAAAATCACATATGAAAATTATGTTCGACGCGTTTCAAACCAACTATTGTGGTTCATCATGAGGACCGGAAGAGAGCACAGGTAAAGGCTTACGATTTAAATAGATGCATAGAGGATCAATCGTTATAGTATAACGACTAGTTTGACTAAATTAATTAACCTACCTAAAGAGAAATTAAAATGATTTCTATTTATTAATAGAGAAAAAATAATGGTTATTATTAAATTTAAGCTGATCATTTTTTTATTAAAAATAATAATAATAATAATAATAATAAATAACTAACTTAATTAATTATTTAAGTTAAAAAATAAAAATAAAATAAAATAAAGCCCTATAGGAATTAAAAAATAATAATTAATTAGTTAATTAAATTCAAAAATATAAAAATAAAACAAGGCCCCAAAGGAATTAAAAAAAAAAACTAAGAGGAAAGGGCAGGGATCCAACACCTGATGATGCTCCAACCATTGTCTCTATTCAGATTCACTGTACTTTTTTCAATTTCTAAGGCCTCCCTTAATTTACGATGATGAAAATGATCAATCTTGGCAATGAATTTAGCTTCTTCAATGTAGATGTGATGGTTAGTCTTCACAACATGTTCTGCCAATACAGAGGAGCGAGATCTACCATGTTTAAGTTCAGCCACGTGTTCACAAATTCTTTGATTAACGGATCGACCAGTTTCACCAATGTAAGGGGTTCCACACGAGCAAGGAATGATGTAAACACCTTTACCATCTTTAGGGTTTACTGGGTCCTTCACATATCTTAAAGAGCTTAAAATAGTGCTAAGGGGGTTGAAAGTAGAGGAAACATTATGTTTCTCAAGGACCCTGGCAATCTTATCTGTGGTTCCTTGAATGAACGGGAGATGCACTCCAGAAACCCAATCTTTAGAATCTTTTTTTTATTCTAGGACCTTTTTCAGCTTTATGAAAATCTTTGAGGCATTGGGAATTGTCATAACCGTTATTATTGAAGATGCTTATGAGGTGGGATTTCTCTTCATCAAGATGGAATCTATCTGAATTTCTAAATGCCCTGGTAGCTAAGGTGCTAAGAACACTTTGCTTCTAAGCAGGGGAATGATGTGAACTTTAACAAGTTTCTATATTGACATTCCATTAAAACTATTCCAATTTTAGAAATTTTCTCATAACCACATAAAATTGAGAAAAATAATGTGAGTTTTTAATGTACTTACATGATGCTATATTTGAGAAAATATTGGAAAATAATAAGCACATTGGAGTAAGCCAAATATTTACTTCATGATTTTTCCATCCTTGCACGGAGCTTTGCAGGTTCCTAGAAAAACTGTAGCCTTTCTTTAGAGATGTTAGGATATTCCATCTTGTTGTTCGTTTTTTCATTTTCCAATCATAATAATAAAACTAGCAATTGCACCATATGTTGCAACGGAAACATTGTAAAGCAGTAACATAGGAAAGGGTAGTATAGAGGAAAAAATATGTGATATGCTATGTGATTTAATTGAATATTTAACTTATAAATATGAATTATTTTATTTAAAATAAATTATAGGTTTGGAGAATTGTTTGGATAAAAGATTGGTTTTTTTATAACCTACGCAGACTCTTCCTTTCATAGTGATGTCTGATTATGCACTATGGGCCACATGACAGACATATAAAATGGAACCGATTTGCAAAATTGTCGGTGCACTTGATATGCTTAGATTGTGAATTAAGTATAACCCCAAAAAATGTCACAATAATTATGAACCACCATCAACATATGCATCAAAACCTTGTATATTTAGCTTAATATATTTGTTTTATAGTAATAACATGATAAATTCAATTTTTATATAGATATATTAACACTTGTTTCTGATTTCATTGTGGGATTTCAAAATAATCAAATGCCTAATAAAAAAATAAAGTGTTTACATCTTATTTTAAGATTTGGATCTTCAATTGTAACCATTCATTCTTATAGGGTTTCAAAACAATTCAAAGTGAGGAATCAATCGATGGGTTGAGCTTGTACTCAATTGACACGATCAATTTTGACCACTAATTTTATAACATGTCGGTGCAATCATCGTGGATAACACACAAGTTTTATAATCGAGAAATATAACACACAAGTTTGATAATTGAGAAATTTGAAAAAAATAACCTTAAAAAACCTTATCACTAAAATTATAAAAAATAACGTAGACCCATTTTAAATTGTAAAAAAAGGTTATATGGCATTTCTAAAAAGGAAAATGGAATTAAATTTAATTATGAATTTACACCACATCCCATAAATTAACATTATTAATCCAACAATACATTAATTATGAATTTACACCACATCCCATAAATTAGCATTATTAATCCAAAAATACATTAAAGGCCTATAAATTCAAAAATAAAAACTATTTTCCTCAAAGTGTTAACCTTTCATGTTTAGTTCGAGTGTTTTATTTCTTATTGTATGGCATCACGAAGATTTTTATAATTATTTTCAACCTTCTAGTTCATATTGTCAACAATCTTTGTTCATGTTTAAATAAGAGGAACATTTGAATTAAACTAAATGGAACCTCCAAAAACACTTAATTAAAAAAGATGGTACAAATATAACTAAATGAGACCTCAAAAATAAAATGTGTGTTATATCGATTTTTCTGTTTCAAAATTAAGTCAAATTTTATATAATGAAAATTGGAATTTCAAAATTTATGCAAGTTTTTTTTTGTTGCAAGCAATTTAATTATCCACTTCACGTCTCAAGATCTCCACATCTCCACTATACTCTTGGAGCTAACATATAAATGTAATACTAAATGTTTAAACGTTTATGCCTACACATCTACCCCTATACTAAAACTGTAAAACTCCTCCCAACACAATAAAAATATTTTATAATAACTCTAAATTCTACTTGCTATTTATTGTTAGCCATCTTAATTTACCGATAAAACTAAGAACTCACAACAAAGAGTCTTTTTCATTATCTTAAATTTTTCCTTGTCATTATGAAAATTTTCCATGTAATTAGGGTTCTAAACAAAAAATTATTTCAGAGGCTTTTTGTAAACACTTGACAGACTAGCATTTTACAGGCCTTTTTGTAAACATTTTGATAAACAAGCACTAGCATTTTATAGGCCTTTTTGTAAACACTTTGACAGACAAGCATTTTCTTAAACACGTGAGAGGCAAGTAGCATTTTTTCAAACACTTGATACTTCAATATTTTTTCAAACACTTGGCAGACATATTTGGAATAGGAACCCTTTTTCTCTGTCTTAACAATAAGAAACTGTGACTTCCTGCTAGTAGTCTGAAAGTAAAAATGCCCGTAGCTTACGAACTGACAAATTTTTTTATCTGAAATCATTTCTTGAGCCAACATTCATTCAAACAATTGGCAGTCATCCTCTTGTAGCTTTGAAACGAGGGTGCAATATGTAAAAAAGAAAAACAGAATGAAAACACAAAAGTTGGTATTCACAAACAATCCTATGAAGAAAGCGTTGATAAGCTCCTGCATAATTAAAATGACAATCCACTGAAACACATAGGGTAAATTCTTGTGTAATGTCTTAAAGAAATCTCTGAAAATGCAGTATTTAGGTAAAAAACATGGTAGTGCTATTGTCAAAACTCACGAAGAGTCTGTATCCAAACAATATATGTGTGGCAACATCACATCCAAACTGATATATGTGCAGCGACATCACATCACTAGTTTGGAGGGAAAATTTACTGGCTACCTTGGTGACAAGCTGGGCTATGAACGCCTACCCTCCGGTGGACTTATATGCAGTATTCGTACAAATCATGGAGCCATACAAAACCCCTTTTTTAGAACGAAAACAACATAACATATGTCATAATAAAAGGAGTGTTTACATTGACTTAGATCTTTACCCATAGAGCCAGAAAACAAAAAAACAAATCAGCCTTCCAACTGCATCAGAAAAAAAATCCTAAGTATAAAAGAATACAAAAGATGCCCCAGAGCCAGAAAAATGTCCCAAGAACAAATAATCCTATGAAGAAAGCGTCAATAAGCTCCTGCATAACTAAAATGACAATCCACTGAAACACATAGGGTAAATTCTTGTGTAATTTCTTAA
The DNA here is from genome assembly GCA_034641835.2 of Pinus albicaulis. Taxonomy (NCBI): domain Eukaryota; kingdom Viridiplantae; phylum Streptophyta; class Pinopsida; order Pinales; family Pinaceae; genus Pinus; species Pinus albicaulis. Next base: position 1,688,196,144 of record CM076584.1, read on the forward strand.
AGAAATCTCTGAAAAGGCAGTATTTAGCTGAAAAGTGTGGTAGTGCTATGGTCAAAACTCACGAAAAGTTTATATCAAAACAATATCTGTGCGGCAACATCACATCCAAACCGATATCTGTGCGTCGCATCACATCATTGGTTTGGAGGGTGAATTTACTGGAAACCTTAGTGACAAGATGGGCTCTAAAAGCCTACCCTCCGATGGAATTATGTGCAGTCTTCGTACAAACCATGGAGCCTTACAAAACCCATTTTTCAGAAGAAAAAAACATAACATCTTTCATAATAAAAAGAGTGTTTACATTGACTTAGATCTTTACCCAGAGAGCCAAAATACAGCAAAAAAAATTAGCCTACCAACTGCATCAGAACGAAAAGCCTAAGTATAAAAGAATACAAAATATGCCCTAGAGCCAGCAAAATGTCCCAAGAAATTGGGCAAGAACAGGAACAAAAAATGATAGGAAACAAATTCCTAAAATAAACATCCCAGAAAACATATCCAACAGCGAGATATCTACCAAAAGAGAACCAAAGAAAATATCTCCACAGAGGCCATACAAAACAGAGAACAGAGAAGCCATTAATTAGATATCAAAGGAACCTTCCTAGAAAGGATTTGGTTTTTGAGGTGGGTGTGGCCTCTGTCGAATACCCATCTTCGAAATTCAACAAAAGCCTAGATTGTGAAGGAGGCAGCAATTGTTTGGAGGACCTAAAATGGTTTTCCTCATGTATGTAATTGTCTAATAACAATATTAAATCCTAACATAGATATTATTTCAATCTTCTAACATCAAAATCAACAGTACACAATGATACAAGTGGTAGTTGAGGGGAGTTGTTTTCAAAGAAAGACGCTTTACACTGTAATTATAAGAGATAGAGAACACAAAATGAATATTGACTTGTATAGTCTTATAATTTAAATATATTTACTTAAACCTAACATCAAAAATGTTAAATATCATACTCAATTGTTAAATAAATATTAATGTTATTACTATGGAAAATTATTTTGAAAACCACTAAAACAATGAACCAAAAAATAGCACAATACCCCTAGTCAATATCGTAATTTACAATGTAATTTAATCATATACTTCAATAACCAATAATAAAAATCAACCACGCCAACAATTAAAAAATATTAATACTACCATTGTAAATCATTCTCTTGGAAATAGAACATGTCCATAATCAATATTGTAATTTGAAAACTGAAATGTGTACAACATTCTTTTGGAAACTACTAAATAATAATAATAATAATAGTAATAAAACATGTCCATAATCAATATTGTAATCTGGAAACTGAAATGTAATTACCTTGTATACTTATATTATGACAACCAAAAATAAAAATCAACCATATACAAAATATGTTTATGGTTTTCAAGTTTTTGTGGTTATCGTTATTAAAGAAATCTATGGATTATCCACAGTGTTATAAAATAATGATCGACGTTTCAAATTCCAACTGGGATTTATCTTCAGGACAAGATGTTGATAATCCAGAGATTTCTTCAACAAAATATGTTGTAAGCTCTAACAAATAAAAATAAAAATAAAAATCCTTTACTAGAGGAAATGTGTGTGAAACTAAACTTCATTGCAATAGACTGAAGCAGAAAGAGGAAATATGTGTGAAACTCAACTTCATTGCAATAGATTGAAGCTTAATTTGTAGTGTATATACAGTTCACACTGGTTCAAAGAGTATATTTTCCATGGTTTTAAAGCATAATTTTTCTTCCATTATATTTGTAATCCTACCCATTGTAATTCTTGGTCTTAAATGTGTTTCCTTTGAATTCTCGGCCAAGATATTGAAATTTCACTGTGGATGCCTTAAAGAAAAATTAGCCATCATTGTTCAGACAGTGGTTGCCTCCGACCAAGCTCTGATGTGGCTTGTTGACAACGAAATCATTTGATGGATTATTTCTAATGTGCAGGTACATAAAGAAATAAACGAAGGGAGAACTCTTCGTTCTTTTAATTTTATAATTCAAATGACCTTAAACATCAAACTAGAACTGATTGTAAGTCTTGGTTATTTAGCTAATTTTTATGCTTATTTTAATATTGTTTAGCTAGTTTTTATGATCATCTATGAAATATATTATGAGATAAGTGTTTTGGTGTATATTATAAATTGATGTCTATATATTTGTATTAACTACTTAATTTATATTGTTAAGATAGTAAATTTGATGAATGATATTTCTATTCTTAACTTGAAAACTTGACTTTGTAATCTACTATTTATAATGATATAATGTAAATATTAAAATTAATTTATAATCATTTGTAGCAATCAATTTATTTTTCAAATAATTTAAGTTATTCTTGACCTACTTAGTGCCATGTCACCATAGAGAGTCATTTTTAATATTTATACTTGTTATTAGGAATTTGTTCTTTCAATTTGACATAAACTACAGTTTAGACATATTTTGATTTGTTTTCTAATTTATTTTAAATACTTTTGTTTCAGGTTAAATCATTTTTTTTTTATAATGAAATAGTAAAATTATTATTTTCTGAAATATGTAATTTAAATCTTAAAAAAAAAACATTGTTGTAATAAAAATTGTAAAACTGGATTTAAAAAAATTACATTTCAAACATTTTTCGGTCACCATATTATATGGAAAACTAAAAATGTTTATTATTCCAACTTCCTAAAACTTTTAAAATTATTCCAACTTTAACAAGTCTCCATATTCACTAGGACATCAATGACTCTCATATAGGTGACACTATTATATCAATGGAGAAGCAAATTCCATAGCAATAATTACAACTATTATAAATTTCCCTTACACCTTTAAAGTACACTTAAACATCGATCTAAGAGATAAAACCCTCAACTATCCCATGATTTCAAGGGGGATTCACCTCTCATGAACCCAGATCCATATTCGGTGCCAAAAAAATCATAAATTACAACAAACCTAGCCACACTTGGGAGGGTCGATTGAACAACCCTAGTTGAAAACTGAACATATACAAAACACAAATCTGTGAACGTGAGTGACTTATTTATAACAAGATAATGATGACATCTCTCCCTCTTCCACTCAAGGAAAGAGGAGAAAAAAAACAAGAGCCCAAAGTTACCTAGGGTTGTTGAAGTTGTCACAAGTTGGAGTCATATCTTGAGCCCTATATAACATAAGTGAGGTTTAATTCAAAAAGGAGCACTTCAAATTTACACTTGAGGAAGAAGGGGAGGGTTGCCTTAGAAAGCAGCAGTAAAGCTGATTCGAATTGAAACTGGGCACCATTAGTAGAAAATCGCAAAAGGAAATGAGATGTACCTACATTTCACGACAGAAATAAATAATAGTAAACTTTCATGCACCTATTAAGGTAAACCACTAGATTCACTATGGGGCATCAATAGAAAGTATGGAACATAAAAAATTCTTGTGCTAGAAATATATAATATAAGGGAAAAATAACAAGCATACCTATGATGGCCAACTGGTTTCAATCCTGGAGGCGGCGAATGTTTTTGGGTGAGTATTGCAACTAGAAGAGAGCCTAGTTTCCACTTCAAACCACTACAGGTGTAGAGAAACCATAAACGCCATAGTTACCCTCTACAATGCGATAGAGGAAACAAAATGGAACATTAGAACTACAGGACACGAAAATGAGGGTCAGTTACCTCCAGATGCAATTTCCACCCTTGGATGGGATCAAGGAAATCTCAACCATTGATGAGTATTAAATATCAAAGTTCACATGGAATTCACGTGAACAAAATGACCGTAGCCACTGTAGGATCGCCAGTTGTAAAACATACAACCAAGGGAAATTTATAGTTTCATCAAAATTCATTACGTAGTTATAATGTATTAAGAATTCCACTAAAATCCATCCTCCCACATTTACCCAAGTTACTATCCTGCCACATGTGACAAAGAGTTACTATGATGTGATTCAACCTCCTAGATCATCTTAAGGAAGTGGAATCGACAGGAAAAATCCTTAATGACTTCCCTCAAGTGTTACAAGGCCCCAAAGGGTTAAACCACCCTTCCAGGTGCCTAAGCCCTAAGATAAAACTTTGTTTATGTGCACTTATCTCCCAAACACTTGCATAACAGTTCCCGATTTTGACTATAATCCTCCAATCGCATGCATGATGCCTACAAGGGAACGACTATAGTATTTTTCACCCAGTTTTTTTCTTGCGACCACAAGATTTGAGCCACTTTTTTAGGCTAGGATCCAGACCTCTTCCCATAACTTAATGAAACTTTCTAGAACCATGAATGACACAAGTAAAAAAACTCTCATACAAATATTAGACAAGAACTTGACCTAACCAAGCCTAACCATGACAAACATTCTATCAAACACATCATGAACATGTAATCTACAAGTCATAAATGCACATCTGAACATAGGAGTCTCATACTTATCTGAGAACCATCAAGAAGGTTTGTTGCACTGTCATAATAGCTACAATATAATCTATTAGGTCATGTATTCAATAACATTTCATTTACTAACCAAAACATGATGTGATCCATAGCTAAAGTCTGTCATAAAACCATGCTTATAACCATCATATAACCAACAGATTGACAATGAAAGAAAAAACATTACAATCACATAATAACAAGCACATTTACTCATGAAAGACAAGGGAAAAAGAGCCCTTATTAACATATGAAAAATCCAACCAAGTTAGGGACTTCCACGTACCACCCGACCATATATTGTGCTGAACCAAATATTTCTTTTATCCAATCACCTTAGTGTCATATTCCAAGCATGAATGCGGGATTCAAAACAAAACTTATTGAGCTTCTTAGGCTTTACCACATATCCCGCTAAATTGGTCAAGGACTTCTAGGCCTGAAGCAAGCACCTATACAACTAGGCTTTACCCTATATCCCGTCATATATCGGCCAAGGATTCCTATGCCAAAAAAATGAACATACACGACTAGGATTTATCGCAATCCCACCAGTACCAGTCTATGGATCACTAGGCCCTAAACAAGCATGGATGCCTCCAGATCTCTCCACCTAAACTATGAAAATGTTTTCCATCTCTACCCTCAATTTTTACTATATATTTCACTATTTACCATTCAGGGATTCCTAGGCCCAACAAGGGTATACAAAACTAGGATTTACCACAATCCCACCTTTACTAGTCCAGGGATTCCTAGGCCTTGTGATTTTTCATGAGATCACCCCACTTAGTTTCGAAACCATCCGACAATCCATCTCAACCAAAAAAAAGAACCCCATCACACCATGGCTATATGGAAATGTAAAGGCAAGGCTGAAAAAAATGCCACGCCTAGAAAAACCCATGCCAGTGACAACAAGAGAATCAAATTCACACATGCATATGACATGCATGCCAAAACTAGTAAGGAAATCATACATGCAACTCAGTACCTACAAGTAATCCCATTGTAGTAGCTTGATCTTTCATTTCCTTTTCCTTCTTTCTCTTCCTTTACTTTCCTTGCTTCAATGCTGTATTGGTCCAATAATTCTCTAAGTGTGCAAGAGTATGTGAGAGAGAGAATAGAGAGAGAGCTCCAAGCTAAAACTGAAAAAAGGTTGTGAACTAATTATCATAAGCATTTTTATCAATGAGGCCTCTATTTTCTTCATTTTCCATTATTTTCCTTTTGTTTCCTCCTCACATGCAACTTGTGACCTTTCACCTTTCTTTTTTCCTATTTTACTTTATTTTCATAAATAAAATGCCAATTATTTCCTCTTGGCTTTCCAAATAATTTCCATTTCCTTTTCCAATTTCCCCTTAGCCATAATAACCAAATAAAAACCCACTAGGATGTTTTTCCCAAAATCCAACTTTGAATACATGTCCCATGACCTTGGTCTTGTTTTGCCTTTATTAATTTTATTACATGGATTTTTAACCTGGGGTTGTTACAAAACCCTCCCCCTTAGGGGACCACCGTCCTCGGTGTTTAATGACACCTACAACTAGCAAACCATTAAAAATTAAAACATACTTCCCATGGAGGTTTATAACTTATTTTGATGCAATATTTACAATGATCAACCCACTGAAAATCAAACCAACATGATAAAAATAACAATATGTCAACCATACCGCTTATTGGAGGTCTATAACACAACTCATTGTGGTATTTACATACATATAAATATATACATATACCAAAACTATTTGACCTCAACCGACAAAAAAGGAAGGATACATAGCCCACATCTTATCAACCATCTCACATGTAGTTTCATCGGGCCCAAAGTGATTCCATTTCACTTTAACTTGCTCGTTTTCTCAATTTTGAAGCATGAGTTATTTATGCTGCAAAATGAAATGAGGTTCCAGCTAGAATTCTCCTTCTAGTTCCACCTGCAATATAGACCAGTCAGTCACATGATTAACAACCTTTACATGTATTTTAAGCAATGAAACACTGAAAACATCATGGATTTTCACTATTGGAGGCAGTGCAAGTCTGTGGGCCACTGGTCCAATCCGCTCAAGGATCTCAAAAGGCCTGCAATATGGAGTTTCCAACTTTGCATATCACCCAATCATCAAGGAGCTCTTCTTAGGCTTGATGCGCAAGTACACATGCTTCGTAACCTGAAACTCCTTAAATTCCTTGTGTTGATCTACTCAACTCTTCTATATATCCTATGTTGCATTTAGATTATGTTTGATAACCTACAATTTTTGTTCCATGTCTGCCAACATGTCCTACCCTATCAATACCATGTTCATTGGATCACTCTAACTAATAGGAGTATTACAACTCTGCCCATACAGTGCCTCAAATTGACTCATCCTCAGTGACTCCTGATAACCATTGTTGTAAGAAGACTCAATAAGTGGAAGATACTCTTACTACTTAGTCTATTGATGCATAATGTACATCCTCAACATGTCCTCCAAATTCTTGTTGACCATATTTGTCTTTCCATCTATCTAAAAATGATAAGATGTGCTAAAGGCCAACTTTTTCCCCAAACTTGCAAATAATTATTTCCAGGACCTATAAGTGAACTTAGCATCCCTATCTGAGACAATATTCTTTGGTACACTATGCAACTTCATTATATCTTTCATCAAGACATGTGTTGCTTGACTCATTGAATAAGTAGACTTAACCATTGTGAAGTGAGATACCTCAATCAACCTATCAACTACAACCATGATAGAATCATTTTGCCTAGATGTCCTTGGAAAACCACAAATAAAACCATGATAGAATCATTTTGTCTAGATGTCCTCAGTAAACCTGTGATGAACCCATGGAAATGAACTCCCATTTCCACTCTAGTATCATAATCACCTTTAGTAGACCACTTGTATGCTTAGCTTTTACCTGTTGATAATCCAAGCATCTAGCCACAAACTCTCCTTCTTCCTTCTTGAGATTCATCTAATAATAGAACTTCTTCATCGTTTTCAATGTCTTATGATATCCTACATGACCTAAATACGACTTAACATGAAATCCCCGCAATATAAGCTTCTTGATCTCCCTATTTTCTGGCACATAGATCCTGACCCTAAATCTGAACAAACCATCTATTGTGAGATGATAATCCACATCCAAATCACCTATACCCTATTGTAACATGTTCCTACACTCCCTATACGTGTCATCCTATTGTCCTCCCTATAATATTTCATCCTGTAAATATGTCTCATATGAACACATAAATGATACACGATTTACTTGTACTCTTTTGTTGAGAGCATATACAACCTTGTTCTATTTACCCTTAATGTACCTACTATTGAAGTCTAACTCATTGATCGTGGCCAACCATGTAGATTTCCTGGCATTCATATTTGATTGGTCAAACAAGTATCTCAACCCATTTTGATCACTCATCAAGATGAATCTCCTACAAATAAGATAATTCCTCCACATATTCAAAGAATGGATGATCGTTTCCAACTCAAGATAATGTTTCACATAGTTCTTCTCATGCACATTCAATTTCCTTGATTCGTAGCACACTACCTGTCTTTTCTGCATAAGGAATCCACCAAGCCCTCTCTTATAAGCATCTGTGCACACCACAAATTCTTTATCTGGATCTGCAATCTTTAAAATTATATCATTGATCAACAACTGCTTCAATTTCTCAAAACTTGTTGCACATTCCTTTGTCCATTCAAATTTTTTTCCTTTTCGCTGCAATTATGTAATAGGATACGCAATCCACAAGAATTTCCTGGTGAACCTCCTATAATAACCTGCTAACTCCATGAATGACCTTACCTCATCCACATTCCTAGGATTTGTCCATTCCATGACAGCTCTTATATTTTCTGGATCCACTGCAATACCTTCCTTAGAAACCACATGCCCAAAATAATGTACCTCTGTCTGAAAGAAACTACGTTTTCTAAGCTTGGAATACAACTGATGTTCTCTTATCCACCTCAATATTGTTGCTAAGTGTTCAACATACTCTTCATCATTCTTAGAATATATCAATATATCATAAATGAATACAATAAAAAAAATGTCTAGATAAGGACGCAACACACTATTCATCAAGCACATAAAAATAGTTGGAGCATTAGTCAAACAAAATGGAACTACAACAAACTCATAATTCCCATACCTAGTCCAAAAAGCAATCTTGTAAATTTCCACTTTTTTGATGCGTACCAGATGGTATTCTAATCTCAAATCATTATTCAACAACACACTTTCTCTCTTCAATTCATCAAACAAGTCATCGATACTCGGAAATAGATACAGGTTCTTGATGGTTACCTTGTTCAACTACATGTGGTCAATACACAACCTGAGAGTACCATCCTTATTCTTCAAAAAAAACATTGGTGCACCCCCATGCAACACACTTGGCCTAATGTATCCCTTGTCAATAATTTCCTTCAACTGCAAATTTTGTTCCACTAACTATGGAGTGCTCACCCTATAAGGTGCATTTGATTCTCTTGCTACTCCTGGCATAAACTTAATAGAAAAGTACACTTCTCTATGAGGTGACAAATCTGAGATTTCTATTGGAAATACATCCTAAAATTGTTGTAAAACTGGATACATGTTCAAGATCTTTGCATCCTCAACACCCTTACCTCTATCGCTAGAAACATTCACAGCAAATAACACTCACCCTTTCCTGCAACTGCGCTTTTCCTACATAGTTGTGATCATTCTAACTGATGTAGCCTTCTTCTTACATTATAATATTCTCTCTTCTCCATTGTCATCCAAGCACTTAATAGCATTAACATATTACTCTACCTTAGTCCTATGAAGATACAACCAGTACATGCCTTTATGATCCCAACGAAAGCACATTTACATGTGTTGATGTAGGCATACCATTTAGTTCAAATTCACACACTCTTACCCAGAGATGAACTCTTTTCTTGGTACCTATAGAAAAATGCACTAACCAAGATTATGCATGTAGTTCTTTTCTCAAACCACACTTTCCCACTAGGTCTGGGTTAACATAACTATAATTAGATCCAAGGTCAATCAAAATAGAAACAATTTGATCATGAATCTTACCTTCTATATTGATAATATATGTCTGGTGATAAATCTTCCTACTATCCAATGTTGAATAGATCTAAGGAATGTTATGTCCAAAATTCCTAACTGCCTGTGTTTCTTGTGCACTGTAGATCTTAGGACTACCACCCTATTCTATAGAAAATCCTTTTTGAGATGCTCCTTTCCACATGTCCAACATTGAAACTGTCTCCTACCATCACCTTTTTTCTGTTGCTCTCCAGGTTTAGGTCCATTAAACTTCTTATAAGGTAGACCATTCTCTTTCTCACCTACATCCTAAGGTCTCATTCTCTTTTTATGCCATTTACCTTTATTCTTGCATTTCCCTTTCCAACCTTGTTGAGTCTTTGTATTTCGCCTTGATTTCTCATAACAGTGCTTCAACATGCCAATTAATTCTTCAAGTGACCAAGGCTCATCATACTCAATCTGATCTTTAAATGCTAATGGTAATCCACAGAAAAATCTCTAAGCCTTGACTTTCTCATCCTTAATATATGGTACATACCTCAATAAATCCAATAACTTATTTGTATACTAATATGTATGAGATCTTAATGTAAATGTGCTTGAGGGTCCGTAAATTACAAGTGTTAAAATTAAGTTTTTGAGAGATTTTATGTTAACTTTTAAACACATAAAGCATGTTAATAAACTCTGAAATATAAAGAAATAGCAGACAAATAAACCATAAAAATAACCACAACACAACAAATAATGAAGGAGTTCACCCCTCCTGGACTACGACTCCTTGGTCTAGCTTTTAATGGCTTGACCTTATTTAATTATGCTCAAAATGGTGATTACATACATTTACAATGCTCCAATGGCTTCAAAACCTCTTCCATCATCTTTATAATACAAAAAAATGCATGTCTAGCCTCTTTCTGATCCGAAATTGGTCAAAAAATGAAGAAGTTATGAGCCTCCCTAGTTTTGCTACTAAACACACCAAAAATTCCCCAATCAGACCCATCCTATAAATTCACCCTGAATTTCACTAACGGAGTGAAAATTTTGTGGATTTTTGGGTGAAATTGTTGGGCAGTTAAAATTCCCAATAATTTCTAAAACCTAAAAATTAAACCATTATAATATGGCACTGAAATATTTTTTTTAATAAAAAAAATCGACGGTGGGGCCTCCAGCTCCGCCGCACCGGTGGTTCTCATCGGTCTATGGTTTCACGGTTTAATGTGGGGTCATTACTTTTGAGGGTGTCGGGGCTAGCCCTAGCCCCCGATCCTACCCATTGTCTGCTTGGGCGCGATGACCGGGGCTGGGGCTAGCCCGAGCCCCTTTGCCCATATTTGCCCACTAACCATTCAAATAACATGTCACGACAAACGTTTAACATGACCCATCTTGGTATATTGGTATGTGGTGTTGTTATTTGGACAAAGATCTGGTGTTTGACCCCGGTCCAGTCCACTCGACCCTTACACAAATTTTGGTGGCCTCTCGTATCGCCACATGGCGGCCTTCGGTTGGGCCACGTGTCAGCATGTGGTTGGCCATCAACCCAACCAATCAAAATCTGCCAACCAGCACCAAAAAAAACTCGACAAGTGGCATGACCAGGTTGGTCCACCATGCCTAGCCAACCTTGACCAGTCAACCATGCCCAGTCAGCTGTATGAATTGTTGACTGGCCAACCTGCACAATTTTGCCAAATTTTTGCATGTTTGGGAAAAAGAATAGAATGTGTTTCTGGGAACATATGTTGTTGGTTTTCTGTGAAACTAGTTGCACTAGATTCAGAATGACAAGATCTACGCGATCGTTTAGGCTCCACACTATTCGAAAAAAAATCATTTTGAGCATAATTGTGAGCACCTGATCACTCCTCTCCACGTTAATATTTTCAACCCCCAAATATCACTTTCAGTTCTTCAGAAGATGAGGGTATATTTCCCTCACCTTTCCAATCTCGATCCATTTTTCTTTTCTTGGATTTGTAACTTTGAACCCCACACGAAGGTACTCCACATTCCCTCGTTTTGAATATCGTGTTCTTTTCGTCTTACACTAGTTCATCAAGGCATTTAGGATTAAAAACCTCAATGGAATGAATCTGAACATTTTCTCCTTGATCTTCAAGCAAAGGCGGCTCATACAACCTTAAGTTCTCAACATTAGCAACAACATAAATTTGCATATATGAAGGAAAATTCAACCTGAAGGCATTATCACCAATCTTTTTTGAAATTCTAAATGGACCATATTGAATTGGTATTAGTTTTTTACCTTCTATTTGAATCCTTTATTTTCTAAAGTAAAGCCAAAATTCATCACCGAATTAGAATTTGTGATCTAAACGATGCTTATCGTGCCTTGTTTTGCACTTGACTTGGCTCTTTTCTAGTTGTTCCTGAACTGCTTGATGCACCAATTGGATTTTTTCAATGAACCTTTTAGCTTTCTCTATGTTACTCTGACCATCAATAGCAACATCCTTTCCAAAAATTAAATCCAAATTGTATAGGTAAGTATCCGAAACATGCCTCATATGGCGATGTTTGAGTTGAAAAGTGCTTGGCTCGGTCGTAATCATGTTGAATATAGTGCAATTTTTCATCTCACAACTTAGGATGCTTGTTGTAATAACCACAAAGAAAATGTATCACCATTATGTTCACCACCTTTGCTTGACCATCTGTTTATGGATGAAAATTTGTCCTCTTTTTCGATTTGGTGTCCATGAATCCCCACAAGCTTGACAAAAAATTCCCAATAAAGTGAGAATCTCAATCAATAACAATGGATGTGGACAATCGAAAATGCACCCATACATTCTAAAAGAATAACTGAGCAATTTTTTCAGTTGTGGTTTACTTTTTACATGGCATCAAAATACACATTTTGTTGAACCTATCCACAACTACAAAAAGATAATCATGATTCATCTTTGACATAGGAAGACCTCCAACAAAATCCATAGACATAGTCTCCCATGGATGAGAAGGTATTGGAAGTGGTGTGTACAATCCTAACTTTCTATTACTAGGCTTACTGACAGCACATAATGAATAACATCTAGTAAAAAGTAACACACTTTCAAGAATATGAGGCCAATAACAATACCTCTGTAGATGTGCCATTGTCTTACTTACAATGAAATGACTAGCAATAAGAGAAGTATGTGTCTCTCTTATGATGTTGACTCTTTCTCCCTATGGAATACAAAGCTTACCAAGGTGGTACAACAAGTTATCATGCATGTGATAATCCAATTCCTCTGGTTGGTTCCCTTGACTTAAATTTTCATTTACATCTTGAAAATCACTATCTAAAGCATATTGTTCAACGTATCTCTCATGAAAAACATAATTGTGCTTAATAATAGTAGAAGCACTAACAATAGGCCTAGAAAGCATATCAATAACTTTATTGTAGATACCTTTCTTGTACCTTATCACCAAGTGGAATTGTTGAAGAAAACCCATCCATCGAAAGTGCCTTGATTGTTGCAACTTTTTTTGTGATTGCAAGTATTTCAATGGTTGATGATCAGTGTGAATGATTGTTTCCTTACCCATCAAGTAGTGTTTCCACTTTTTCACACTTTTCACCAATGCATACAATTCCTAATTATCATGTGTAGGATAAATAATCATTGCACCATTAAAAAATTTTGAATGAAAACAAATGGGCTTACCATGTTGCATGAGGACCGCACCCATGGCATAGTCACTAGCATCAATTTGAATCTAATATGACTATCTCAAGTTTGGAAGTGAAAGTACTGGGGCTGAACTGATCTTTTATTTTAATGCATCAAATTCCTTTTGTTGTTTGCCTCCCCACTAGAATACCTACTTCACACTTTTCAATGCATGCAATGGAGTTGCAATAGAAGATAACTTAGCAATAGACTTCCTCCAATATTGGGATGCTCCCAAAAATCTTCCTCCGTAACTGTTTTGGTGTTTTGCCAATTCAAACTGACATCAACCTTGGAGGGATCTATTTTCAATTCACCTCCTCCAACAATGTGACCCAAATATTCTAAAGAAGTTTTTCCAAACTCACACTTTGACATCTTTAAAAACAATTGTTTTTTGTTCAAGACATCAAGTACCTTTTTGACCTGTTCTTCATGATATTTACTAAAAATCAAGATGTCATCCAAGTATACTATCAGAAATTCTCATCTATAAATTGCCTCAATACATCATTCATCACACGCATAAAGGTAGTCGTAGCATTGCAAAGACCAAAAGGCATAACTAGTCATTCAAACAAACCTTGCTTTGTCTTGAATGTTGTCTTCCATATGTCACCTTCAGCAATTCTAATTTGATGATGGACACCCCTTAAGTCCAACTTAGTAAAATACTTTGCATATTTCAATTGATCAAGTAAATCGTCTATTCTAGGAAGTGGGTAGCAGTTATTTACCGTAATTTTTTTCAATGCACGGAAGTCCACACACATGCGATATAAAATGAGGAATGACTATGTCTTTCTCGGAGTATTCTTGGAATCAAACTCCCCATCTACCCGAGAAAGAGAGTTTCCTACTGATTAAAACCTCATTTCAAGAATTGTGTTCTTTTAAGGTATCTCACTTATGGAAACCACATGAAGTTAATCAGTTATGGTGGTGATTTAAGGATAAATATGGTTGGCCTCCTTCTAAAGGTTCATATCCCTCAAAGGAGTTTCAAAAAATACTAGAAGGTAGGAAGATCAGAGTCTCTCAAACGGATGATATTTTACATCGAGGACAACCATCATCAGGCTCATTTTCTCTTAAATAATCGTACTCCCTACTTGTCATATTTTTGTTAATGGATAAGTTAATTGTATGGACCTAGATTTGGAATGGAGCTTGGTGTAAAAAACGCTCAGAATTTCTACGGTTAATTGCATTAGGGTGCCTTCTTACATGGGATCGTATTCTAAAAAAGGGATATAAGGGACCATCTTTATCCCGTCTTTTTCTTAAAGAGGAAGAGTCAACAGTGCATATTCTCCTCTCCTACACTTTTGCAAGTGACATTTGGGAAATCCTCCCTCAGATATTTGGGTTAAACCGATCATTCATAGAATATTTGAATACTTTCTTGTATCAATGGTTCTATTGTAAATTTAAAAATGCCATTGTTTCATGTGCTTGGAAGTTGGCGCTAGATTTTTTCCTTTGGAACTTATGGAAGGAGAGAAATATCCAAGTTTTTAATATAAAAAATTGGACAGTTCGAGTCCTAAAAGAAGTGATCCTCTTGAATATCCAAGAAACTATTATTACATCTCCCTGGACTATTGACGATTGGCAAGTAGAGGATTCTGAAGGGCCTATTTTGAAATAACCTAAACTTGAATTCATCTATGTCCCCTACCTCTCTATCTCAGTTGCATAACTCAAGTCAATATATAGATAACCTGTATTCCCCACCTCCTTCCTCCTTTCTTAAGTTGAGTTTTGTTGGGGCCTCCAAAGGAAACCCCGATGGTTTTGGGTCTAGAAGGAATTTTTGAGATGTCAAGTCCCTATCATTACATATATATGCATTTTTGTGTGCCAGGATGGCCATAAATAAATTGGAAAAATTTATCGCTTTCAAAATAGGTCTACAGATCACAGTTGGAGAAGGTTATAAGCTACTGTAGGTTCATGGTGAAATTAGATGCATTCAAAATTTGTTAAGAGGCACCCTATGCACAAATTGGTGCAAATTCGGCACCCTCAGGAGGTGGCATCTAATGTAAAATAATTCTTAACAAAATTTTGTTATATTTTTTTCTAGCATATACGTTGGGAAGGTAATAGGGTGGTGGTGTGCTAGAAAACTTGAGATGTCAGGATCAGAACTTTGCCTTGGACAAATATTGTTCAGGTGCTTCAAAAATATAAGACTTACATAGTATAAATAAATGGGTGGAGTATGATAAATCCTCCTTTGAAGATATTATTTTTGGGCGTAATAAAAAACCTAACATTTAATTGTCAATCCGGGAGTTTGTAAACTTAGAGACGCGACATTGGAAATGCCAGAGAAGGAATTCAGCAACCTACACTAGTTAATACAATGACACCACACCATTCTTGGAACTGTAAAAAGGAAATTAATTTGCAAAAATTTAAATAAAAGGAACTCTCAATTCATCGTGAACAATCTTGATCAGTGAAGTAAACATTTAATATTATATTCAGAAAGTAAAAGGTGTGTTAACTAGTGAAATAAATTTCGAAGTGAACAGGACTTTGAAAATAACTTTCACAAGAAGAAATATGCTTCAACTAAATTTATACTTGAAACAAGAAATGATTTCAAAAGTCAAAGTAAATCTTTCTTAAAACAAGAAACTTATTTCATGCAATTAAGGAAATTACCTAATTGTGTCACCAGGCTTCTTCCTGAGATGACTGTTCATATGAATCAGATATGCTTCTTAAAAGTTTTAACTCAAAAGGTTCATTCGATAATTTAACATGAGATTCAATCCTTTCCTTGAAAATGTTAAGTGCAAGTACAGATCCTTATGTTACAACAACGTTTATTCTATGTTCATAAAAGCACAATTAACTCTTAAGATAAACTCCAGATATTAAGAATGTATCTGTTTTAGAAATAAACACCTACTAGCATAAATAAATAAAGATCTTGCAAAAGGAAAGAAGTAAAAATTATTGCAGAAATGAATCAAGGAGATTGAATTGCGAACTCAAGAATGCACTGGTATAGGCAGCATACTTGCACTATTCTCGCAGAAATATAACAAGCATCAAAATGGAATCGAGAATGCACTGGTACAGGCAGCGTACCTGCATTATTATCACAGAAATATAACAAGCATCAAAAGGGAATCGAGAATGCACTGGTACAAGCAACGTACTTGCACTATTCTCATAGAAATATAACAAGCACCAAAATGGAATTGATAATTCACAGGTACAGGTAGCGTACTTGCACTATTCTCACATAAATGTAATAAGCATCGAAAGGGAAAATTATATAAGTTAAAATTAGACACAACTAAGCCTACACACCACGGATCCGTAACACAACAATTGCAACGAATTCAAACCTGTTACTTGTGAAAGAATCAGTGTTGGTACTATTTTATTGCTATCTTTTTCTTCTAAAATTCCATCATTTATCCACCATTTTCTTCCATAAATCCCTTATAGTCCATTGAAATTGATTAATGTAGCATTATAATTGTTATTTTACATTAAATTTAATTTATGGAATTTTTATGTTAAAAATTGAAATTTTTCAAGAAAATTACAGGATGTGATAACTTCCTGTAATTGGTTTATGTTCTGACATGTGGCATAGCAGGAAAATTGAAACAGAAGATAAGGATGTGATCTAGGATGTACACACATGGTGGAAAATCTATCCAAGATCGAATTTGAAGCTCCTGAGTATCTGGTCAACGCTGGTCAAACCCAGCTTATCCAGCAGAAAAATCTGAAGTCATAATAAATGTACTTGATATTTTGCTTAATATTAGGAACTCTAAACTGATTCGAACTGTTTTGGGATCAGTTAAGATTAGGGAGGAACTAAAATAGCCTCTTTGGTTGTAATTTTTAATAAATAGGAGGATGAAAGCATGCAATGAACTAAGGATGCTAGTGATAACATTGAGGGAAGAAACAGACTTAAGACTGTCAGCGTATTTCAGAACTTTGTTTTTAATGGAACTCATTCTCAGAACTTAATCAGAGATAGAATTTTATCATTTATGGTGTTTTTGAGTTAAAGTTCTTATCACTTGAAGTTTTTCAAGTGTGCCTTCAAAGCGTGGAAGGGCCCCCATGTGAAGATTGGTACACTTTCTTTCCATTTACATAAGATTTAGTATTCAGATCTGATTAGAATTTTATTTCATTTTCATGCTTGTGAGTTCATCAATTTTATTTAGAAGTTCAATATTGTTATTTTATGATTCATAGTAATAATTTGAGAATTCAATTGCAAAATTAATGAACAAGTCCTTGTAAGAGGTTTAATTGAGTAATGAATCTCAAATCATTTCTATGATCTCTATTTTTTTTATGAATTTAATTTTCAGTATGCTTAGTGTGTTACTTTGAAAGATTTTTTGTGAACCATAACCTTGTAAGAGGATTGAAAACTCAGACTAGTAGCACTTTGTTTTAGAACAATAGATTAGATTAGGTGATATAAGTGTTTAAATTGTGAAAGGAACCATATTTCAATCTCTTGTAAAAGAGTGCTGGAGCCTATCACAATAAACATTTATCCAAGATAGATAGACCAGATCCTTTTAGGTCTATAGATATTAGACAAGTGCCTCTAAGATTACCTACCTTGGTTGACAATAAATTGAGTCTAATCTAGAACTCTAGATTGGTCCAAACAATCAGTATAAATAATTAATTCACACTTTGCACTTAAATTAAATTAACACACTTTTAACAAAGGGAGAACGAGCTGGGTTGGTTGAGCCATAGCCAACCAGCTCGTTTCCCTGTTACAAAATCTAGAAACTTAGCTTCTCAGCAACACACCACCATAATATTGAAACGCAAAAATAAAATAACATGGCAAGGTCCTTTGCATTATATTCCAAAATAGAAAATGTACATTATGAGATATGAATCCAGCCCAAAAAGAGGGCGATACCAAAATAATTACCATTCACAATATTTTTGTAGCATCGCCACCATTTCCTATCTGAGTTCTACATTAAATACAAACCCTTGGGCCTACGGCCGTAACAAAAACACAACAGTAGTTTAAACTAATCCTTTCAGCTGATCTGGGTATGAACATTAGTTTTTTTGTGCTAATTTCATCTTCAAATTTAAAATTTATTTGTTGATCTTATTCTTGATGTACATAGGTTTCCTTATTGTTTATGTGTGCTAAACAGTTAAAATAACTGAGTTTTATGAGTGAATTCAAGAGCATAAAGTATGAAAATCAAATGTTGAACAGTAGCAACAAAATACATAGAAAACCATCACAATTGAATCATCAACACAAATTTTTGATGGAGTTCACCCCTCTTGGGCTACATCTCCTTGGTCCAACTTCCATGGCTTGGGCCCCTATACTAGCTCAAAAGTGACAAATTGTTGTCCACATTCACCTACAACTCCTGAAACATACTCCAATGAGTCCAAAATGTCAAAATCTATCAGAATTGACTCTTCATTCTCTCAATTTGGTCTTCAGCAGGTCTAGGCATGGCCTTCCCTCATAGTGGCCATGGGATTCCTTTTTCTTCAAAGTGACAAAAACACCTTTAGAATCTATCATCTTCCTCTGCAACATGTACCAATAGATTCATAGCATGCCAATCTGCTAGGAATGACTCTTCCTGAGCCACAATTGGTCAAAAATTGCTTAAGATATGGTCGATTTAATTTTTCCCTAGAATCCTCCTCCAAAACCGGAGAAGACTCTAGATAAGTCCACCAAAGTTGGAGGGTCTGTTGGTTTTGGGGGCACCCCTAAAACTCACCAAATATTAACTGTAGTTAATTAGCTGTTAAGCTATAGTTATGGGTAGATTATGGTGCATTAAGCATGGATTAAATTAATCTGCATTACATATGTATTATCACTAAAGCATGGTTTTAGGGGTGTAATTAACCCTACATTAAACATTAATCCGCATGTTTAAAAATATTTGCACCTATGGTTTTGGTTGCTTGGTCACATGGGGAGGGGGTTGGCCCCCTTCAAACCCCCTTTGCGTGGTCCATTTGAAAACAAATACACGTTGGAACCTAAACCAATTAAGAACCATGGTGATGGCCCAATGATAAGGGCAGAGAGTAGGTTGGGGGAGGTCATGGGGTCGAGCCCTGACCTTCGCCCAATTTGGATGTAATTCTTTTGCCACTGCTTACCATATAGTCGGACTTTGTTGTATTATCATTATTCATAGTTTAGCATATGGTTCAGACTTTGGTTAATGGCAGACTTTGTAAAATATGCCAACAGACCATAGTTTTCAAACTTTGTAAAATATACAATTTTTGCCCATATAAACTATTACTTTGACCACCATATAACATAACCAAGGTCTCTGTACTTTAGAATATTTCAAATATTTAATCCACCATAAATTCCAACCTTGCACCATAACGAAATTCAAATTCCAGGCTTAGGATAGGGTCCACCAGAGGGGGCACGTGGCAGCCCCTGGCTGCACCACGTGTCAACTTCTAGTTAGGCTACCCATCCATATAAAAAAAATCGAATTCAACCTTAGGAGAAGATATAAAAAAATTTCACCTTCAAACTAAACTAGTGAATCATGTTGTGACACTTGTCACAGTGCCATTGGGAAAAAACTAAATAATATTCCCTACATGCTGATTGGGTTTCCATGTCATCAACCTGTCATTGTTCTGCAATTTTTTTAGATGTTTAGCAAAGTGAACAACGGGCTCTATCTCCTTCATCCGGACCTCGTTTTTTATGAAACAAATTGTGTCGGATTCCTAGTGATGAGCTCTTCGTTGTCGTTTAGTTTCCAGTCAATTCTGAGCACTTTCATTTTTTATCTTTACACTGAGCACCTAATCATTCCTCCCCACTAGAAGCATTTTGGACCCCAAAATCTCTTTCATTACTGATCTTGTGGATGATGGTACTGTTCCATCACCCTTCTAGTCTCAATCCACTAAAATTTTCCCATTTTCATCAATTGGAGCTTTTCACAAAAAGTTAACTTTTTCCTTGTCTCTTGCGACCTTATCTTGATGTCATGGACACTGTCATGCTGCAATTTCCATGAATTTTCATAGAAGCAAGCTATTCTTGCAGAAACCATCTTGTTCCTACTTTGATCATTAATCAAAGGAAAATTAAAAATTGTCTCACCTTGCACATTGTTGCCATGGCGGTTCTTAACTTATCTCGCTTTCCACTTGTCAATTCTTGACCAAGTATATTCACCATTGCCATGTACCCTTTGGAAAACAAAAACAAGAATTTGTGGAACCCATGCCTTATTTTTCAAATCGCTTTATCACTTTCTCTTTGACCTTTTCACTCTCTTGCGTTGGCATCTTGTTTCCAACATTGCGCAACATTGATGTTAACTGCTGCAAATCTGTCACATCTTGTTCACCTCCTTTCATAGGAAACCTATTAGAATCCTAAAAAATCTCATTACAAGCATAAGCATATTTTTGATAGGTTTGATTCAAAACATCTCTTTGTTTGATCATTAACAATGTCAAATTCTGAATTTCATTCACTATCCTCTTCATTTTTCCTACATGTATAAGAGACAAACGTGTCTTCGTATTATGTGCTCTAACTGTGTACTCAATACTATCTTTAAAAAAGTGATACTTATTCTCATGGTAATGAAATACTGCTTTACTACCATAAATATAAGGACTGCCCAATACAATACCTGATATCTCAAGCGGCACCACATCAAGTTCAACTTCATCAAGAAAGTTTGAATTGATGGTGAATCTTAGTATGCACTTCCTTGTAATCGGCAAGTTTGCATTCTTTCATATCCACCCTAAAGGATAAGGTCTTGGATGTCTAACAGTTTCAAGGTCTAGCTACTTAACCAAGTCTTTGGAAATCAAGTTAGCTTGTGACCCACTATCAAAAAGTGTATCAATCTTGGTATGTTTAGAGACAACTCTAATATGGAAAATTTATATTCTTGTATCTTAATCTTGAGTGACATTGGAACAATTTGAAGAACTATTTCTTACTATGTTCTTACCTTTCAAACCCATGGCAGTAATATTTGTCTCATCTCCTGAATCTGACCCTAAGTAATTCTCAATTATAGCAACAATTTTCCCTTTTTCTTTGGCTTTCAGTTTGTTTAGCTTCAAATCTGGATGAAGTTGCCAACAATGTTCTTCGTCATGGACAGTCTTTCAACAGTTTTTGCATGTGAGTTTTCTTTCTCTCTTTTGATAGATCTATTTATTTTTCCTCCTCCATAAAACTTCCCCTTTCCTTTACCCTCACTATTACTTTTATCATATATTTTTTGTTTCCCGCTTGATTATAAATGTGTGGATTGAGCACAAACCTCATCTATTGTGTGGGATTAAAAATGAGAATAGTGTGCCTAAGGTAACTGTGCAAACCCCCAATGTACTTTAACAAATTTTCTTGAGAATAAATATTAATACCCAAAATAATAGCTCTTCTCCTAAACTCATGAGTATAACCTTGCACACTTTTCCCTTTCAACTGTCTAAAATTTTCCCAATCCATAATGGCCTTTTGCATGTAAGCTAAGGGATATGATTTCCTTTTAATGGCAGCAATCAAAATTGACCAAGACATAGAGATCTTACCATAGTTTTTAATCTCTTCTTGAGTCCTTGCTTCCCACCATACAAGTGCATATCCTTCCATCTTCAAAGAAGCCAATTGAATCTTTATGTCATCTTCATGAAGGTTCTGAATTCTACAATACACCTCCAATTGATGTATCCAATTGTCCAATATTTTTTCATTTACCTCGCCATTAAACAATTGAAGCTAAAATTTGACATCAAGTTTGAGTAAGGGTGTTTTTCCCTTTGTGGATTTTGAGTGAGTGTGAGTTATTTTTATGGTGGAAGTGGAAGATGATGTTGATGGACATGATGAGGATGATGAAGATGGTGGAGATGAAGGCGTATTTCCTCCACTTCCCTTTGAACTCTTCTCTTCATCCTTCTTATCATCTAAAGTTCCTTCTCCATGTGGAGGCTTAGAACCTTCTCCTATCACTCCAGTAGTAAATGCATCAAACATAATTTTGACCATCCTCTTTATGAAATTGAAGTCTCTCTTGACATAATCCTCTTCTGAATGACCTTCAGTTTCTCCAACACCTAACATGATGGCTATGGATTCAAGCTCAACTTTTGGTGCTTGTACCTCTTCAATCTCAGCTTCTGAGACAAAACTTGAGGTGCTTCAAGTGCAGTTGTGAGTGAAAATTTGGTTGAATATGGTGCTCTTGTAGCTCTCCTTCTTCTGGTCCTAATCTCAGGACTTGCAACCAACAATTTCCCTTCACCTCTCTACAAATTTAACCTTGTCAGCATCACAAATTTGCAACCATTAAACTTGCACAAAACTCAAGAAACTATCAAGCAAATAACCTTGCCTTTAAACTAAAATAAATACCAACTTGATCTGAGTATGAATGTTAGTTTTGTTGTGCTAATTTCATATTCATATTTAAAATTTATTTGTTGATCTTATGCTTGATGTACATAGGTTTCCTTGTTGCTTATGTGTGTTAAACATGTAAAATAATTGAGTTTTATGAGTGAATTTAAGAGCATAAAGTATGAAAATAAAATGTTGAATAGAAGCAAAAAAATACATAGTAAACCATCACAATTGATCGATCAACACAAAGTTTTGATGAAGGATTTCACCCATCCTAGGCTACATCTCCTTGGTCCAGCTTCCCTGGTTTGGGCCCCTGTATTAGCTCAAAAGTGAAAAAATTGATGTGTACATTCACCTACAACTCCTTAAACATCCTCCAATGAGTCCAGAATGTCAAAAGATATTAGAAATGACTCTTCATTGTCTCAATTTGGTCTTCAGCTGATCTAGGCATGGCCTTCCCTCCTGGAGGCCCTAGGCTTAATTTTTATTCAAAGTGAAAAAAACACCTTTATAATTTCTCATCTGCCTCTGAATCTTGTACCAATGGATTCATAGTATGCCAATCTACTAGGAATGACTCTTCCTAAGACAAAATTGGTCGAAAATTTCTCAAGATATGGTTATAGATTTTAGATTTTTGTAGTGTGAGCTTTGAGTTGTTAAGTTCGGAATCTCCACAGTGAGCATTTTTACATCTACGTTACGGGTCTAGAACAAGATCCATCATCAGAATTTGTCCTGATGATGGGTCTTGTTCTAGACCCAAAAGCAAGTAGGCCGTAAAAATCGCGTGAGACTCAAAGATATGGTTAATTTAATTTTTCCCTAGAGTCCTCCTCCAAAACTGGAGAAGACTCCAGAGAAGTCAGCCAAAGTTGGAGTGTCCTCTGGTTTTGGGGGCGCCCCTAAAACTCTGCCAAATATTAAGTGCAGTTAATTAATTGTTAAGTTTGAGTTATGGGTAGATTATGGCGCATTAAGCACGTATTAAATAAATTTGCATTACATATGGATTAGCACTAAACCATGGTTTTAGGGGTGTAATTAACCCCGCATTAAACATTAATCCGCATGTTTAAAAATCCCCACACATGTGGTTTTGGTTGCTTGGTCACATGGGGAGGGGGTTGGCACATGGGATTAACCCCCTCCAAACCCCCCACTACTCGGTCCATTTGAAAACAAATACAAGTTGGAACCTATACCTATTAAGAACAATGGTGATGGCCCAATGGTAAGGGCAGAGAGAAGGTTGGGGGAGGTCGTGGGGTCAAGCCCTGACCTCTGCCTAGTTTGGATGTAATACATTTGCCACCACTTACCATATAGTCAGACTTTGATGTATTATCATTATTTTGAGTTTAGCATATGGTTTGGACTTTGGTTAATGGCGGACTTTGTAAAATATGCCAACGGACCATAGTTTTCGTACTTTGTAAAATATGCAATTCGTGCCCATATAAATTATTACTCCGGCCACCATATAACATAACCAGGGTATTTAAACTTTAGAATATTTCAAATATTTGATCCACCATAAGTTCCAACCTTGAACCATAATGAAATTCAAATTCCATGCTTCAGATAGGGTCCACCAGAGGGCACATGTGGCAGACCTTGGTTGCACCACGTGTCAACCTCTGGTTGGGCTATCCATCCATATAAAAAAAATTGAATTCAACCTTACGAGGAGATATAAAAAAATTTCACCTTCAAAATAAACTAGCAAATCATGTTATTGCCACTGGGAAAAAAATGAAGAATATTCCCTGCATGCTAACTAGGGTGCCATGTCATCAACCTATCATTATTTTGCAATTTTTTTAGTTGTTTAGGAAAACTAACAACAAGCTCTATCTCCTTCTTCCAGACCTTATTTTCGACAAAAGGAATTGCGTTGGATTCCTGGCGACGAGCTCTTCCTTGTTGTTAAGTTTCCAATCAATTGTGAGCACTTTCACTTTTGAGCTTTTACACTGAGCACCTGATCATCGACTATTACAAAATGCTAATTTGAGGCATATTGATGGAATCCTGATCTTTAATATATGTTGATTTCTCTCCCAATTCGAGCCCAACTTGTGATGAACAGATCTTTAACGAAATATCTGCATGGTTGATGAGCTGTCACGGGAGTGCAGGAACCACCAGCGGTGCAGGTATCCTACGGGAAAATTTGCAAGAATCCTACCAAAAAAAGTGCAGGAACGCGAGGTGTGGGAATTGACGTGTGGTGTGGGAGTGCATGGTGCTAGAATCCGTGGTGCAGGAATTGACTCATGGTGCGGGAGTGCTTGGTGTAGGAACTTGGCCTATATTAGAATAGGCATATAATCAACTTTGTAAAGTTTCAAAGACACAAACTATTATTAATGATGCTTTTAATGTTTAAATATATTTAAAACAAGGGAATAGAAAATACTTACTTATTATCTCCAAGAATGCACAAAACTACGATAATAAATTATTCAAGCTAAACAAAAGCATGAGGGATTTCGAGTAAAAGGTGATATAAAGCAAGCAAAAATAGAGGCCAAACAATTATACTTGATGGCGATGTTATTAATGAGGTATGTAATGGCAACTAAGAACTTCATTAGCATATAGAGGGTTTGAGTGGAGGTAGGGATGGTGGTTGTTGGAGTGTGTTCCACACCCTACATTTGTCATCTCATTGTTATCGTGTGGCATTTACCCCATTCTAGGAGAGGGATAACGTAACCCAATCCCATCATGATAAATTCCTTGCGGAGCTAGCATTATGGGAGAGGTACAGCATTATGTTAGTAACTGAGATGGATTGGTTTCTGATGTGCAGATTGGTTATTGTAGTGAAGGATATTGAAAATAAATATTGCTAGCTCATGGATGAGTGCTTGAACCATGGGAGGATTGTGGGTTTCAAACAATGTGTCATACATCACACTTTTTTGTGCCTAGACCTTGCATGCAGAGGAAAATGTTGTTTAATATTGGGTGCTAAGACGTCATTCCTCCATTATAAGTGCATGGGAACGCTATCAGGGTGGAAAATTTGCAAATATACTTGGGGTGGTGTAGAGGTTTCCTTATTTCTCACCGGCTCTTGGTTGCCATATCATGTATACTTATTTTTTTAGGGTGGCTACCTTCATTTCCTTCGTCAGTTTTTGGATACCTTCATTTTTGTTTCTATGATGACAGATAATTGTCTTTGTCTGTACAGTGTTGTGAAAGCAAGAGAGGGACAACGTTTTTTGTAGTATTCCTTCATTACATAGGAATTGGTCATGCCTTTGAGCTGGTGGTAGTTCTCCCTACCTCGTTGCTTCAAGGCTCTAACTCGGTGGGGATTTCCTTTAGTTTCCTGGTTTTGGTTTGTGGGGCTTGGTACCCAGGTTATGTTTCCATCTAGTTTTAAAGGTGTTAAGTTAGTTTCAAAGTCTCTCTGAAAGTGTTTTCCCTCAGTTGATTTGTTCTGGTTAGTGGAGTTGGGTAGCCGCAAAAATTTTCTATTTCATTTCAAAGTTGTTAATTTTGTTATCAATTTCCTTTGTTGATATATCTCTATGGTAGTTTCCTTGTTTTTTGTCTTCCCAATGGGGGTTCATTCAGTGGTCTAGGTTGATGATGTTTTAATATACGGGTGACATCCCTTATTGTTCACTCTTCTCAAGCCTCCTCATTCTCAAATTCTGGTACCCTTTCTCTTATGGGGGGATTCATATAATTATATTCCTCAGGTATCGATCCTCATCATAAAGCATTTGGTTAAGAGGATTTGGGTTGGTATTTATTGTTTCACATAGCCTTTATTACTATATAATTTTTTATGGTGATGGTCTCTGGGTACAATCAATTCCTTTAGTTCTGATAGTTTACTATCCTTTTGTTTCGCAAGGGTTTAGAGTCCATTTGTGTTGTGAGTTATACTTGTTGACACTGGTATTTATGGCTTCTAAACAGAGAATTCCAAGCCGCAGAGGTGGTGTGACTCAATGAAACTCTCATGGTCATAAATGCTCCCTTACTCACTACAAATTCTTTTGTTGCTTCTTCTCTTAAGGGGAATTCCTCTCCTCTATCTCTTGTCATCATCTCAGATTGAAGCAATAGCCACATTTTTGGCACTCTCTTTTTTTCAAGTGGAAGCTTATGTGAACTTGAGGTGGTGATGGTTGTCCCCTTAGGTGGCGTAATGGTCAACTCCTATATTTTTGGTTCCATGTTAAACAAATTTTGTTTTTCTTTTTTACTATGAATCGATTGATTTTATCCTTCCTAGTATTTTTACAAATGTACTTGTGATCGCCATGATATAATCAGGCTCATATAGCTTGGTTCTTTTATGTTTCATGTATGTTGATTTTTTTAGCATCAGAAAGTGCTCTAAGTCTCAAATTTGGTGTGGAGGCTTAGACACTTGTATTTCAAAGAACCTAGAAACTGTTTGTGGAAATTCCACTCGGTTCATGTTTTATTGAAATAATTAATTATTTTATTAGGGATCCTAAGTCTAAACTTTGGGGAATTAAATAATTAAAGGGTATTAATAAAATGAAGTGTAAATATTCTAGATAATGAAGATCCAAACATGTTTTAATCGTAGCCATCGATTAAACATCTAATGTGGCTTGTTGATTTGTCAACGAGAAGACTATAAAGGAAGGCTTGAGGGTCATTTGGAAAGGACACGAAGACACTGAATTGATCTAAGTTCGAAATTTCTTGATCCAAGTGGATATTGGTGGCCACCCACCTATTCCATTTGGACTTGCACCATCAATTCTTTCAGTTTTTAAGTTTCAACACAACTTACTATTTATAGCAATTTTTCGGGTCATAAACTTCTGGATTTTCAGGCCCTAATGATCTAGGTAGATATTGCTAGCCACCCACCTATTCCATTTGGACCCCCAACATCGGTTCTTTCAATTTTCAGTTTCATCACAACTTACTATTTATAGCATTTTTCTGGGTCTTGAACTTCCAGAGCCGTTTTGAGGCCCTAAACGATGTTTTTTGGGAAAACCGGGAGAAACATGGGTCCATGGATGGATGTTGCTCACTCAAAATTTGTAGTGCTCGGATAGATCTTTCTAACAAGGTATTGAGCATGTAAAACGTAGATCATATGCCAAAGTTACGTCCCTGGGAACATTGATGCACCAATTTACACAAACAGGGCCCACAGTTTTGGCGCTTCATCTCCTAGGGTTAGGTTTTTGGATGTTTAGGGTTTTCTATTGTTTCTTAACAGTAAATAGGCCTTTGAGCCTCATTTTAACAAGTTTCATAGGCTTGTAGCTGCCACATCTCTTCTCATAGATAAGCTACCAACACCCTAGCTAGTTTATTTCCATTATGTTGGTAAGCATATTTCTATTATTTGATATTAATGAAATGAAGTATTATTTCCACTTCATCTCTGTGTTTATTTCTATTTTTGTTTTTTATTTTATTCCTACATAAATCCAGATCAGTGGTATCAGAGCAGTTTTCTCTTTCTTTGTTTTTCTTTGCATATCCCCAAGGAGGTCAGGGTATAAGGAGTTAGGGCTCGATCTGTTTGAACCCTTGCAAGATCAGACTCGCAAACCCCGACGACCTCCCATGGCGGAAGAAAAGAAAGATGAGGGAGTAGGAGATCCTATCAAAATATTTCTTAAGGAGGCCCACGAGAAACAAAGGAACGCAATGATGGATAAATTTTCTCAGATCCTTCAACATTTGTCCACCTACGGTGCATACACATCCAACAACCACTCTAGAGGTTCCACTCCCTTCAAGCTACAAGTAAACTTTGATATTCATGTATTTTAAGGCTAGATAGATGTAGATTCCTTAGATAGATGGTTGAATATTCTGTAAGGTTATTTATCGGTCCATTATTTCTACAACCAGGAAAAGGTTATTTTTTCACTCCACAAAGTCAGCCCCCGTGTCAAAGATTGGTGGGAAACCTCAGTGTGAGAAAAAGGACGAGAGGGAACCCTCTTTCTTCTCAACTGCACCCACTTGGAATTCATTTTGAGATGGCATCAATGAACAATATTACCCCATGGGGAGTAATGAGGACAAGTACATCCAATGGACCATGATGTGGCAACAAAGGGATCAAGATGTGCACGAACTGACGAATTTGTTCCATACCCTGCGCACAAATTTGGGTATTAAATATTCAGAGAGAAATTTGGTGCTCAAGTACCACAGCTGTCTATAGAGACACATTTAGGAGGAAATGGATTTCCTCGACATTACCTTGCTTGGCACGACATATCGTTATGCCGCCAAGATCGAGCAGAAATTTAAGCAGCAGAAGCAAGACTTTGGATCCGTGAATCCAAAGTTGAGGGAAGGCACCCTTGAACCAAAGAACAAGGGGCAGAGCCAAAGCAAGGTGACTCAGAACACCACCACAAATCCAAAGAAGGACATGGGGAACTGGTGTGAATTTCGTAATAGCCCCACTCACAGCAAAAACGAGTGTTGGGACAAACAATCATTGGTGGTCGAACTAATGGCTCCTGAATCAAATGCATGTTCTAATCTGGAGCCAGAACTAGACAAGGGAGATGACAAAGGGAATCAAATCGTTGATGTGGACCCCAGTTCCATTATTGCCACCACCAAGCTCCAGAGGGAGGATCCAGAGGAGGGGGAGCGCCTCTTCTATTCGCAGATGTGGGTGACAGGTTCTCCACTACAATTTCTTGTCGATGGTAGAAGCCAAAAGAACCTCATTTCAGTAGAGTATGTGAAGCAGCTTGGCCTACCGACCATAGCACACCTACAGCCATATACCATCAGGTGGCTTCACCCAGGGAGAGATCTCCACATCCGCCAGCAATGCTACCTTCCGTACAACATCAAGCCATTAACAGATGAGGTATTGCGTGATGTTGCTCCTCTTGATGTAGCTAATGTATTATTGGGCCAACGATACTTTTCGAGGTGACATGTTGTGTATGAGTCTAGGCCTTGTTTTGTTATTACTTTGGGAAATAAATTTTACATGATACCAGAGGTAGTAACGCCTCCTACCATCTCCTTGACTATTACAAAACAACATAGTAAGATTGTTTCCCAAAATAGGAAATTTATTTTCCTTACAACTCGCTCACAAGGAAAGAAGAATATTGTGTCCACAGCCTAAAAACAGGGCTCCCTTACATGGCTACAGCAGATGGACAAAGTCATGGAGGAATGCGAGGACACTTTCTCCTCACCCACAGAGGTTCCTCTACACTGTTAGGACAAGCACTCCATTGATCTGACCCCCGACGCAATGCCGCCTGACATTTCCATACCTCATGTGACTACACATAAAGAATCCACACATGTATTGTCTGAGGCAACCAAATTTATTGAACGCATCCAGCAGGTCCACAACATCCTGGAAAAATCCAATATCAAGTTCAGCAGAATTTTCCTCTCATGGATGAACTTAATGCAATGGGGAAAATTGCTTCCTAAGGGGGATGAATGATCCAGCTGAATATTGGTGGCCACCCACATATTCCATTTGTACCCACACCATCAATTCTTTCATTTTTTTGGTTTTAGCGCAACTTACTATTTTTAGCAATTTTTTGGGTCATGAACTTCTGGAGCCGTTTTGAGGCCCTAATGATCTAGGTGGGTATTGGTGGCCACCCACCTATTCCATTTGAACCCCCACCATCGATTCTTTGAGTTTTTCAGTTTCAGCACAACTTACTATTTTTAGTAGTTTTTCGTCTGGAACCGTTTTGAGGCCCTAAACGATGTTTTTTAGGAAAATTGGGAGCAACATGTGTCCATGGTTTGATGATACTCACTCAAAATTTTAATTCCTTGGACAAATATTTCTAACGAGGTATTGAATGTATCAAACGGAGATCGTATGCCAAATTTACGTCCCTGGGAAGATTGATGTACCAATTTACCCAAACGACACCCACAGTTTTGGCACTTCATCTCCTAGGGTTAGGTTTTTGGATGTTTAGGGTTTTCTATTGTTTCTGATCTAGATTTATTCAAGAATGCAATAGAATACACATATAACCATAAATATAAAAATGCAGTGGAAATAACACTTCATTTCATTAATATCAAAGAACTAAAATTTGCTTACAGACACAATGGAAATAAACTAGCTAGGGCGCTGGTAGCTTATCTCTGAGAAGAGATGTGGTGGCTACAAGCCTCTAAAATTTGTGTTAAAATGAGACTCGAATGCCTATATATTATTGAGAAACAATGGAAAACCCTAAACATCCAAAAACCTAACCTTAGGAGATGAAACGCGAGAATATGGGCCCCCTCGAGGTAAATTGGTACATCAATTTCCCGGGGTTGTAACTTTGGCATATTATCTATGTTTGACGCACATGATACATCATTAGAAATATCTATCTAAGAAATACAACTATTGATAATGGATATTAATTCTAGAATGGACTCATATTTTCCAGAGAAGCGATGGCCAAAAAACGTCGTTTAGGGCCTCAAAACGGCTCTGAAAGTTCAAGACCCTAAAAACTGCTAAAAATAGTAAATTGTGCTATAATTAAGGAAACTGAAAAATAGAAAGAAAAAATGGTGGGGCCCCAAGTGGAATATGAGGATGGCCACCAATATCCACCTGGATCATTTCTCCCCCTAGGAAGTAATGGTCCCCATTGCGTTGAGTTCCTCCATCAGATGAGGAAACTTCTGCTAAACTTGGCCCCTGGTGAACCACTTGCCTTGGTGCAGGAGTTGGCCAGCTTTGACAACCCGATACAGTTGGCTATTTTGCTGGCGAGTGTTCTTGATTTGCATGTCCATGATATAATATGTGGTAACCTGTTCCATGCAGTCTAGGTTTAACTCTGTTGGTGTGAGTTGTTCAGCAATGTCAGAGGTGTCCAGTAGAGGTGGGAAATAGGGCTGAAAGCGGTCCACATTGAATACTGGGTGCATACCAAGGAATGATGTAATATTGAGCTTAAAGGCATTTTTCCCTACAGCCTTGGTGATGGTGTACAACCCATATTGGAGCAGGTGAAGCTTACAGTGGGGTCCAGTGAGGCGCTCCTTTTGCAAATGTAGCCACACTTTGTCACCCACGTGGAAGTGGTGTGGCACCCGATGTTGATCATGTCGTTGCTTGTACTTAGCATTGGGTCTATCCAATATGTCATGAACCTACTAGCATATGTGATGAATGTGTTCAATGAAGTTGTTTGCTTTGTCAACTTCAGAGTGGACATGATCCGAATTGGCCTGAGTAGCCACAAATTTCATGGTTACGTCAATGGGACATAGTGGCTGGAACCCAGGCCTACCTGAAAGGGGTTGTGTCCAGTTGAGTTGTGGAGAGTCCGATTATAACTATTTTGTACATAGGTAAGGCTCTCATCCCATGTGTGTGGATGCTTTGAATTGTACATGCACACA
Source organism: Pinus albicaulis (assembly GCA_034641835.2). NCBI lineage: Eukaryota > Viridiplantae > Streptophyta > Pinopsida > Pinales > Pinaceae > Pinus > Pinus albicaulis. Next base: position 1,688,228,200 of record CM076584.1, read on the forward strand.
ATGTGTACTATCATCCTGTTGATGATCTCTGTCTAGCCATCAGTTTGGGGATGGAAAGTTGTGGACTTGGTGAGCTTGGTGTCCAGCATTAACCAGAGGTTGGAACAAAATGTGTTGAGGAACCTGCTATCCCAATCTAAGATGATAGACTGTGGGATCCCAAAGTGCACCCACATTCGTTCAAAGAAGAGTTTAGTAGTGGCTTCTGCTATGATATTCTTCTTGCAAGCCAACGTAATGGTTATCTTTGAGAATTTGTCGATGACCACGAAAACACAGTCATTTCCATGATTAGTAGAAGGAAGGCTCGACATGTAATCCATGGAGATGGATTATGAAGGTTGACTAGGGGTAGGTAGCAGATTATAGAGGCCTTTCTTCTTGATGGTTGGTTTGGAAATGGAGCAAGCAGTGGAGGATCTAATGTACTTCCCAACATCCTATCAAAGGTTCAGCCAATAGAAATACTTCTGCAATACTGTCACTATTTTCTCAACCCCGAAATTCCTAGCGACTCGACTGTAGTGTGCTTTCCAAATAATCTTGGCATGCTCACTTGAAGGAACACAAAGGTGTCCCAAGTGACATAGCAATGCATCTTAGAGGTGAAAATTTGGAACTTTCATACCTTCAAGAGTGTCTTGTATGTGTGGCAAAATTTCAGAAAGATCTTGTAGAGAAGCGACCAATCAGAAGTATCATGCCCACAAGAGTTGAGAATGGTGGTTAGCGCCACGATCGGTGGTCGGCTGAGGTATTCTACAACATTATTGGTGTTTCCCTTCTTATACTTTATGTTCAAATGAAATTGTCGCAGATATGTGGACCACTTCTATTGGTGATCTTCTGCCACTTCCCTTGTGTCTGTATGAACTACAGGGGTCGGTGGTCTATGTGGATGACCGTTTCCTTCCCCAAAATGTAATGCTTCCATTGGCATCACGCCTGCACAATGGAATACATTTCTTTTTCATAATTAGGATACTTGTAGACTGTGTCGGAAAGTGCTGTAAGAACTGCCCCAATAGCATAGTTAGAGGGATCTATCTTGATACAAAATGGTTGTTGCAAGTCTAGTAATGTGACCATGGGGAAGAGTAGAGGCGATTATTCAATTTTACGAACGCCTTTTGTTAATATTCCGACCAAAAGGATTTTGTTTTCGCTCCTCCCTTGCCGACTTGACTCAAAGGCCAAGTGATATGAGAGAATCCCAACACGAGCCTGCAATAGAAATTAGCGAGACCTAGAAAGTTGTGAAGCTCTATTAGAGTGGTTGGGGCCGGGTAGTCCTGAATTGCTTGGTTCTTGGTTGGATCCATAAGCACCCCCCATTCATCAATAATGTATCTCAGATACTAAACCTGGGTCATGCCAAAGGTGAACTTATCCAAATTGGCACACAACTTGTGTTGCCGCAGTTTTTGGAGGACCTATCGGATGTGGTGGAAGTGCTCTTCCCAACTCTGGCTAAAGATCAGGATGTCATCCAAGTACACTACTACAAATGGGTTGGTGAATGGCCACAAGTTGTCTTCCATCAGCCTCATGAAGGTTGCAGGAGCATTCGTTAACCCAAAAGGCATGACCAGCCATTCGAAAATGCCCTCCTTGGCTTTGAAGGCAGTCTTCCACACATCAAAGGGTTTGATTGGTACCTAGTGATATCAAGACTTAAAGACAATCTTGCTGAAATATTACGCCCCTTTGATTTGATCCAGAAGGTCATCAATCCATGGGATCGGATACCTATTCCGGACAGTGATCTTTTTCAACACTTGATAGTCAATCCAGAGTCTCCAAGTCCCATCCTTCTTCTGCACTAACACGATCAGGCTCCGATAGGGCGATGAACTCGGCAAGATGTGACTTTTCTGCAACAGCTCCTAAAATTTCTTCTTGATTTCATCGTTCTCCATAACAGAGCATTGATAGATCATTCCATTGGGCAGTGGCACACCTAGGGTCAGATCGATGGGGTGCTCAACCTGACAGTGCAAAGGAACCCCTATCGGTGAGGTGAAGATGTCCCCGTACTCCTCCACGACCTTGTTCATTTGTTGTTGTCATGTGGAGGATCCCTATCTAGAGGTTGTGGCCACAGTCTTCTTCTTGCCTCGGGGGCATATCATCATGAAAAAAAAAATTCTCAGTTTTGGAAATGATCTTACTACATTGTTTTACAATAACCAAAGAGATAGCCACAGGCAGTGGTACTTCTGGTATCCTGTACAACTTATTATCAAAAGTAACAATAAAAACACGAGGCCACGAATCATACACATCATGTCACTTCCAGAACTATGGTTGGCCTAATAATACATCAAAAACATCAAGAGGAGCAATTTCACATAACAACTCATCTGCGAACGGCTTGATGTCATAGAGAAGGCGACATTGTTGGCTGACGCAGAGATCTTATCCTTGGTGAAGCCACTCAATGGTGTATGGATGTGGGTCTTCTATGGTCGGGAAGCCCAAATGCTTCACGAACTCTGCTGAAATGAAGTTCTTTTAACTCCCACTGTCGACAATGAACTATAGTGGGGAACCCTTTACCCACATCTATGAGTGGAAGAGACGCTCCTCCTCCTCCTCTGGATCTTCTGGTTCCTCCTTCTAGATCTTTGCAGTGGCTGCAGTGGCGTTGAGCTCTACATCAATAATCTGCTTCCCTTTTTCATTCCCCTTTTCAGGTTTTGATTTAGAGTCGAAGCATGCATATGATTCAAAATCCCTCATCTCGGCCACCAGTGACTACTTGGCCCGACACTCACTTGTGTTGTGAGTGGAGCTCTTATGGAACTCACACCACTTTCTCGTGTTCTTTGGCTTCGTGGTGTTGTTCTTTGCTTGCAGCTTTGGTAGGTTATCTTGGGCCACCATGCCTTGGCTTTGTCCTTTTTTCTGTGGTTTGGGAGAACCTTTCCCTTGATTTTGATTCGCAAATCCAATGTCTTGCTTCTTCTGTTTGAATTTCTGCTCAATCTTGGTAGCATATTGGTATGTCGTACCAAGTGAGGAGATGTAGAGGAACTCCATTTCCTTCTGAATGTATCTTTGCAGACAACTGCAGTACTTCAGCACCAAATTTTTCTCTGAATCTTTGATACCTAACTTTGTGCGTAGGGTATGGAATGGATTCGTCATCTCATGTACATCCTGATCCCTTTGATGTCGCAACGTAGTCCATTGTATGTACTTGTCCTCGTAGCTCCCCACGAGATAAATATTGTTCCTTGATGGCATCTCGGAAATAATTCCAAGTGGGTACAACCGAGAATAGAGAGGGTTCCTCCTCATCCTTTTTCTCACAGTAGGTTTCCCACCAGTCCTTGACATGGGGGGTAGCTTTGAGGAGTGAAAAAATAATCTTCTCTCAGTCAGAAAAGTCATGAACTAAGAAATATCCTTCTAATATATTCAACCATCTATCTACGGTGTCTGCATCTATTTGGTCCTCAAATATGGGAATTTCAAATTTTACTTGTACCTTAAAAGGATTTGCTCCAGAGTTGTTACTAGATGCAGATGCGCCGCCAATGGGCAGTCGTTGAAGGATCTGGACAAATTTATCCATCATCGTGTTCCATTGTTTTTCGAGGGCCTCCTCGAGAAATATTTTGATAGGATCTCATGCTCCCTCATATTTCTTTTTGTCCCCCATGGGTGGTTTTTGGGGTTTGCGAGGCTGATCTTGCAAAGGTTCAACCAGATCAATCCCTAACTCCTTATACCTCGACCTCGTTGGGGACATGCAAAGAGGATTGAGAAAGAGAAGATTGCTTTGATACCACTGATCCAAATTTATGAAGGAATGAAACAGAATACACATATAACCATAAATATAAAAATGAAGTGGAAATAACACTTCATTTCATTAGTATCAAAGAACTGAAATTTGTTTACAGACAAAATGGAAATAAACTAGCTAGGTCGTTGGTAGCTTATCTCTAAGAAGAGATGTAGTGGCTACAGGCCTCTAAAATCTGTGTTAAAATGAGGCTCGAAGGCCTATATATTATTAAGAAATAATGGAAAACCCTAAACATCCAAAAACCTAACCCTAGGAGATGAAAGGCCACAATATGGACCCCATTGGGGTAAATTGGTAAATCAATTTCTCAGGGTCGTAACTTTGGCATACTATCTCTATTTGACACACATGATACATTGTTAGAAAGATCGATATGAGGGCTACAACTGTTGATAGTGAATATTAAGTCTAGAATAGACTCATTTTTGCCAGAGAAGCGATGTCCAAAAAATGTCATTTAGGACCTCAAAATGGATCCAAAAGTTCAGGACCCGAAAAACTGCTAAAAATAGTAAACTGGGCTATAATTAAGGAAACTGAAAAACTGAAACAAACAATGGTGGGGCCCCAAGTGGAATAGGCGGGTGGCCACCAATATCCACCTGGATCAGTTTCTCAACAATAAATAGGCCTTCGAACCTCATTGTAACATAGTTCAGAGGCTTGTAGCCACCACATCTCTTCTCAAAGATAAGCTACCAGCACCCTAGCTAGTTTATTTCCATTATGTCTATAAGCATATTTCTGTTATTTGATATTAATGAAATGAAGCATTATTTCCACTGCATCTCTTTGTTTATGTCTATTTCTATATTTTATTGCGTTCCTGGATAAATATGGATCAGTGGTATCAGAGTGGTCTTCTCTTTCTTTATTTTTCTTTGCATATCCCCAATGAGGTCAAGGTATAAGGAGTTAGAGCTCGATCTGGTTGAACACTTGCAATATCATCCTCGCAAACCCCAATGACCTCCCATGGCAAAAGAAAAGAAAGATGAGGGATCAGGAGATCCTATTAAAATATTGCTCGAGGAGGCCCTCGAGAAACAAAGGAACACAATGATGGATAACTTTCTCAGATCCTTCAATGAATTCCCATCTACGGTGCATATGCATCCAACAACCACTCTGGAGGTGCCACTCCCTTCAAGGTATAGGGAAACTTTGGCATTCCTATATTTGAAGGCCAGATAGATGTAGACGTCATAGATAGATGGTTGAATTTTCTAGAAGGGTATTTCTCGGTCCATGATTTCTATGACAGAGAAAACATTATTTTTTCACTCCTCAAAGCCACCCCCCATGTCAAATATTGGTGGGAAACCTAATGTGAGAAAAAGGACGAGAGCGAACCCTCTATGTTCTCATTTGAACTCACTTGGAATTCATTCCAAGATGGCATCAAAGAACAATATTACCCATTAAGGAGCTATGAGGACAAGTACATCCAATGGACCACGCTGCGGAAACAAAGGGATCAAGATGTGCATGAACTGACGAATTTTTTCCATACCCTACACACAAAGTCGGGTATTAAAGATTCAAAGATACATTTGGTGCTCAAGTATCATAGCTATCTGCACAGGCACATTTAGGATCAAATGGAGTTCCTCAACATTACCTTGATTGGCATGGCATATTGCTATAATGCCAAGGTCGAGCAGAAATTTAAGTAGAAGAAGCGAGACTTTGGATCCTTGAATCCAAAGCCAAGGAAAGACGCCCCCAAACCACAAAACAGGGGGCAGAGCCAAAGCAGGGTGACTCAAAACACCACCACAAATCCAAAGAAGGACACATGGAAGTGGTGTGAATTTCATAACAACCCCACTCTCAGCACAAACAAGTGTCGGGCCAAACAATCGCTGGTGGTCGAAATGAAGGTGCCTAAATCAGATGCATGTTCTAATCTGGAGCCAGAACCAAACAAGGGAGTTGACAAAGTGAATCAAATCATTGATGCAGACCCCAATGCCATTTTTTCCACCACCAAGCTCCAGAGGGAGGATCTTGAGGATCCAAAGGAGGGGGAGCGCCTCTTACATTTGCAGATGTGGGTGAAGGATTCTCCACTTCAATTTCTTGTCGATAGTAGAAGCCAAAATAACCTCATTTCGGAAGAGGTCATGATGTGGCTCAGCCTACTGACCATAGCACACTCACAGCCATATACCATCAGGTGGCTTCACTTAGGGAGAGATCTCCCCGTCCGCCAACAGTGTCACCTTCCGTACAACATCAAGCCATTCACGGATGAGTTATTATGTGATGTAGATGATGTATTATTGGGCCAACGATACTTGTGAAGGTGACATGTTGTCTATGAGTCTAGGCCTCGTTTTTTTGTTATTACTTTGGGAAATAAATTGTACAGGATACCGGAGGTAGTACCGCCTCCTGCCATCTCCTTAACTATTGAAAAACAACACAGTAAGATTGTTTCCCAAACCAGGAAATTTATTTTCCTTACAACTCCCTCACAGGGAAAGAACAAGATTGTGGCAATAGCCCCGAAACAAGGCTCCCCTGCATGGCTATAGCATATGGACAAATTCATGGAGGAATACGAGGACACTTTCTCCTCACCCACAGAGGTTCTTCTATATTGTCAAGACAAGCACTCCATAAATCTAACCCTCGGTGCACCACTGCTTGATGTTTCCATACCTCAGGCGACTACACAGAAATAATCCACACATGTATTGTCTAAGGCAACCAAATTTATTGGACGCATCAATCACGTCCGCCAACAGGTCTATGACATCTTGGACAAATCCAATACCAATTTCAGCAAAACTTACCTCTCATAGAGGAACTTAACGCACTCGGGACCATTTCTTCCTAAGGAGGGAGGAATGATCCAGGTGGATATTTGTGGCCACCCACCTATTCCATTTGGACCCGCACCATCAATTCTTTCATTTTTTTAGTTTCAGCACAAATTACTATTTTTAGTAGTTTTTCGAGTCATGAACTTTTAGAGCCATTTTGAGGCCCTAATGATCCAGGTGGATATTGGTGGCCACCCACCTATACCATTTGAACTCCCACCATCAGTTGTTTCATTTTTTTAGTTTCATCACAACTTACTATTTTTAGTAGTTTTTTGGGTCCTCAACTTCTAGAGTCGTTTTGAGGCCCTAAACGACGTTTTTTGGGAAACCCAAGAGAAACATAATTTCATGGACTGATGTTGCTCACCATTTCATGGACTGATGTTTCTCACTCAAAATTTTTATTCCTTGGATAGATCTTTCTAACAAGGTATTGAGCGCATCAAACAGAGATCGTATGCCAAAGTTACGTCCCCAGGAATATTGATGTACCAATTTACCCAAACAGGGCCCACAGTTTTGGCGCTTCATCTCCTAAGGTTATTTTTTTGGATGTTTAGGGTTCTCTATTATTTCTAAACAATAAATAGGCCTTCGAGCCTCATTATAACATAGTTCTAAGGCCTGTAGCCGCCAAATCTCTTCTGAGAGATAAGCTACCAGCACCCTGGCGAGTTTATTTCCATTATGTCTGTAAGCATATTTCTATTATTTGATATTAATGAAAGGAAGTATTATTTCCACTACATATCTTTGTTTATGTCTATTTCTGTATTTTATTGCATTCTTGCATAAATTCGAATCAGTGGTATCGTAGCGATCTGATCTTTCTCTATTTTTCTTTGCATATCCCCAACGAGGTCAGCGTATAAGGAGTTAGGGCTCGATCTCGTTGAACCCTTCCAAGATCAGCCTAGCAAATCCTAAAAACCTCTCATGGTGGAAGAAAATAATGACGAGGGAGCAGGAGATTCTATCAAAATATTTCCTGAGGAGGCCCTCGAGAAACAAAGGAACACAATGATGGATAACTTTTCTCAGATCCTTCAACCACTACCCACCTACGGCGCATCTGCATCCAACAACCGCTCTGGAAGTGCCACTCCCTCCAAGTTACAAGTAAACTTTGACATTCATGTATTTGAAGGCTAGATAGATGAAGAGGCCATAGATATATGGTTTAATTTTCTATAAGGGTATTTCTCAGTCCATGATTTCTCCGACCGAGAAAATATTATTTTTGCACTTCTGAAAGCTACCCCCCATGTCAAAGATTGGTGGGAAACCTACTGTGAGAAAAAGGACGAGAGGGAACCCTCTCTGTTCTCAGCCACACCCACTTGGAATTCGTTCTGAGATGGCGTCACGGAACAATATTACCCCATGGGGAGCTGTGAGGACAAGTACATCCAATGGACCAGGCTACGTCAATAAAGGGATCAAGATGTGCACGAACTGACGAATTTGTTCCATACCCTGCACACAAAGTTGGGTATTAAATATTGAGAGCTACATTTGGTGCTCAAGTACCACAATCGTCTACACAAAAAAATTCAAAAGGAAATGGCGTTCCTCAACATTACGTCGCTTGGCACAGCATATCGTTATGTCGCAAAGATCGAGCAGAAATTTAAGCAGAAGAAGTGAGACTTTGGATCTGCGAATACGAAGCTAGGGAAAGGCACCCCCGAAACACAGAACAGAGTGTAGATCCAAAGTGGGTTGACTTGGAACACCACCACAAATCCAAATAAGGACGCAAGGAAAAGGTGTGAATTTCATAACAACCCCACTCACGGCACAAACGAGTGTCGGGCCAAATAGTCGTTGGTGGCCAAACTGAAGGCACCCGAATTAGATGCATGTTATGATCCGGAGCCAGAACCAAACAAGGGAGATGAAAAAGGGAAGCAAATCATTGATGCAGAATCCAGTGCCATAGTTTCCACCACCAAGCTCCTGAGGGAGGATCCTGGGATCCAGAGGAAGGGGAGCGCCTTTTAAATTCGTAGATGTGGTTGAAGGGTTCTCCACTTCAATTTTTTGTCATTAGAGGAAGCCAAAAGAACCTCATTTCAGTAGAGGTCATGAAACAGCTCGGCCTACTGACCATAGCACACCCGCAGCCATATACCATCGGGTGCCTTCACACAAGGAGAGATCTCTGCTTCTGCCAGCAGTGTCACCTTCCCTACAACATCAAGCCATTCACAGATGAGGTATTGTGTGATGTTGCTCCTCTTGATGTAGCTGATGTATTATTGGCCCAACCATACTTGTGGAGGTGGCATGCTATGTATGAGTTTAGGTCACGTTATGTTGTTATTACTTTGGGAAATAAATTGTACAGGATACCGGAGATAGTACCGCCCCCTGCCATCTCCTTGACTATTGCAAAAAAACGCAGTAAGATTGTTTCCCAAACCAAGAAATTTATTTTCCTTACAAATCGCTCACAGGTAAATAAGAATATTGTTCCCATAGCCTCAAAACATAGCTCCACTGCACAGCTGCAGCATGTGGACAAATTCTTGGAGGAATACGAGGACACTTTCTCCTCACACGCAGAGGTTCCTCTACACTGTCATGAAAATCACTCCATTGATCTAACCCCTGGTGCACTGTCGCCAAATGTTGTCATACCTCAGGCAACTACAAAGAAAGAATACACACATGTACTGTTTGAGGAAACCAAATTTATTGAACACATCCAGCACCTCCACTAGCATATCCACGACATCCTGGACAAATCCAATACCAAGTTCAGCAAAATTTGTGTCTCATGGAGGAACTTAATGCAATGGGGACCATTGCTTCCTAAGGAGGGAGGAATGATCTAGGTGGATATTGGTGGCTACCCACCTATTCCATTTGGACCCAGATTATCAATTCTTTCAGTTTTTCAGTTTCAGCACAACTTACTATTTTTAGCAGTTTTTTGGGTCATGAACTTTTGGAGCCTTTTTGAGGCCCTAATGATCCAGGTGGATATTGGTGGCCACCCACCTATTCCATTTTAACCTCCACCATCAGTTTTTTCATTTTTTCAGTTCCATCACAACTTACTATTTTTAGCAGTTTTTCGGGTCCTGAATTTCCTGAGCCATTTTGAGGCCCTAAACGATGTTTTTTGGGAACACCGAGAGAAACATGGGTCCATGGATCGATCTTTCGCTCTCAAAATTTGTAGTCCTTAGATAGATATTTCTAATGAGTTATTTATCACGTCAGCCAATATTACATCCTCGAGAAAATTAATGTACCAATTTACCTAAACGGGGCCCATAGTTTTGGCGCTTCACCTCCTAGGGTTAGGTTTTTAGATGTTTAGGGTTTTATATTGTTTCTCAACAATAAATAAGCCTTATATACTGATTGTAACACAGTTCAAAGGCCTATAGCTGCCACATCTCTTCTCAGAGATAAGCTACCAGCGCCCTAGCTATTTTATTTCCATTATGTCTGCAAGCACATTTTTGTTATTTGATATTAATGAAATGAAGTATTATTTCCGTTGCATCTGTCTTTATGTCTCTTTCTATATTTTATTGCATTCATGCATAATTCTGGATCAGTGGTAACATAGCGGTCTTCTCTTTCTTTGTTTTTCTTTGCATATCCCCAACGAGGTCAGGGTATAAGGAGTTAGGGCTCGATCTGGTTGAACCCTTACAAGATTAGCCTCGCAAACCCTGACGACCTCCCATTGCGGAAGAAAATAATGACGAGGGAGAAAGAGATCCTATCAAAATATTTCTTGAGAAGGTCCACGAGAAACAAAGGAAGGCAATGATGGATAACTTTGCTCAAATCCTTCAATGACAGCCCACCTACGGCGCATCCACATCCGACAACCACTCTAGAGGCGCCACTCCCTTCAAGGTACAAGTAAACTTTGACATTCCTATATTTGAAGGACAGATAGATGCAGATGTCATAGATAGATGGTTGAATTTTTTATAAGGGTATTTCTCGGTCCATGATGTCTCCGACCAAGAAAATATCATTTTTGTCCACAAAGACGCCCCCCATGTCAAATATTGGTGGGAAACCTACTTTGAGAAAAAGGACGAGAGGGAACCCTCTCTGTTCTCAATCGCGCCCACTTGGAATTCATTCCAAGATGGCATCAAGGAACAATATTACCCCGTTGGGAGCTATGAGGACAAGTACATCCAATGGAACACATCGCAGCAACAAAGGGATCAATATGTGCACAAATTGATGAATTTGTTCCATACACTGTGCACAAAGTTGTGTATTGAAGATTCAGAGAGATATTTGGTGCTCAAGTACCATAACCGTGTACACATAAACATTCAGGAGGAAATGGATTTTCTCGACATTACCTCGCTTGGCATGACATATCGCTATGCCTTAAAGATCAAGCATAAATTTAAGCCGAAGAAGTGAGACTTTGGATCCACGAATCCGAAGACAGGGAAAGGCGCCCCCGAACGACAGAACAGGGGCAGACCCAAAGCGGTTCAACTCGAAAGACCACCACAAATCCAAAGAATGACATGGGGAAGTGGTTTCAATTTCATAACATCCCCACTCACAGCACAAACGAGTGTGGGGCCAAACAGTTGCCAGTGGCCGAACTGAAGGCACCCGAATCAGATGCATGTTCTGATCCGGAGCCAGAACCAAACAAGGGAGATGACAAAGGGAAGAAGATCATTGATGCAGACCCTAGCTCCTTTACTTCCACCACCAAGCTCCAGAGGGAGGATCCCGAGGATCCAGAGGAGGGGGAGTGCCTCTTCCATTCACAGATGTGGGTGAAGGGTTCTCCACTGCAATTTATTATCGATATCAGAAGCCAAAAGAACCTCATTTCAGCAGAGGTCTTAAAGCGGCTCGACCTAGCAACCATAGCACACCCGCAGTCGTATACCATCGGGTGGCTTCACCCAGGGAGAGATCTCTGCGTCGGCCAATAGTGTCGCCTTCCGTACAGAATCAAGTCATTTATCGATGAGGTATTGTGTGATGTTGCTCCTCTTGATGTAGTTGATGTATTATTGGGCCAACCATAATTGTGGAGGCAACATGTTGTGTATGAGTCTAAGTCTTTTTCTGTTGTTATTATTTTTGGAAATAAATTTTACAGGATACCGGAGGTAGTACCGCCTCCTGCCATCTCCTTGATTATTGCAAAACAATGCAGTAAGTTTGTTTCCAAAACCATGAAATTATTTTCCTTACAACTCGCTCACAGGGAAAGAAGAAGATTGTGGCCACAGCCTTGAAACAGGGCTCCCCTGCATGGCTATAGCATATGGATAAAGTCTTGGAGGAATATGAGGAGGACACTTTCTCCTCACCCGTAGAGGTTCCTCTACACTGTCAGGACAAGCACTCCATTGATCTGACCCTCGGTGCATCGTCGTCTGATGTTTCCATACCTCATGTGACTACACAGAAATAATCCACACATGTATTGTCTAAGGCAACCAAATTTATTGAACACATCCAGCACGTCTGCCAACGGGTCCATGACATCCTAAACAAATCTAATACCAAGTTTAGTAGAATTTGCCTCTCATATAGGAACTTAACGCAATGGGGACCATTGCTTCCTAAGGAGGGAGGAATGATCCAGGTGGATATTGGTGGCCACCTACCTATTCCATTTGGACTCGCACCATCAATTTTTTCAATTTTTCAGTTTCAGCACAGCTTACTATTTTTAGCAATTTGTCGGGTCATGAACTTCCGGATCTGTTTGAGGCTCTAATGATCTAGGTGGATATTTTTTGGCCACCCACCTGTTCCATTTGAACCCCCACCATCAGTTCTTTCATTTTTTCAGTTTCATCACAACTTACTATTTTTAGCATTTTTTTGGGTCCTGAGCTTCCGGAGCCGTTTTGAGGCCCTAAACGACGTTTTTTGGGAAAACCGGGAGCAACACAAATATTTGGACTGATTTTGCTCACTCGGATAGATATTTCTAATGAGGTATTGTGTGCGTCAAATGGAGATCGTATTCCAAAGTTACGTCCCCAAGAAGATTGATGTACCAATTTACCCAAATTGGGCCCACAGTTTTGGCGCTTCATCTCCTAGGGTTAGGTTTTTGGATGTTTAGGGTTTTCTATTGTTTCTCAACAATAAATAGGCATTCGAGCCTCATTGTAACACAGTTCAGAGGCGTGTAGCCACCACATCTCTTCTCAAAGATAAGCTACCAATGCCCTAGTTAGTTTATTTCCATTATGTTTGTAAGCATATTTCTGTTATTTGATATTAATTAAATGAAGTTTTTTTTCCACTACATCTCTATTTTTATTTCTATTTATGTATTTTATTGTGTTCCTGCATAAATATGGATCATTTATGGGGCAATTTTGCTGATAAATTCGAGTTATAGATCTGAGCAATGAGGGGAAGAGATAGCATCGGGAGAGGAAGCAATTTTCTTAGTCTAGTGGAGCATCAGTCAGAGAGAGATAGAAGTTATGTAGCCTAGATAGAGTTGAAGGAAGGGTCTGATGCAGTGACTACGTAAGCTCATGCAGAAGCAGTGCAGAGGCAGAGGCAAATGTTTCAGAATTTTGCTGGTGGATCAGTTTCAGAGATCGGGATCTGGAAAGTGGCACCGGGAGGTTGTTCCTCAGTATCCACATACACAAAATGACTTGGAGGAGGGCTTATGCTAAGCCTGGAATGGGGTGACGCAATGGGCGTAAGTTCTAGCACTGGATCTACGTAGAGGTTGCGCAAAGCCTATCAAAGGTATTTTTTCCCTCATCTGGATCAGTTAGAGACTCAATGATTGAGTGAGGTATTTATCACATATTCTACTGCCATTATTTCTCTATGTAATTTAATAACCCTTGAGGGTATTCAGAGATGTATTCAGACATTGCTACTGAATAATAATAAAACCCTTAGATATGTTGCATCTTTTTTCCTGCATTGGATTTTTCTAGGGACATTAGTCCAAAAATAACTGTGTCATATGCGTGAATGATTTGCTTGTCTAGTTTCCTTGTTTCGGAATCAATTTTAGTGTAAGCTACTTCAATAGTTACTTCAATAATTTAGCTCTAAATTAATTATGTAATGTAATATTAATAGGAGAATTACACTCAATTGTTGCAGTAGGATTCATTAGATCTATTTGGATATTGAATTTTCACATGGTATCAAAGAATTCAAGTGAAATAGGAAGGATGTATCTTATTTCTCAAGTTAAGGTCATTGTTCCTGTAGTGCATCAGAACAAATCCATTGAAGGATTGCGCAGTTCTGGCCAAGAGGGCTAAGAATTTCATGGTAGTCTCTCTTTGAGTGAGTCGACAGAGAGAAAGGAATTCCAGAATTGAGATCTTGCCGAGGCAGAGTGAGAAACATAGATCCTCTACGCAGAAGACATAGGGATGTAGTTTTTTGAAGTTTTTGTTGGGAAGAAAAGCATCAGAAGGAATCAACAACATATATTTGGGGAACTTCTTCCTCAGTGATTTCCTAGCCAAGTAAATCAGCATTTCTCATTTGTTGAGTAGTAGAGGAGTTTCAGAACTTAAAACTCCACTAGGGAGTGCATAAGCCTACCAGGGACTGCGCAGTAGGTGGGAAGAGGGAGAAGATTCAATAGTTTTTCAGTTGAAATGGAAACTCACGGACTTTGTGATCAAGATTCGTTGGAGGGCTCCTCCAACTATATGATCTAGAAGGAACGAGGCTATGTTTCTTCTAGATGAATATGATCTAAAGTCATCTATGGAGAACATGGTAGTTTTACCTACAGATCTGAATCAAAGAAAGAAGTACAAGGATGATATGGCGAAGGTGAAGGGGTTGCTCCTTGATGGGGTCAAGGACCACATCTGGCTGGAAAGAATACTGCTAGAGATATGTGGGTAGCTTTGCATGACCTATATGAGGGATTTTCTAAGCATCGGAAGTTGTACTTGGAACAAAAGCTCTGTATGATCTAGATGCCGAAAGGGGAGCATGTGGCTTCATGCCTTATGTGGTTTCAGGAGGTTCCTTATCAGCTTTCGGCATTAGGTGCTACACCTACAACTGCAACCATGGTATGGATGGCCCTTAACGATGTCACGGAGGAGGGGTATGTGTTTGTTGAGAGCATACTGGGCCAAGTAGCATTACCTAGTTGGGAGCAGTTGTGGGAATATTTTTAGGAGGAAGAGTTGAGGAGAGACCTCATCAAGTGTAAAATTGATGGAAGTAGTGGAAGTAGATCAAAATCCATGGAGGAAAAGGAGAATGCAGCCCTTGCATCGAAGGGACAACAGGCACAATGGAAATCGAAGCGTGATGCTTCAAAGGTCAAGTGCTTCAGATGTGGCAATATGGGCCACTATGTGTCTCAGTGTCCTCTGAAGAAAAAGGAAAAAGATGAGAAGCATGGCCCGAAGGTTGCAGCTGCGAGTATTGAGGAGGATGAGGTGGCCATGAGTGCCCATGCTTCTCCTAGTGGGAAGTTGGGTGATATTGAGTTTTCATTCTTTGAAATTCAGTTGGGAGGGATCCTTAAGGAGCCCACCTCATGGATCATACCTTGCTATGGGAGACCATGATCAGTAGTAGCAGGATGGAGGAGTAGACAGTGGAGCCAAGGAGTGATGGATACGACAGTGCAGTGGGTAGCATCATTCATTTCTGGAGCAGCGCATAGCAGAGGCGGCAGCAATACCGCAGTGCATAGTAGTGTAGAGAAACATCAATGCAGAGCATTAAAGTGACAGCGTAGTAGCTATCAACAGTCAGATTATTGAGCACCAAGGTGCATCTGTTGAACACTTGTTCAGGTTTGGGTGATTTTTCCATTGTTTCTCTTAACAGTTGAGTTGTGTAATATTACCAAAGGGGGAAATCAACAATACATGCATAAAAAATGCATTTTTCAGAAATTTATGCTATAATAACTTATAACAACCCATGGATCCATTGGTTTATTCATTATAGGACCCAAATGCAAAAGGAGATCAGAAAAAAATCATGATAGATAAGTTATACAAGTCTCGACCACTCATAACAGCCCAAAAACAATGCAACCCCAAAACTACTGTAACACAGAAATACTGCAACAAGTGATAGCGTAGTCTAATGAGGGTTTATACCAAAAATTATAGAGACAAATAGATCTGCTGATATATTAATCAATAATGCTCAAAAACTGAGATCTAGTCTCTTTATTACAAGTCAAAGAGAACCCAGGAGGGGTTTCCGGAAATACACCCAAATACAAACGGTGATCTACAGCCATAGGAATGAAGAGTCACTAAAAACTGAAGCTCATGAGGATATAAGGCTGAAATAATGAAGATCTAATGTATATCTCCTCAAAGGTCTCCTCCAATGAAAGGTTGAACCCTTCAACCACAGGAAAACGCTTTAAAAGAGCCACTAGAGCCCTCACTGAAGATGCCCTCCAAAATAATGCAATTCACAGCTGAAACTGCACTGTAAATGATGGGGTAAGTTTCCCTGATGCCAAATATCTGAAATGTGCTCAAGAACCATCCAAATTGATCTCCCAAGAGAAGGAATCCTTCCTCCTATGAAAAACTAGCTCAAAAAGTGGGTTTCTCAACCCTCTACTGCAACACCCTACAACACAACACAATATTCTGCAGAAACTATGTTGTAGCTGAAGACTAAAGCTTGGCTAGAATTCCAGATATGTGGAATGATAGATCAAGACTCTCCCAAGAGGCCTCTCAAAGAAAGAGGTGGAATTCCTAAACAGGAATACCTAGTACTAAACAACACCAGCAATCTTAGCTAAACAGTTGAAGAAAGCAAAAGTCTAAACAGACATATCAAAATAATATTCGTAAGCTAACCTCATATGGCTACCATCCTCTTCCTTATAAAAAATGTGAGCCTTCTCACCTTGGGTCCCACTCATTAGGGTTTCCATCATCACCCAATCAATCTCCCTCCAAAACTGTGATGTCCCATCATTAAAGCCACTCATCCATAATAGCGCTATTTGATTCGGTCAAAGTTGACCTCTTCAACCTACTCCAACCCCTTTTCACACCTAAGGGTCTTCAATCCAGATTTTATATAGCTATCTAAACTAATCCACATTCATACTGGCTGTCTCTATTGATGATTCACTCCCTCCATTCCATCTCTGTTGACTTGGTCAAACTTGACCTTGTCTTCATGCATTAGCCCTTGTTCACACATAAGGGTATTTTATCAAACTATGAATATGATCCCTTTTCACATTAAGAGGTATTTTATTGTTGCTAAAAATATTTATGGGCCTCCCTACCCATTTATTCATCTAACTATAGGATAAGAGAAAAATTAATATTCCAATTAGTTGCATGCTAATTTAGGAATATTACAGTCCTTCCCTCCCAAATGTTGCTTGTCCTCAAGCAACTCTAAGGATCAAACTGAAGAGCCTCCTCTCCTCCTCCTATAGCATCCCCATATGATAAAATCCACCAAGGAACAAGATGTTGTATCATCAATACATCTCCAAGTTTCTCCTCCCAAGTATGCAAGCTAGCTTTTGGTGACAATCCCAAATAGCTATCATCATAAAAGTAAAACACCCATGGAGGAAACAATGTGATGTATAGAGGCCTTCTTGAGGCATGAGATCTAGTATATGTCGGGAACTATCATCCCCATGTGAACCTCCCATCCCCAAGCTATCATCCATATAAAATGAGCCACCCTTCATAATGGTAGCTCATGAAAAATATCCTCCACCTTTGGCTCCTGCAATGTAGGTGGGCTGCATAATTGAACATAGTAGACGAAATAGCCTACCCCACATTGTCTCTCTCTCCACTTATGATAAGTGTAGATTAGCTGTTGATTTTGGGCTGCAACAATGTTTCCCTCAAGAGGCAAGAAGAATATTGGATCTTCAAAGAGCCTCTCCATATAATTATGAATCATGCTAGCCCAATCCATCCCATACAAAGTGAATGGTACATCATCACCATGTGGTACCCAAATCAAAAAAATGTTGAAAGTTATGTGCAATTTTGGATGATACCAATGGTTTCTCCAGTGGATACAGCACAGTATTTCCAACTGTTGTTTTAGAACATCATGTGGCAAGTCGTTCTCCATCAAGTTACTAGTTGTGCATGTTTTCTCATCTACTATGAGGTAGTAAATAGCATTATATATCAACTGAGCATAATAAAAATAACAACACACTTGCCCAAGGTCATGCAAGGAAAATTTATCTCCCTCACAAATGTTGGTCCTAGAATGACCATGGAACCCAAAGATAATCTTTCCCTCTTGTGGAGCAATGCATTGTACATATATGGTGAGAAGATGAAAATACTTAATGAAATGATCAATAAGTACATAAATACATTTCTTACCATGCATAGTGAGTAGGCTAAAAGTCAGGTCCATGAATGAGTCCTCCCATGAGAATATCCTCAATAAAGTCTTCAAAATGAAGGGATTCATACTCCCCTTGGAACACTTCATCAATATATACATACTCCTAAGTGAAAGCATCGTTAGCCTTAGTGACAAGGATCTTGCCACTCCATGACTCCATTCTTTGACATGCCATGTGCCAAAGCTATCCACCATCATGATGGAAGTACCTCCTGATCCTCCAATGCTGAAGGTTAGCCTCTTTGCACTTTGATTGTGCCATCCCCTTGTCCTGAAATATCATGCCAAGTATGGGAAAAAATCTGCCCATACTCTCCCAAGAGTAGCCAAAGAAATAATAACTCTTCTTTCCCCCTCGCACCTCCATCATACAGATCATGAGGTGAAGATATGTTGATTGACATGAAGAATTCCATATCAACACAATGCACCCAAACTCCTTGTTGCCATATGATGCAAGTGTCCTGCCAAGTTTCCTCCCCCAACATACCCCTTGAAGAAGGATATGTCACATGATGGCTAAACTCTTTCAAGAGTAGCCAACACAGCCATGCCTCTTTCTGCCCTGTGTCATAGATATGTAGGTGACTCACCAACCTCTTTCTCACCATCCACACCTTGTCATCCTCATGTGCGTGTCTCGTATCATTCTCCATCTTGGTATTCCTCCCATGGAGAACACATCTTCCCACATCAGATTTCTACCTTTTCATTTCATGCGATATTGAAATGCAATCTCTTGGAGATATCCCAGTGAATAACCCTCACCAATGACCATATTGAATCCATAAGGATCCAAGTATGTTGAAGGAAAAATCTCCTCATAGAGCTGTGAAATTCTCATCAAGAAAGATCCATCACAATGCTGAAAGATAAGAGGACTCTCATCAATCATCTGCTCATCCAATGTCACACAAGTGTAATGGTCATCAGAATGTTCCAGTAATAGTTAGGCCCCCAACTCATCATTTTTTCTCAATGACAGCATTGTTGATCTCCACAATGGGGTACTTGTTGTCTCATGCTCAAGCTCAATGTTGAACATATAGTTTTGCATAGGATTGTTTAGGATAAAGCTCATCCTATCCTCCAAAAATTCACACCCCAACCCTAAGAGTTGTGTGCATCTCAATAATGAATAGTTAAGAGGATTGTTTATCCTTTCCTTGAATAACTCAAGGCTGAACAACGCAGTGAAATTCTGCTGCTCCAAATCAGCAATATGTTTTGACCCTTGGTCATGCAATGGCATATTTCCACAACTCTCCATAAGATGTGTTGAAATAATAGAAAGTGGAAACTTATGCATGCCTTGGCAAAGCTTGGGAACATCTTGTATGGCTACAAGGGCTCCTTCCTCCAATGTGTTGGCTCGCCCAACTACTGATGTTGATGGCTGCTCCTCCATAGTTGTATTAGCACTGGTACAAGTCTCCTCAAGTGGTGGTGAAGGCTTCTCCTCCTCTGATCTCTTCTTGTCAAATTTCTTGATTAGCCTTTGAGTAAAATCTACAAATGTGGTCACTCTTACATGACTCAAATGGTTGAACCAGCAAATTTTTGCTTCACCCTCAAGGTGAAGCACTGCAATCTCAACAGCCTCTCTTTCTACCAAAGAATGGAGTAGGAAGAATGCATCTAGCTTCCTTACCCAAGACCTTGTTGTACATGTGGATGATCCATCAAAAGTAGACAATATAAATCTATTACCTTTTGTTCTCCTATTGTTGCAAGGTCTCCTTTCTTCTTCAAGCTGAATGAACTGTGGAAGAGTTAGAGTCTCCTTGAAAGCTCTAGGTTGAGACTTATATTCTGCCAGGTATCAACTTAGGATCTCATGTTCTAAGTGCCCTCCATCTCCATGATTCTTGTCTTATTCCTCAAAAGAAAAGGGCATAGTGTATTTCATTGTAACTCTTTGCAACACTGGTTCTCTCTTCTGATAATAGGAGGTACATGGACCTTCTTCTTCTTGAAACCCTCTAGAGGTCTCTCTACATCTCTCCTTTTTCATCTTCTTAACCTCCTTGGAGAGGCTCTTCATAGATCTGAAAAGTGATGAGATAAAGCTCATTCCTTCCATAATTTTAGATCTCTTCTTCTCCTCTTCTTCTTCTTATAGAATATTGGCTAGAGACTCACAGGCTGAGCCAAGATTATGCTCTGATACCATTGTAATATTTCCAAATGAGGAAATCAGAAATACATGCATAAAAAGTGCATTTTTCAAAAATTTATGCTATAATCACTTATATTAGACCATGGATCCATTGGTTTATTCATTATAGGACCCAAATCCAAAAGGAGATCAGAAAAAAATCATGATAGATAAGTTAAACAAGTCTCCCGCACTCATAACAGCCCAAAAAAAATGCAACCCCCAAAACTACTGTAACACAGAAATACTGCAACAAGTGACAGTGCAGTATAATGAGGGTTTCTACTCAGAAATTATAGAGACAAATAGATCTGCTGATATATTAATTAATAATGCTCAAAAACTAAGATCTAGTCTCTTTATTACAATTCCAAGAGAACCCGGGAAGGGTTTCCGGAAATACACCCAAATACAAATGGTGATTTACAGCCCTAGGACTAAAGAGTCATTGTAAACTAAATCTCATGAGGATATAAGGTTGAAATAATTCATATCTAATGTAGATCTCCTCAAGGTCTCCTCAAATGAAAGGTTGAACCCTTCAACCACAGGAAAACACTCTAAAAGAGCCACTAGATCCCTCACTGAAGCTGCCCTCCAAAATAACGCAATTCCAAACTGAAACTACATTGTAAATGATGGGGATAAGTTTTCCTAATGCCAAATATTTGAAATCTACTCAAGAACCCTCCAAACTGATCTCCCAAGAGAAGGAATCCTTCCTCCTATGAAAAACTAGCTCAGAAAGTGGGTTTCTCAACCCTCCACTGCAACACCCTACAACACAACACAATATTCTGCAGAAACTGTGATGTAGCTGAAGACTAAACCTTGGCCAGAATGCAAAATATGTGGAATGGTAGAGACTTTCCCAAGAGGCCTCTCAAGGAAATAGGTGGAATTCCTAAACAGAAATACCTAGTGCTAAATAGCACCAGCAATCTTAGCTAAACAACTGAAGAAAGCAAAAGTCTAAACAGACATATCAAAATAATATTCATAAGCTAACCTCATATGGCTTCCATACTCTTCCTTATAAACAATGTGAGCCTTCTCACCTTGGGTCCCACTCATTATGGTTTCCATCATCACCTAATCAATCTCCATCCAAAACTATGATGTCCCATCATTAAAGCCACTCCTCTATAACAACGATGTTTGATTTGATCAAAGTTGACCTCTTCAACCTGCTCCAACCCCTTTTCACACCTAAGCGTCTTCAATCCAGCTTTTATATAGTTATATAAACTAATCCACATTCATACTGGCTATCTTTATTGATGATTCACTCCCTCCATTCCATCTTTGTTGACTTGGTCAAACTTGACCTTGTCTTCATGCATTAGCCCTTATTCACATATGAGGGTGTTTTATCCAGCTATGAATATGATCCCTTTTCACATTAAGAGGGATTTTATTGCTGCTAAAAAGATTTATGGGCCTCCCTACCCATTTATTAATCTAACTATAGGTTAAGAGAAAAATTAATATTCCAATTAGTTGCATGCTAATTTAGGAATATTACAAGAAGAAATGCAGATGTAGTGTTAGCAGTGGTAGTACATATGCATTTTAGCAATGGCAGTGCTAGCAGCATAGCAGATGCAATGCCTGAGAGGGAGTTGCAGTATAGATGTCGCAATGATAGTGGCAGTATCATGGGCAGCAATACAGTGGTAGCAGTAGTGCAGAGACTAATGGACTTCAACAGTGCGGAGGATGCTTCAGGGACAAAGTAGTATGCAGTAGGAATGATTGCTAGATAATTTTCCTCGCTAAGAGGGAGTGTTGATTTTTGTATCATCTGAAAGTTCTCTAAGTTTCAAATTTGGTGTGGAGGCTTATACACTTGTATTTCAAAGAAGCCAGAAACCGTTTGTGGAAATTCCACTCAGTTCATATTTTATTAAACACTAATTCTAAACTTAGGGAAATTAAATAATTAAAGGGTATTAATAAAACATAGTGTGAATCTTCCAGAGAATGAATATCAAGTCATGTTTTAATCTTAGCCATCAATTAGGCATCTAATCAGGGCCATTTATTTTTCAAAGAGAAGACTATAAAGGAAGGCTTGAGGGTCATCTGGAAAGGATACAGAGACACTGAATTGATCTAATATCGAAATTTCTGGGGCGTGTTTGCTGAGAAATTCGAGCTACAGATTTGAGCAGTGAGGGGCAGAGATAGCATCTGAAGGGGAAGATATTTTCTATGTCTGGTGGATCATCAGTCAGAGAGAGGCATAAGTGATCTAGCCTAGCCATCGTTGAAGGAAGGGGCTGACGCAATGACTGCGTAATCTCACGCAGAATCAGTGCAGAGGTAGAGGTAGAGGTTTCAAAATTTTGATGGTGGATCAGTTTCGGAGGCCAGGATCTAGAAAGTGGCACCGAGAGGTTGTTCCTCAGCATCCATAGAGGAAAAATTACTTGGAGGAGGGCTAACACAGACCCTGGAAGGGGGTGACGTAGTGGCTAGAAGTTCCAGCACTGGATCTATTTAGAGGCTGTGAAGAGCCTGTCCAGGGAAGTTTTTCCTTCATCTAGATCAGCCAAAGACTCAGTGATTGAGTGAGGTATTTCTGACATATTCTTCTGCCATTATTTCTCCCTGTAATTAAATAAACCTTGAGGGTATTCAAAGATGTATTCAGACATTTCTACTGCATAATAATAAAGCCCTCAAATTTGTTGCACCAATTTTCCTGCATTGGATTTTTCTAGGGACATTAGTCCAAAAATAACTGTGTCATATGTGTGAATGATTTGATTATCTAGCTTCCTTGTTTCTGAATCAATTTTAGTGTAGGTTTCTTCAGTAGTTTCTTCAATAATTCAAATCTGAATTAATTATGTAATGTAATTTACTTAATAGGAGAAGTACACTCAGTTGTTGCAATAGGATTCAATAGATCTGTTTGGATCTTGGAATTTTCACAATGTCTAAGTGGATTCTATTTACAAATTAAACTGGTTGTATTGATGGGTTTTTTAGTACACCTAGATGAATCTCTTCTCTATCAGGGTTATCTTTTGTGATGTTGAAAACTCTATGTGCTCGATGTAATATTTTTTATAATAATAAAAATCATTTGAAGAAACTTACAAAAAAAAATGTTAACATAACTAGATCATTCATTACTATTGATAATTAAGGGAAACATGATAAATTTGATAGGAATGCATTATAATTTGACATATACAACAACATATAGACTGATATCCATCAACGTGATCATGTGAAAAAATGCATTTGATAATGATTCACTAGAAATGGCATCACATTTCATCGACATGTTCCTCTAACAACATTATTGAAGTAGGTGTTCATAAAGATTGTAGAGGCGAAAAATACAAAGATTAAACTCAAAATTAGCAATGGAGTGAACAACTCTTCTCATCATTCAGTAATAGTTGAATAAACTACATAGGAAACAAGGGAACATCATCATAAAATAACTAGAGTAAGAATCAACTAAAACTCAACTAAACTCAACAAATCAAACTAAAAACAAACTAATATTGACAGCTAACAGAAAATATTGAGATAGATAGATTAACACTCTCAACACCCCTTCCTAATGTGAATTGTTACAATTATTGGCACTTAAAATGCCCAAGTTCTCTCTTTGAAATTCAAATATAGTTTTTCCCATTAGTTTTGTGAAATGTCTACATGTTTATTTCATGATCCACAAAAATCAAGAAATATATCTCCATTATTGACAAGCTCTTTAATGAAGTGAAAGTGTGTGTCAATATGTTTGCTCATCCTGTGAAAGACGTGATTTTTTTATAAGGAAATGGCAGAGTTATTATCACAAAAAATATGAGTTGGCTCCTTTTGTGCATGTGAAAGATCATCCAATAGCCTTCTCAACCATACTACTTGACAAGTTGTTGAAGTTGCAACTACATACTCTACCTCTGCAAAATATATTGAAACAATGGATTGTTTCTTGGACGCTTATGAGATCAAATTTGTTCCCAAGTGAAAAGTGTGCCCTCGGGTGTTTTTTGATCATCTAAGATGCCTCCATAATTTCTATCTATGTAGCTTGAAGGTGAGAAATCTTCATATATTTTATATAATAAGCCATAGTTTAGTGTGCTTGCAACATATCTTAAGATGTCTTTTCCAACTTTCCAATGGGAATTATTGGGTGATTCCATAAATCTAGAAACAAAACTAGTTGCAAACATGATGTTAGGTCTGATTGTAGTGAGATACAAGAGACTACCAACTATACTTTTATACAAATTAGAATCAATTAATGGTCCTTCTTCTTGTTTGTTCAACTTATTGCCTAGAGAAATTAGAGTATATATTGGTTTGCATATGATCATTCTAAACTTGTAGAGGATTTTAATGGCATACTTTTATTGACATACAAAAATACCATTTGTAGATTGTTTAATTTCAATTCCTAAGAAATACTTCATGAGGCCAAGATTAGTCATGTCAAATTATGTTTGCATAGCATCTTTGAATTCTTCTAACATCATATTTCTTGTATAGAGAAAATCGTCAACATAAAGGCAAACAATGATAATTTTAACTTCATGAACTTTTGTATAAATATTTGGCTCATGGGTACTTATACGAAATACACTTTTCATGAGGTAAGATTAAATTCGACTATACCAAACGCGAAGAGCTTATTTCAAGCCATATAAGGCTTTCTTCAAATTATACACCTTATGTTCTTATCCTAGAACTTCAAAACCAATTGGTTGATCCACATAAACCTCTTCCTCCAATATGCCATTTAAGAAAGTAGATTTGACATCCAATTGAGAAACTTTCCATTTATTTTGAGTTGCAATGGATAGAATAGTTGTGATTGTATCTAACCTTGCTACTGGAGCAAAGGTTTTACCATATTCTACACCAAATTGTTGAGATAACCCTTTGGAAACCAGTATTTCCTTATGTTTCATAATTTTTCCTTTTTCGGTCAATTTGGCCTTGTAGACCCACTTGACACCAATGTTGATTTTGTCGTTTGGGAGATCAACCAGTTCCCAAGTTTCATTCTTCTCTATGGTTGTGATTTCCTAATTCATTAAAGAAACCTGATGTTACTGTTTTAATACCTCTTCAAAGTGGTTTGGCTGACAAGAAAGAAAGGAAAAATTATTTTTTTGCTCAAAATAATGTTTTTGCTCATATATATTCCTGTTGCTTTTTGTTTTCTGATTATCTTTTGGAGATGATGATTCATTGATAGATTCTTTGCTAGAAAAGGTTCCATTTTCAGAGTGTTGGGGTTCATCTTGTACCAACAATCTTAGCAACCTTGGTGGATGAACTTGATGATATGAAGCTTTATCAATTTTCTCATACCAAGATTTGTTTTCAAAGAACTCAACATCTCTTCTTAAAACAAATTTATTGGTGAGCAGATTGTAGATTCTATAGGCTTTTGATTATTTATTGTATCCCACAAAGAAGCATTTTTTAATTCTATCATCAATTTTTTTTTGTAGCTTCTCTAGAACATGTGTAAATGCTACACAACCAAATATTTGAAAGTAAGATACATTCACCTTCTTACCATCCTAAACCTCTTGAGGTATTGTATCTTTGACACTAGTTGTCGGAGATCTGTTGAGAACATATATTGCAACATCGATAGTTTCATCACATAACTCATTGGACCACTCCTTTTCATGAAGCATGCATCTTGTAATATCCATGATTGAATGGTTTTTTCTTTCTACTACTCCATTTTGTTGTGGAGTGTATCTAGTTGTGTTCTGCATAATAATGCCTTATTGTTAACAAAATGCTTTGAAATCATTGGAACTGTATTTTCCTCCTATGTCTGACCAATGTACTTTCAAAAGCTTTCCACTTTTTTTTTTGCTTCTACTTTGAAATATTTGAACCTTGAGAAAGTATCAGACTTGTTTTTGAGAAAAAAAATCCATATTTTCTTGTTATAGTCATTAATAAAGGTCAACTAACACGAATCGATTATGTTCGCATGGGGCCACAGATATGTGTGTGGGCTAGCTCAAAGGGTTCTTTTTCTCTACTGGAAGATGTGGGACAGCTGTCTCTTTTACTCTTTGCTGGAAAACAAATTTCACATTTACAATATTGTTCATTCCCAAAAGGGAGACCAGTGACCATAGAATGTTTTTGAATAAGATATAGACTCTTGAAGGGAATATGACCATACCTAGAATGCCATAATTGTGACTTGTTTATCTTTGTAGCATTGTGTGCAAATGACTTTGAAAAAATTTGGCTTGTAAGAGTCAAGGGAAACACTATGATCTTGGTTTTTTGTACCTTGGCTATCAGTCTTCTATTGGGAGGTTTTTCATAAATATAGCAAGTTGTCTGTTGGAATATTACATTATAGCCATGTTTCATCAATTAACCTACGCTAATGAGGTTATGCTTCAAATGTGAAACAGAATAAACATCGGATATATGTTTCTACTGATTGTTTTTATTAATAACAAACACAATACATTTCCCTTCAGCTTTTATACGAGAACGATCTCCAAGAGTAATTTCAGATGTGATGGAACATCATGCAAGAAATAACATTTTTGTTACCCATTATATGGTTTTTGCAACCATTGTCTAACAACCAAAGATCATCATTGTGATTATCTTTAGAAAGATGGTAGGAAAGAAACATTGTTTCATAGGATTCTCCTTCATTGTTGGAGATATGGATACTGCCTCTTTGTTGATCTAACTATTTATTTATACATTCATGTTCATAATGTCCAAATTTCTTGCACTAATAGCAATGAACATTATATTTGTTGCTCCATGTTCTACTTCTTTATGTTTGGTTTTTCGAAGATCTCGATTATTTTGTTGCATGACGATGTTTTGTAGATCTGCTTCTGCCTCTATATCCTTTGGTTGTGCCTCTGTTGAGAGAGATTTGTGCCTTGAAAGCTTGTTCCATGGAATATTTTCCTAGGTTAAGTCATGCTTCATGTGACAGAAGCAATTCAGTCAAGGGATCTATTAACAGAGTTGTAATATCTTTGGACTCTAAGATGGTTGTTATGACCATTTCAAATTTCTTCAATAGGCTTCGAAGAACTTTTTCAAAAATCTTTTGATCTGCAATCATTTCACCAATAAATATGATTTGATTAATGATGCCATGACTCTAGTCATGAACTGATCGACATTCTTTGTGTTGGTCATCTTTAGGGTTTCAAACTGAGTCTATATTGTCTGCAATTTAACAGTCTTCATTGTATCATTACCCTGATATGTAGCTTTGAGAATCTAAAGATTCTTTTGTTGATGCACCTGTTATTTTGTCGAAGATAGAGTCATCAACTGAATTCTGGATTCAACATTTGGCTCGGTGCTCTTTCTTTCTCAATTCAGCAGCAACGCTTCTCTGATTATTGTTCATGGTTGCTAATGCTTCTTGGGTCATCTCTACATAGCCATTATGTCGTGTATCCCAGCAATCTTGAGCTTGCAGAAAAGTGTTCATACGTAAAGACCAAAATTCATAATTTTTGCCAAACAAAAACAGTGTAGCAAAATGTTAGAGGAAGCCATTATTTTAATTTGGATGTAAATTCACTCTTAAATAAAGCAACGCAAAGCCTTTGTTTTTTTAGTAATTCCTTTGAATAAAACCCTTTTTTATTTTAATAGAACATAATAGTTATTAAAAAAAATCTCTCTTAAATAATGCAACGCAAAAGCCTTTGTTTTTTCAGTAATTCCTTTGAATAAAACCCTTTTTATTTTAATAAAACATAATAGTTTATTTTTAAAACAAATTTGAATCACGTTCTTTTTCAAAAAAAAGGTCTTTTAAAAAGACTTTGTTAAAAAGAAATATTTTCGTTTGCCTTACGAATACTCGTGAGCTTTTGTGCCTTGTGCCCATTAGAATTAGTGCTCCCAAAATTTGTTTTCCAAACAAGACTTTGACGATGATACCTCCTCCTGTACGAAGTGCTCAAAGATTATCTCCACTTCATATTTTGAAGACTCGCCCTTCAGATAAACGCTGACCTTTGACTATTTTGTGCACCTCTGCTTAGTTTACTATAACCCACCTTTCGCCACTACGAGGCTGCGTTAGCCTAAAAAGTGTTTACGTTTTTCTGGCTGCATTATAACGCGACTTGCCAATATTTTGGGGCTGGGTTACTTTGCTTTTATATATATATATATATATATGACTTTCTCTTTGCGCTGAATGCAACAATTCGTCTTGCTGTGGCTTCTGGTTTGTAGTTGGTTTTTTTATTTCCCTCCTCAAGCTTTTGATATCTGCATTCCAACTTTTCAAATGCTATTCTCAATGAGTCTTATGCAACTTTTCATTCTGATACCGTGACAAAAATTGCACAGTGAAAAATAAAAAAATCAAAATCAAAATTAACAACGGAGCAAACAGTTCTTCCCATTATTCAATAATAACTAACATGAAAGTTATTATTTATTGTGAGTGAATTATTTATTGTGAGTCTATAACCATGATGATAGATTGCAAGATTTTAACTCTAAACTGGCACATTAGATAAGGCAGAAATTTTTTTCTTTCCAGAAAAAAAAAAAAAAAAAAAATCACAATAAATAATTGGTGTAAAACTCAACTCAACTCAACAAACCAAAATGAAATCAAAGTAACTATAATGAAATCAAAGTAACTATTACACCTTATAGACACGATTGAGATAGAGAAATTAATACCCTCAACAGGTGGCAACGTACCAAGTGCAATAATTCCCCAAGATTCTCATTTTTATGCAATTGGTTGGATCAAAAGGGCACACCGATTCTTTCATTAACCACTCACCAAATAAAATTTAGGTTTTATAACCAACGACAAATACCATACATATTTATGTTCTAATAAACAAAATAAACATGGGATCTGCCACTTTATCATGGCCTTAGTCAAATAACAAGAAGGCTGCGGGGCAGCAAGTCCCTGCCTTCAGTGGGCCACTGAATTATGTCACAAAAGCGATGTAAAGCCATCTGTTCACAGCTTTCCACGAAAATGGTAGCATACAATAAATCAAAGTTGGGTGAGCAGTAAGTAAAGTTTGATAAACCAGTTGATGCTTCTGAATTGTAAAACCCAGCTAAGCAGCTCAGTATTTAACAACCCTGGGGAAGTGAACAACTCAACTGACTAGCTAGTCCGAGTAATCGTATCAATCCTGCGATGGTAGCCGTAGCTTCTCTCACCAATAGACATATAAAATACAAGCAAATGGCACCACTCAATAAATAAAGGTTGGGTGAGCAGTAAGTAAAGTTTGATAAACCAGTGGTTGTTACTGAATTGTAAAATCCAGCTAAGCAGCGCAATATTTAACAAGCCGGGGAAGTGAACAACTCAATTGAATAGCTCGTCCAAGTAATCGAATCAATCCGGCGAATTATAGTAGCTCGTCCCAGTAATCCATCAATTCGGCTAATTATAGATAAACCATTGACTTGCGCGCCTAATGAATATAGTAACTAGTAACTAGCTGGCCAGAGATATATGTAAGTGTATAAAAAGACCACCACTAATTCTGTCTTAGACGTGACAGCCCAACTCGAATTAATTAGGGCCTGAAATTTACTTGGGATTTTAAATGTGACACATTTTCTTATAATTCCGAGAACATGGAACTAATTCACATTTTTTTACTTCCTGCCATCCAGAAAAGGCAGTCGGACACAATGCATAGTGGCCACTTGACATTCGTTTCTTCTTTGCCCTCCGGAAAAGCCAGTTGGACACAATGCATGGTGGCCATTTGTGGTTTCTTCCTCACCGATGGAGTATGACCCACTCGTGGTTTCTTTCTCAACGATGGAGTTACTTTCAGCCTCTCCTCCTATAGTTTTCCAGTTGAAAGGTTGAAGTTGAAGTCGACAGGTTATATGAGGCAAGCCACAATAATTTGAACCTCATGCGATGATGCATTTTCAGGAGCGTAACCTCATGCGATACCTTTCTCCTTCAAGTGCAATCTCTCTCTGAGCCAGCTGGAAAATCTTATCATTGGTTCTCTAAGCCTGGTAGATCAAATCTCTTTGTTCAGTCTCCGAATTACACTAAGCCCAAACTACAACCAGGCTTCTCGATCTCCCTCTGTAACCGTTTCTTCCAGACCTTAATAGGTTAGAAGTTATTTCATTTAATAACAGTATTTC
The DNA here is from genome assembly GCA_034641835.2 of Pinus albicaulis. Taxonomy (NCBI): domain Eukaryota; kingdom Viridiplantae; phylum Streptophyta; class Pinopsida; order Pinales; family Pinaceae; genus Pinus; species Pinus albicaulis. The sequence continues at coordinate 1,688,258,552 of CM076584.1, forward strand.
CGGGCTTCATGTATTCGATATTGCAGAAATAGTTTGAGGCTGGCATGTTCCAAAACTCATGAAAACTTTTTCTCAAAAATGTACGATGGAAAGGTTGAAATAGCACCAATGCCTCCTTATAATCGACCTGACTACCATGATAGCTTAAGGGATATAGCAAATACAGTAGAAGAGATGAATTCATGCTATCACAATGGTACTGCTTTCTTGAATGATGTGAAGCTACTGATCTCTCAGATTGCAGCAAAAGACTGGACGTCTGTAGATGGTAAACGTGTAGCCCTCAGGGTCGACATATTAATGAGAAATCTAAAGTCTGCTATAGATAGAGGACGCCCCTCCACCACAGGGGAAATCCAAATGCTAGTTAATTTGGATATGCAAGAAGAAGTTTCGGGTTTTCCCGTAGTTGTTGAGGATATCATGTTTGATTTCCCGGATACTGGCTTAGGATTGGCACCTTCACTAGAACCAACGGAATATGCTGGAAGCATTTTATCTGAGCTGAGGTCAATATTAGAAAGTGTTGTGCCAAGAAAAGGAACTGATGGGGAATGGTGGCACTCTGAACCAACATCCTAAAAGAAAAAGCTCCCCTCCCTATACTTACTGCTGAATCAAAGGCAGGGCAACCACCCATTCCTCAGTAAATGAAATCATGCCGAAGAGGCAGGCTTCGGGTACAGGTAGTGTGAGGTTGGGCAGGCAGGTCACCAATCGAATCGATACTACACAGTGGACTTTTCCAATGCTGACAATGTGCATAAATTACAGTTAGAGGCTGCTGCGGGCATTGCAGAAATGAAGCAAAGCCTGTCTATTTGCGGATGTAAATGCTCTAAATGCTTTTGGAGATGTATGCTGAAAAAAAGACATGTCTCCTCTCATTCTTGTATGGGTAGTCATGTATTAGTCATGTATCTTCAGAAAAGTGCTCCTTTTGCACTAAGGAGGAAGTAGAGAATTCAGTTGAAGAATCCAAAGATTTGGCAGGGCATAATGGCCCCCATGACTGTAAAATAAAAAAACACACCTGTGGTGAAATTTGTGACTTGTTTGAGAAGTCATCCAACTGCAACAAGTCTTGTTATATTAGGCTTGGGCATGACGGTCCACATAAGTGTAATTCTCCCCAATATATGTGCAAGAAAAAATGTTCTCTTCCTAGTTGCCAAAATCCTTGTGTTGTCCCAATTGAGTTTCGGGACCATGATAGGCATGCTTGCCATGAAAGACAATGTCAAACCCCATGCCTCATGAAGGGCTGTACAAGAACATGTGGTCACAAGGACCATTTTCATGACCTCAATCGCGATGCCGAACATCTATGCGGGAATGAGCATGTGTGCCATGAAAAATGCGTGTGCCTGGAATATGTGAGATCCACATTCATTTGGTCCCATGCCCAAAAAACTGCACCAGCAAGCTCTACGATGGCTCCAGGCACGAGACTAGGAAATATGGTCCTGACCTGGATGTGCCCAAGGATGAGATGACTCGTGAAACTTATTGGAAATATATTAGATTCGTTGATCCCTGCACTGAGGAAGAGAAGGACGAGTTTGGCCTCTGCAATCACTATTGCAGATCAGAGGAACATGAAGATCTTTCTGAAAAAAGGGCCGTTGGAGCTCAGAAATCTTATTGTACCAAGAAACTTTCGCATGCTCCTATCAAAAGAACTGGATTGAATATCAGTTCTGCGGGCTACATAACAGATGATGGGCATCATTTGGGCTGTGATCATTCCAAGAATGTTCCTCATCATGTCATTTTTGTCATTGATAAATCGGGGTCCATAGGCAGTATAGATATTGGGCCAACAATGTCCATGTTTTATCTTTCGCATGATTTCAGGCTTGGTTGCGTATTTGAGGCGATAATAAGATTCATAAGAACTCGTCTCATGGTGGTATCTGATGATTCAGTGTCAGTGATTCTCTTCGAATGCAGCGCAGTTATTGCTGTAGAGATGAAAGAGATGAGGGAGGAAGTTGTTAGTTCGCTTCTTGACTATAATGCAGATGGAGGAAATACTTATTCATCTGGGTTGGAATTGGCTGAAAGGGTGATGATCAAAGCCTCAAAACATCCTACAATTGAGCACAAAAGACCAATGATTGTGTGACCAATGATTGTGTTTTTGAGTGACGGAGGAAATAATGGGGGAGGGGATCCTCTATATTATGTCAACAGAATGAAACAACAAGAGCCGAGGATGATTCTTCATACCATAATGTTTGGGACTTATCCTACATTCAATATTCTCAAAGAAATGGCCAATATTGGCAAGGGAACATTTCAGCTTAGTCTTGATGAAGTGCAATTAGCAAGAAGCTTTGAAGACCTAGCCACAAGCCTTAAGCCCAAAGTTGCAACCTTAATGTAGTGGTGCAGCAGGTATTTTAGACTACTCTTCCCTTGTAGAAATCCTACTAGTCATGCAGGCTCTTGGTTAGACCTCTGGACTTTTGTTTTTGCTAAATCTACGCCCTTATGTAGTAGTTTTTATGTTTTATTTAATTAGTGTAATGTGGTATGGTTGTTCAGTTTTATGTATGAATGGACACAGAACCTATAGCTCCTTATGAGGAGCCATGTGAATTATGTACACATATGGGCTATCAATTCTCTGCAGAAGGAAACCATGAACAACTAAGCAAGGATCTGCTTATGCTTATGAACATCTCGCATTCTTCTTATGTAGAGAAGTATCGAAATAAATCAAAGTTCAATGGATGAAAGTTTTTTTTTTTACAGTTGGGTTTGTTTCTTGGAAGATAGGTTTTTGTTAAATGCAATTTTAAGCTTCGTTTTGCAATTAAAGGGAACTTTAGCAAACTTAGTTTTGATGTTGTACTTGATTCTACTCAGCAGCTTTAATAAGCTTATGTAGGGGCACTGCAGGTCCGTGCTACCCTGATTTTATTTTGATGACAACAATGGTGGAATGCTCTGTCAACTTTACAGAGGAAGATGAAGAGGTAATTGGTATTTATTTTCTGTTGAAATTAGTGAAAATATCGAATTTTGAAAGTTTAGAGTCATTTCACATATATTACCAGGTTGACAATAGATTTGATGTCTTGGATCCTTCGAACACCTTTCATTTAAGAATTACATCCAGAAGCATCGAAGATGGAAGGTACACAAAAAGACACACAGATATATAGATATAGCTAATGTACATTAAAAATCAAGCCATCCACCAATTGTTTTATTCAAGTTTACAGTCCTTACAAAGAGTATGAATATATACTATAGAAATTTCTATAGATGATGAAGATGCAGTTACAAAGGATATATTTTAGAAAACTATGCACCGTCTGAAAGGAAGAATTATAAATTTAGTCAAAATTCAAATGCTATTCAATATATACAAGTTTGCTTTTACTTCAATAGAAATTTGCCTGTGCCTTCTACCACTGTTGTTGCGCCTCTACCACAGCTTCTGCTGGCAGAGAAGCTCCGCACAAGGTTTCTGTGTTTTGAAGCTCAGCATAAGGTTTCTATGTTCTTCCCTAAGGTTTCTCTTAGACATGGTGAACAAGTTATTACTATTCTGAACTCTTATTCTTGTTCTGTTTAGTTCTTAATTGTCTTCCTCATTTCAGGATAGTGGTTACAATTGGCCAAACTGAAAGCTAAACTAAAATGGAGCAGCGCATGCGACTTTAATTAGTTAGGCCAGAATGCAACCGTATATGTCCTCCTACATCAGTCCATTTATTTGTGCCCAAATGGAGCAGTTCATGCTGATAGAATAGTTCAATGCCTGATCAAAAGCTACGCGTATTAAGGAAAAATCGGTTCTTATAAGAAAAGCAATTAGAAAAACATAGAAGGATTAAGGCAAAACTGGTTGTTATAGAAAGACATAAAAACATTGATACTATGAAACCCAGAAGAACACATAAACGTAGAGAAATACTGGTACTATGAAATCTAGAAGACGAAATCTAAAAGATAGCAGAAGCTTCGAAAAAAACTGTATTCTGAAATCTGAGATCTTTTTGGAAATATTTTTGGAGGAAGGCAACAGACTATGATAATGCGCCATCATATTGTGAGCAGGGTATAAATCTGAAGTAAATAAGCAGGGCAGGACATAAATAAGCAACATAGTCATCGCTGGTTCACATGCACATGCAAATGGCCATGTAGCACTATTTGCATGTAGTCCGGCAGCTCGACATGTGGTCTGGCTCAGAGACAAGCCTACAGGACCAAGAAATCAGACCAAGAGATACATATATTAGCAACCAAAACAACTAACATTTAATGTTAGCGAACTAATGTTGACATTATTTTTTGTTTTCGAAATACGAATCAAACAAATAGCCTTAACCATGATATTATAGCCTTTTTCTTTATAGTTTATTCTATTTTTCTCGAGAAGAGGCCAAATAAGATGAAAAAAAATCTTATTGGTGGACAAAACTATGTCTCTATTTGATAGGTTGAATCGCTAGACCAAACATTAGCTTAAACTTCGGCAGGGGCTAAAAACTTTAACTTATTCGCATGGATTAATGCTATGTCTTCGAAAACGATTACTATAGTCCCATGCCCGTGCTTACAGTGGACTAATAAACATGGGATCCGCCACTTTTATCATGGCCTTAGTCAAATGCAATAATCATGGTGCTATGAAGTGACTCAAACTCTTTTACATATATGCTTTCCAATATCTTTCTTCTTTTTCAGGGTTGAGATATAGAAAAAAAAAAAAAATTGAGTCTCCATAAATTTGAGCATCAAATTTTTATAGTTTACATCATACTTCATTATTATAATTGCCAATTAAATTGTTTTACTATTCTTAAAAATGTCATTTATTAAAATTTATTTTCTCTAATTTATTTAACATATCTACTTTATATTTAAGCATGATAACCTTTGACTATGAGAAAATGCTAAATTTATTATTGGGCTCTCCATACCGGTGATAGATTAGACATATATAAAGTTACCATCCATAAGAGAAGCCTTGGAGTCTCTCAATGGCAAGCCCGTGTCAAACATGCAGAATTAGAAAGTCAAAGGATAGCTTACAAGCCATTATCCATTTTTCCAAAAATCAAATTGAATAGTGTAAACAATGGTATACCATGAAAGGTTTCAAAAAGTGTTGCTCCCTTAAATAATGCCTTGGCGTAATTTATGCTTTCATTGGAAATATACCTAAATTTAAAAGTCTTTAATGAAAATGACATTTTACATTGAATCAAAATAAACTACATTATAACGGGTTCTCTCGAGTGACCACTCTAAAGGACCCATGGAAGACTCTGACAATGAGAAAGGTGTAATAAACTTCAAAATTAATCGGTTAGGTTTTCCTAATTTATTTAACAAACCTGTTTTATATTATTTTGTACTTCACTATTGTAATTGTTTTTACAAATACATATATGAATTGTTATCTCTTTATATATCTTTATTATTAAAATAATGATATATTTACGTCATAAGGTGTCACTATTTGAAAACAATACCCCTGTTCCCTTGTTGTCCTTCGTGTGCATCGTTTGATCTTTTGTTAGACGATTAAATTCTCCTTGCCCCTTGATTTGAACTCAAGTTAGTTATTAAAGTTCATTATGAGCTTGGCATTTCCCAACAATTTATATGTTCGATGGAGCTAGATTTCTTGTACTGCATGGCCCTCTATTTACTTTCATGTGTGACCCTCTGCAACGCACCTGGGAACAACTCCCTCGCCTTCCCCACTTCCTTTACCACTGCGTTTGTGTCAACCGAAAGCTTCTTTTGATAGGCGGAAGGAGTTCAACCTACGCAAAGAGACTATCTACCATCTTCATCTATGATTTCTCATCTTCTCATTGGGGCCATGGCACAGACTGTCTGCTACAAGCAGTCCATGCTGCTTGTTATGTTTCCCCGAAAGGGCTCGTTTACGTTACCGGAGGAAATGGTGTGCAAGGAGCAACAGTTTAAAATGTAGAGAAAGACGAGTGAAAGCATCTCCCACATATGAGCCAACAATGGGACCTCTGCTTTGGGGCTTTTATTGATGGGAAATTCTTCGTTAATTGGAAGGCACAGTGGGACAAGATAAGCCATTACTGTGAAAGAAGCCACAATGAGACAAGATAAGCCAAAGGCGTTGATGTAGCTAGGTTATGAATTAAGGTACTAAAAATTCTTGCATTATTCTAATTTGCATTTCAATATCATAAAATCCCATTTTTTTCCTTTCAATTTTAGTCACTCTTTATGGATGGAAAGAGCATCCATCAATGACCCATCAATTTATTGACTAAGCTAATCCAGTTGTGATACTGGTAGGTCCAAGATTGATACTTTCAGTGCCCATTAGCCCTTTTCTTTTTGAAATTAATTGGGAAACAACCAATGGGCTTGTTGTTTGGTATTGAAAGAAAAGATAAACCCAGTGGCTTTCAAGTAGGTATGTAACATCCATGACTTCCGGATTTGATTCGCATTACAAAGGGTTTTCTATCTAGATTTCTGTTAGCAATAGAATCACCATATCTCACAGTTTAGGGCGATCTCATATCTCTATGTCAGTGTTTGCTATTCCCTAATTCCTTGTATTCATGAAAGACTAAACGATTCGCTTGATATAATGTTTTTAAATGCCTCTCAGTTGGTTGTGTTAGATACATTTCTATCAGGATTTTAATTCTTCGTGAATATTCCAATGTAGAATTTCCACTTATTTGTGTCAAGAAAATGGCCCATGGCCAGATTTATGGAGTCCAGTTCTATTTAGAACTATTTACTAAATATTTCTTAGTATTTTACATTTAATTTTTTTAATTTTTCCCTCTCTCCCAATATTTCATGTTCATCTAAATACGAGCTTGTTTTCTAGGTACTTGCAGATTGTTTGGCTTTTCACCAGTGCGATTTTCCATTTCACGGTTTTTTCAGACTCCCTATTGAGAATACCTGCCCAAGTAGCATCTTGGTTGACTCTAATATCCATCATATGAAAAATCTACTTGCAGTTGCTACCAATTAGGACTATGGGATTATCATATTTTTCCTAGGGATTCCAGTTTGCCCAAGCAGCATCTTGGTTGACTCTAATATCCATCATACGAAAAAGCTACTTGCAGTTGCTACCAATCAGGGTTGTGGGACTATCAAATTTGTCCTATGGATTCCAGTTTTCTTTGCGAAAATTTTCAAGGTACTCATTTTGGTCTTATGTCAATAAATGCTACTATTTGTAGATTCCTCATTAGCAGGTCTGTCGATGAAATATTTTGCATAAGATCAAATAAATTTAGGCAGGCCTTTCTTTGGGTTAAACGTAACATGAATTTTAATTCATGGATGTGGGACTGTGTCCTTTTGTGTTAAAAGTATTAGGTCTGAGGATACAATGCTCATTATTTCTGTAGGCATGGATAGTGAACAGTCCAAAAAGAAAGGCCTGGTGGCTGGGTCTGATGATGCCTTTGAATTTAGCATCATGGGTGTTGAGGAGGTAAATCCCCTCTGCGGACAGAGGCGATCCCTACTAGCCCAGCAGGGGTCTAGCAACAATCATCAAATGCTACAACACAAGCTCCTAATTGCGAATAAATAGACCAACGATGGAGGCCTACCTGGAGTCCAGTGCTATGATTCGTAGAAGAGAGAGCGTTCCCGTTCCTCAGCCTCGGCAGATCACGATCCCCACAATCTCCATGAATACACACCTGCACATGCAAGAAACAACACGAATACAAGCATAAAATCTAGAATACGCAACTATATATCAGTCAGAAAGGATATAACTCATTATTAACATAAGTGAAAAACAGAGTGGAACCATAACCAGTAGTCATTCATTAATAAGCAATCGAAAGAGAGTACAACCAATGTTCTGACGCCGCAGTCTCCTTCGGAAGGGTCCCCAATCGTTCACGTCTCGGAAAGCTCGCCAGGGAAAGGGCAAGCCTCTCTAGAGTCTCTCGACGATAGTCTCCTTACTTGAGTCGGCCTTAAGGGAAGAAAGAGGGCTCTTACAGCACAAAGGCTCTTGGGAATTTGGAGATTCAAAGCTTAGGCACTTCAAGACTAGCTTGCAATGGCAATAGGAAAGCTTTTATAGATGGGAAAGGAGGGAGTTGGGATCCCTATTATGGTGGGATTGGCCCTATCATCAAGGAAGGTTCCATGAAAGGTGGCAAACCACTTCCCTTCCATGGAACTCCCGTAGCCAAACCTCCCAACTCAAGATAGGCAATGGTTTCTGAGTTTGTTGAAACACAACTTCCGCCATATTTATTTAAAAAACACTCCTTAAATTGGTTGGCGCGACTACTGCTCTGGGACAGAGCGCCAGTTGGCGCAGCCTCTTTGTAGGATTTTCCTCATTGGCGCGAGTGATGAACTGTCTGCCCGCGCCAATGCAAAAGGAGATGTTTTCATGATTTTTTGCAAGGAGATGTATTTAGGGAAATTGAAGCTCATGCTTAGAGGAATGCATTGATGATGTTTTCAAGGCATGACAATGTTCATAGGTCACAAAATGGGTCCTCCATTGTGCGGGACGGGGAATGGTAGGGACGGTGACAAATTACTGTGTAACAGATGCCCCCTAAAGTATGAGGCCCGAGAGAGAGAGGGGTGAAATGCTTTACGAGAACATGTTCAACTGAAGTTCCGCCGTCGGAGAACCTGTGTAGAAAAATACAACTAATATCTCAAGTACATGATGTATATGCGGTATGGGCGCAGCCATCCGAAACAGAGTACACTATAATCCGGATCCAGGGTATGGGCGCAGCCATCCAGCGAGGATCAAATAAATAGACTCAGGTATGGTCGCAGCCATCCAATCAATGAGTCATATACATAATGATAATAATCCACAATCGGAGCCTGGATTACAACAGACACAATCCAGGGTCTTGCGCTCCATCTCGGCCCAAACAAAGTACAAGTTCGAGCATGTGAATATGTGAGCTGAAGTCGAACATGCAGGAACATCGTCTGATTACCAGCCAATGATGAAAGCTGTTAACAGACGCGAGAGGAACCACCAATAATGACAATGGCCCTCAAGGTACTACAGGTACAATCTACGACGTGTGAATCAATGAGTTGGCGTCGAACACCCGCAGAATCACTCGATCGGAGGCCAATGATGAAAACCCCACGTCGAATGCGACGAACCTGCCATTGAGGCATGCCGGCTCCAAGGTACCATAAAGGAGTCTCTAGATCAAATTCCTGGATAATGAGCTGAAGTCGACAGGAAGTGACCTTGATCGAAGGTGGGCCATAATGTTTCCCACATCATCGACACGAGACAGAGGAACATGATGTTTTTGTTGTGAATCAAGATCGTATGAGAAACATAGGAAGGTTGATATTTGCAGAGGCCAACTTCTCTTGAACATATAAATGGCACGACAGTGGATTTGGCAGTATTTGACATCAACGGATCAGAGGTCATGGTGACGAGGCAATGAGCAGATGAGAGGTCAAAAGGGATTATCCAAACCCACGGAGGCAAAGTGAAGAAACGAGATGAGATGTCCCCAACCCGACACGAATGCAGACAAGTGCCATGTTCAAGAGCGACATACTGCCGATGACAACGATGATGGTTCCATTTTCCCCACCATTTCGGTGAGTACCTCTTTATTTTTACACAAGCTTGAAGAGGATACCATATGCTTGTCATATAAATCCGTCCTTCGGACGAATCCATCCTAGTACATTTAACGAGTCCTAGGAAGGAGAAACTCGGAGAACGTCATTTTGACTGGATCCGATGTCATCAGGGTTTAACGAGTCTGACAAAGGGAGAACTCGGCGTCTTTTCATGTTTAGAGAGTTTGAAAAGACAGCAGAAAAGTAAACTCCACAGGTCCCTTTTCGTAAATAGTTCCTCAGATCCGAAAAGGTAGAAAACAATATTCGAGAAAACCTCCTAGTCGCGATAGGCTAGGGTATTCCTTTTTCGTAATCAATCTATCCCAGCCCGAAAAAGGGGTAAACGTATACTGGGTAGATGTCGATTCGTGTCCATTTTAACGAGATCGAAACGACAAGGGCCTCGGCAATCTTTTCACGTTTAGAGAGTCAGAAAAGAGCTGAAAGATGACTCCAAAGTGACTTTTTCGTGGATTTACCGAGTCCGAAAAAGTATAAAATACAACTCGTTTCCATCGTTAAAGTCACAAAAATCTGCTGCTGCACATACCAAGCAAGCGTAAAACCCATTTTCGACATAACATATTAAAATATTTGATAAAAATAACTTTTAAAACCCATCCTATGTCGAAAAAGTTATAAATATGCCAAAATGGTAAAAATAAAATTACATTTACTATTTACCTTGGTAAAAAGCAGCAGTGGTCCATTTTGGAGTGCAAACTTCTGACGGCGATTGCGACAGATCCGGTTGACCATTCAGATTCTCGTCTGCTACAGGTAAGAGGCGCTTCTCTATACTTCATTTCAATCCATTTTTTTGATAGTTTTCCCTCATATATCAGGCTCTGTGGCAACTTTTTGAATTTTTAAGGCTGCGCTCATTGGCGCGGGTATCGGGCACGAACCCGCGCCAATGGGCTTTTCTATGCAAAGGGCTCGTGCCACGTGGCGTGACTGTTCAAAAAATAGCCGCGCTAGCGGCCGAACCCAAATTTCCACCTAGAAATTCGAAATTTTAATCATTTTAAATGAAATTTGAAGCCTACCAGAGATCTAATTAAGGGTTTATGACCATGTGGATGCAGGAAATCAAGAAAAATGGTGATTGAGTGGAAAGAAAGAGAGCATGGAGAAGAGGATGAACAGGCCATAGAAAGTGAGGCTTGCATGAATGCCCTCAGAAACTGTGGGCTAAAGAAGTTCTTCCTTACACCCTATTTACGAGCTCAGCCCGAGCTCCTCCAGTATCTGATCAGTATTTGGGACGAACATGAACAAGTGTTCAAGTTGCGAGACCAGGTATTGGAACTGGAGGTCTCCGATGTGTATTTCATAACCGGATGGTCCCGCAGAGGTCTGGTACCCATCCTAACTGGGAGCAGACCATCTGGCGAGAAGATGGAAGAAGTGATGGCACGAGTGTGCCAAGGAGCACAAATGGGATCAGGGAGCAAAAAGGTGGATATCCACACTATCCCCGATCTGGCATTGAGAGTTGTCCTACATACCATCATGCGGGCTACAGGATCGCAGGCACCGCACGAGGCCACAAAGGCCCAACTCCTGTTAGCCTCAGAATGCATGAGTCCCTTATTGTTTGACTGGGCTACAGCAGTAACAATAAACATGAAGAGACAACTCACAAAATGAAAGCAAGCTAAACTGAAACAGTTTGGCTATCGTTCCATCCTGGTATCGTTCATTCTGGAACGCTTACCAATCTTCCAGGGCCAAGGGGCCATAGTAGCAGATCCGATACCACGAGAGCCAAGAATGGCTCGTTGGGCAGCACTAATGCCCAGAGCTGGAGGCGGCCAACAAATGTCCTGGAGGCCGGAGTTTTTTAGGTGGTTACGGCGCCAGTTGATTGTAGTGGAGGACTGGCCATATGCAGGAACTGACTTCACTGGAGACCCAGATCTCCCACTGCCAGAAGGAGATGACTGGGACGAGGAGTTGGGTAAGACCTCATGTTTTTTGATTTTTATGATTTATGTTTTTATTTGTTAATACACATTCGTCCTAACACATTTTATATATGTATGCAGATGTGGGCCCTGAGAGGCCAGCTGGAATGTCTCCAATCTCACGGCGGACTCATCTCGCCCCTGATCCTCAGGGAGAGGGCACAAGAGGGGAGGATTTGATCCAGAATCTCGAGGGCATTGCCCGAGCGATCCCGGACTATGCTCGGCTGGCGGACGTATCGATGGCGTACCAGCGTCATACGGTGGGAGTTCCAAGTCGGATCCACCGAATCCTGAGACGCTTAGTGCGTGCAGTTACATGTTATCATGAGCACCATGCGGATTAGCTCTTAGGGATTATACCACACCTATTTTTTGAGAGACATATCGTCTCCGGATGTACTTAAGATGATTATGTATATTTTGACTTTATGTGACACACTCTATGTAAAAATTTTGATATCTATATATATATGCATATCTATTTCTGGATGGATCTTTCTTTAAATGTGATGATGATTTACAAATTGCGCAAATGTCTGTCTAATACCAAATTTGCCACTGCATCTGTTAATGTATTCAAATGCCTGGGTATATGATGATATGTAATGTAGTCAAAATTCCTTTCCAGTAATCGAATACGCAGATACAGACGTAAAATGGACGGGTTTCTTACCGAATAGTGTCCGTTCAGCTGTAACACTACAAGTTGCGAATCTATATACACGAGCAATTCACGGATACTAAGGTTCACTGCCTCGGTTAATAATTCTAACACAGCACTATATTCCGCGATGTTGTTCGTAGTACGTCCTAGACACACACCTTGCAGGTTGACCAACTCACCAACAGGATCATAGATTACCCAGGCTGCTGAAGACAGATTCCTGGTACTGCAGGAGGCACCATCTGCGAAACCAACAAATGGATGAATAGACATCTGCACAACCAGGAAGACCCGATCAGCAAAAAGATGTTTACAAGGCACACCACACCATATATGCACACAAATGAAAAACACACACCTATGTACACACACCACACCAAGAAATCACTTCAGGCATAGTACTTTTTGAGGTACAGCCCATTTCTGGGCTGCGCCAGCGGAACTCCTTTATAATCTATAAGCTCGTAGGCCCCATTTTTCAAAACACGTTTTACTATATAGGGCCCATGCCACATAGGCTGGAACTTACCGGCTCCAAGCTTATCATGTGCTTGATCGTACAGGAGGACGAGGTCTCCTTCGATAAAGGAACGGGGGGAAACAGATTGATCAAAATGAGTTTTGACCCTCTTCTTTTGTGCTTCAATAACCAAAGCAGCCAGACGACGGGTTTCATCTAACCGTTCCAGATACAGAAGACATTCTTCCTCAGCAGAAGTATTAGGTAGAAGTTCCACAACTAATTTCAAAGAAGGAATCTCGCATTCAACCGGAAGAGTTGCTTCCAGACCATACACCAATTGAAATGGTGTGAACCCAATTGCACTCTTTGCAGATGTTCGGTATGCCCAGAGAGCTGAGAACAGTTGGAGATGCCAATTGGATTTGTGAATACCAACTGTTCGCTGAAGCATAGTGACCAGAACCTTGTTCACTGCTTCAACCTGACCATTCGCCTGAGGGTAATATGGTGTTGAGCTGTCGTGTCGCAAGCCCAACTTTGAAGTCAGCTCCGCCATCATATAATCTCAGAAATGAGTACCGTGATCAGTGACGATGGCTTGAGGAACCCCGAACCATGCAATAACGTGGTTGAATATAAATTGAGCAGCCGTTTTCCCGTCAGGAGCTAGTGTAGGCATCGCCTCGGCCCACTTGGTGAAGTAGTCGACGGCGACAATTATATACGCATGCACCCCGGCCGAGTGAGGGTTACACGTCATAAAATCCACACCCCATTTCGCAAAAGGGCCGACGATAATAACAGGGTGCAAGGGTAGAAGCGGCGCGCACATCTTGCGCTGAAATATCTGGCACGCATGACATTTGCGGACTGCAGTGATACAGTCTTTGAATATGGAAGGCCAGAAATAACCTGCTCGCAGAATCTTCTGGGCAGTAGCATACCCGGACATATGTCCACCATAGGCGCCACTGTGGTAGTCATTTAGGACCTTTTCAGCCTCTTCCAAGGTTAGGCATCGCCGGAGCACCGAATCTACTCCAATGCGGTATAAGGTATCTCCTACTATACGGTAGGGCTGGGACTGGTGCCAAATTCGACGACGGGCAGCTTTATCCAACTCAGACCGAAATTTCGAGGTCTGAAGATACACAATTATGTCACCATACCAAGGGTCACGAGTACTGATGAGGAAAAGCATTTCGTCCGGTATATGATCTTCAGAGTGTGAGGGAGCGGAGTCTGTAGGGAGAGAGCATATAAGATCCGCGAAAACTAGTGATTTAGTTGACTTAGCGGTAATGAACTCTAAGTCAAACTCCTACAGGATAACAATCCATTTGGATTACTTTCCCCCTAGTAATTGTCTGGAGAGAATATACGTCATAGGGTTGCAGTCTGAAACCACTGTTATCGTACACAAAAGGATGTAATGGCAAAAGCGCTGTATAGCGTGTACTGCTGCTAATGCCAACTTCTCGACATGGGCATAACGTGTTTCTGGATCAAGAAGGTTCCGTGACAGATAATAAACAACATGTTCATTACCGTCATCGTCATCCTGCACCAAGACCATGGCTATGGTGCTAAATGCGGCGGCGAGATATAAAGTGAAGTCGTGGTGGTAGTACGGAGGACGAAGCAATGGAGCATTGACAAGCAACGTCTCTAGCTTCTCAAAGGATTGCTGAGCGATTTCGTCCCAATGGAAGGGAACGTTCTGCTTTAATAAAAAAGTGAATCCTTTGGCCACCTCGGCATAATTCGGGATAAAGCGCCGAAGAAAGTTCGCTTTCCCTTGCAGACTCTGTAATTGATATAGGGAGGAGGGTGATGGGAGATTTATGATGGCCTCGACCTTTAAAGGGTCAAGGCGAATTCTATCCTTTGAGACTATGAATCCTAAAAGACGGCCAGAATCAACGCAGAAGACGCATTTATGAGGATTAAGCCTAATATTGTAGCGCCTGCAACGAAGAAATATCTGGCGGAGATGCTCAGCATGGTCCTCTCGCTTAGCCGAATGAGCTGGCAAGTCGTCCAGATAAGGCTGAACGATATGGCGAATGTCATGAAAAGCGTAGGACATTGCACGCTGAAAAGTGGCTCCAGCGTTCTTCAAGCCGAACGGGAGCTTTTTATACGCGAAAGTACCCCATGGACAAATGAATGTGGTCTTGTGTTGATCCTCAGGTGCAATATTGATTTGATTATATCCTGAGAAATAGTCCATCAAGAATAGATCTCACTTCTGGCACATTCGTCGATGATTTGGTCTATGAACGGAGTGGGATAATTATCCTTTGGACAGGCGCGATTGATGTCGCGATAATCAACATAGACTCTAATCGTACCCTGCTTTTTATCGACAGGGACAATGTTAGACACCCATTCTGTGAGGGGGATAGGATAAATAAAGCCCGCGTTCAGAAGTTTTTCAACTTCTGCCTTGATTGTGGCGGCTTTCCGAGGATGCATGGGGCGTAAGCGTTGGCGCACAGGCTTCGCACCAGGAAAGGTTGGAATCTCATGCACTACGATACTGGGATCAATCCCCAGCATTTCCTCGTAGGACCACGCGAAAACATCTCTGAATTCCTTAAAAAGCTCAGTATAGACTTGAATCTCATCGGGAGAACAAGTCATACCCACATGAATATTCTCAACAATCCCCGGTTTAACGGAGATGTCGATCGGGATGGTCTGAGTAATGTTACTCAGGTTACCCTCCGAAAAAACCTCGTGCGTCAAAATGGGCGTTTGAAGAGGAGGGGTAGGAACCTAAGTAGCATAACACTCCAGACAGTCAGACATTGCCCCCAAGCTACTAGGCATAAAAGAGGAGCGATGATGTCCATCGCCCCAAGGCAGCTCCTCAAGAGACATAGTTTCAATGATGGCTTCATCGGAAGGAAAAGTCTCTTTGAGAGGATCAGGTGAATCGGCCTGACCAAGCCAGGGGGATTGAGAGTAGACGTCGAGAGCCATGCTCAACGGAGCATGCTGAGGAGGTGGAGGATCAGATGTGGCAACAATTTCACAGTAGCTGATCTCTACTGGAGTCAAGGGCATTGATTCTCCAAACTCAAACACCTGCTCAAGCGTAGGAATAAGCCAGGGGTCATCGGACTTGGACATCATGTTGACTTGAGCAGTGTGCGGTGGTGGTGCGGGAAAAATACCCATGAGGACTGGGTCTTTGAAGAGACCAGGTCCTACACTGTCCGGGGGATTTGGAATTTGATCCACGTATGGCACGTTGTTCTCAGAGGTAGAGGTGAAAAATGACAACTGATCCACCGTGACAATTTTGCCCTCGTGAGGGAACTTAAGAAATCGAAAGACGGTGGATGGCACGCAGAGCATGGCATGAGTCCAGCTGCGGCCAAGAAGTATATTGTAGTTGATTTTAGCGTCAACCACTTCTACTTCCACGTTGACAATCTTCCCCTGTAATGTGATCGCTAGACTCTCGAGAACACCCAGGGGTTTGGATTCCCGACCATCAAATGCCTCAAGGGCATTGGGAGATGATGAAAGGGCTGGAGAGCCGATGGCCTTCCAGCAAGCAGAGGACATAACGCAGGTAGATGCACCTTCATCCACCACGGCCATATAAATTTTCAGACCGTTAATCCCGACTTGAATAATAAGAGCAATCTGATGTGGAAGCCGGGGAGTGAAATTCTCTAAATCAAAGGTGATAAGACTCGAATCGGCGGGATCAATGCCCCCGATCGCAGACAGTAAAGCCTTCCGTTGCGAAGGACAACTTTGAAGAACTTCTAACGCAGACATAGCAGACGGCGCCTGTGCCAAATCCTCAACAATGCTGTAATGTTGAGCGGCACGAGCATTCGGATTATAAGAAGATCTTCGAAGGACACCTTTAGAAGGTGGTTTCACAACGGGTTCAAGAGTAGGCTTCTCTATTTCCAACGGACCGGAGATAGGTGGGGGAGGCGGTCCATCCGCAACTGCCTTCCCGAGTGCCTACCGCGATTCGTTGTAATCCTTCGACTGCATAGCGACAGAGATAGGTGCAACACTCTTCATCATGAAAACTTGGGACCCAAATGGTGTAGATGGTGACGGTTGTTTGACCATCTGGGTCTGCTGAGACAGGAATGGCTCTTTTAAAATAGCCGGAGTCCCTTTAGCGCCCTTGAGAATTTGACTAACCTCAGATCGTCGTGGACAATCCTTAGTATAATGGTCCCCTTCACAAATGAGGCAAGGGTACTTCAATTTACGCTGAGAGCCATCCTCAGTGCGAGATTTAGATTCTGGCTTTGGGGCATCAGATTTAGATTTGCCTTTGCCCTTCTTTTTCCCTTTGGAATTTTTCTCCATAGGATTGGCCTGAACGGCATTCACTTCTGCGGTTTTGCCAGAATCGGACAGGGTAGGATTAGCAGGAGCATTATTGGAAGAATTAGACTTCTGCTTCCCATTCGAAGATTTCTTCGAATTCTGAGAGACAGAACCAATGACACCATCCACCGTGGGGGTAGGCGGAGCCTTAGAGGTTCCGGACCGCGGGGCATCAGGCAAGATATCATAAAGCGTGCCGGACTGAGAATATACAAGATCCAGATACTGGGCACGCGCAATGGCTTGTTCCTCCGTCACACACGCTCCCATTGCAATATCCTGAGCGATTTTATTCACAAAGGAGGTGGTGAACCAGTGACTCAGTATCTGATCAGGTATGTGAAATTTGATCAGTCTACGACGGCGCCGCCACTCATGAATGTGATCAGAGATGTGAGTGGCTTTATCCTGCTTCAGAGAAGTCAGGAGGTGCATCCCGACTTCGTAACGAACCGGTAACTGAAAGTGCGTGAGGAAAGCCATGGCTAAAGAATTGAAATCTTGGAAAATGCCGCGGGATAACTCTATGTACCACTTAGCAGCAGCTCCAATTAAAGTACGCTGGAAGAGGCGCAAGCGAATCGAATCATCGACCCAAGAGTTAGACGAACACCAAAGATGATACGTCATCACATGCGCCTGGGGGTCCTCTCCAGCTTTTCCCTCAAACTTGGGGCAATCACCTGGTATCTTGGTGGGAACCGGAGGCCAATATGGATTATGTAAAATCGGATCATTGGTCAACTTTGAAACATCCGGCAACTCCAAGGTGGCCAGGAACGGAAATAGCGGATTGACCGACATGCCAGACCCAGGATGAGGACTGTTACCTGTACTCCACAATGGTTGTGAATATCCTTGCCCCCATGGGTTCTGTCCCATAGGATTCTGACTGTAGGGGGGGTAAATCGTATAACCAAAATGATTTGGATGCTGGTAACCAGTGTGGGGCCTGATAACCAGGGTACGGACCCTGATTATATGTCGGCCTGGTGTAAGCAGCGTTTGGATTTGGCTGCTGAGTATAGGTAAAACCAGGTGGAGGAGGATAATACTGAGAGCCTCTGGGGTGGTTATAATTCGGTTGAGATTGACCATGTGGATAATAACCACCCTGAGGATGAGTAGGCTGCTGAAAGGTGGAACCCTGTGGAGCCTGATAAGTAGGGCGCAGCTGTTGATTTGGCTGCGGCATTGAATGAGTCGACTGCTGAGCAGGGTTGATAGAATGAGCGGGCTGCCCTGAGGAACAGGTTGACCCGACTAAGAGGGCTGCCCTGAATGAACAGGTTGACCCGGATAAATAGGTGGCGCTGGTTGAGTAGGCTGGCCTGGTTGTGAATGAGCCCCAGGTTGTACCGGATGGGCCGGTTGGCCTGGAGGCGGAACACCAGGTTGTACTGGATGGGTCGGTTGGCCTGGTGGTGGAACAGGGCCAGGTGCCTGCTGAAAACCGGTTTGACCCGAAGCGGAACCATAGGATGGTCTCGGCTGATATGCAATGTTAGAAACAATAGGATACTGTAGTTCCATCGGTAAATAAGGCTGGATTTTCCCCCCAGGACCATAGACCGGTCCCGGTTGATACCCCGGCTGAGGCTGAACAGGTTGACCGAAAGGGCTATAATATTGTCCTTGCGGACCATACGATGGCCCTTGTTGGCCGACAGGATAGCCTTGCATGGGTTGCCCCTGTGGATCATAAAGATAGCCAGGTTGGCCTTGGAAAGGTTGTCCTTGCGGGTTATAAGCCTGATTATAAGGTAAACCTTGAGCATAGAGATAAGCCTCAGGAGCGGGTAGATGTAAAATCTCCCCGTGCTCATCATACTGACCTGGGAAAGCATACACGGGAGTACCATCCTGTGCATAGTGCGAAAAGTAAGAGCGGTTAGGATCTTGGGAGGATGGTCCAACCTCGACGTTCGGCTGTTGCAAAGACAACCGATACTCCTCCGGAGAGATGTTCTCCGGTATAGCAGTCGCTAGATAAACATCTTCAGGAGTTGGTACATCCCTTGCAGCGAATGCTGTGACAACAGGAGAAGAGGCGGCCACACAGACAGTGGGCCGGACGGGAACAGAAGTAACGGGCTTCTGAGGTGACACCCCGGGCATAGTAGCAGCTGGCCTTGGAGAAGGAGCTGACACTCCCATAGAGGCTGCGGCGGAAATGATCTGACCCAAAGATCTGTATCCCTGTGGTAAAGAGGGACTGGCTGTTGACATGTCAGCCAGCTCAGAGTTGTCTCCCTGAAACAATCTTCGTGGGAAGAGCTGATAGTCTTCACCGGACGTTGGGATTTCCTCACCAGAATCACTCATGGTTGATCCTGCCGTTAAATCTCGCAAGAGACGGCGAGGACTAGGAGGAAATACAGTAGCAACAAAAGGCGAACCCGATGTAAGAGAAAGGAAATCAGCTCCTAATCTCAATTCAGACACAGGGTCCGAAAAGGGCCAATTGAACTCAACTGGTCCTCCAAAGGGTTGCTCAGCAAGAACCGGTCCCCCGTCAGGAAACTCGGAAACAATAGGCTTCTGCGGTTCAGCAGAGGATTGGGAAGCCTCTGAAGAATCGTCCATGTAAGGACTACCAGTAGACGAAACCGAAGGTTCCACCACTGTGGCAAACGACTAGAGAAAAAGAAGCAAACACACACACGGGCTGAAAAAGAGTCAAGACACACGATCAAATGGTCAACATGCAATATCTAAGAGGGCGTGTAATCGTGGGTGATTAATTTTTACCACTTTGAAAAATAAGAAACTTCACCGTTTCATGTTTTAAGAGTCGAGAAACGATAAAATATGACTCTATCTCTTTCAGATTTGACACAAGCGTGAAAGGACAAGCGCTTGACGGTCTTTTCAAATTTAGGGAGTCAGAAAAGACCAAATGACTGCTCAGGAATACTAGGCACAAAGGGTGTACCAAATAACCGTGAACTGCAATATACACCTTGGTTTTAATAATGACAAAGAAATCACCAAGGACTTTCTGTACGTGCAGGAAATCTCCCCGAATGCTGTGTTCGGTGTATCACGGGTATAGGGCGGAAGACTCGGCTTCCTATGGATAAAGGATTGAAAACCTAGAGGGGTCTCCCTTTATATACGAGATGGTATGGGGAGCACAAGTCCGTACTAGCGCTGTCTAAAGCCAAAAGGCGAAGGACAGCTGCTAGGTTTAAAGACGCCGGAACACATCTCTAGCCTAGACCTCTAAATGTGTTTCATTAGATTCCAATGTTGCCTTAGGTTAATTGAATATATTTTAAAGTTGATCTTCAATTAGTTTCAGTTTTCAGGCCCTAACGAATGTGTAGTCTCAAAAATTCCTAAATGCAAAGTTACATGCCACAGTACATCATTTTGTTCGATGAAAACTAGCTACAGAAGAGTTGAGAGCTTTTACACAAACAAAATGATCAGAAGACAAACAATGATATCTCTAATGCAACTAATGAAATTAAAAACTTTTCATTCAAATCACTAATTACTAGTAAAATCGAAAAGCTCACAATTTACACTAATCAACCAAAAGCAAAAGAGTTTTTTTTTTTCGTAATTTTCAATGTTTGATAGCTAGATGCACTAAACAAACTGAAAATAAAAGAGAAGCAACTTGAGAAATGATATTGAGAGAGCAAAACAAACCAATTTCACTCAATGACACAACAATCAAATCCCAAATCGACCAAAGTCTCTCAAAACCAAGAAAATGACTCAAAAGCTCCAATGGACCGTGTGATCTAGGCCCAAAGCAAGACCAAACGAAATTTGAATGAAGAAATGAGCAATCACCCAAAAATCGCAACAAAACAGTGAACAACTACTAAGAGAATGCAGAGGAGCAATCAGAGAGTTGACTGGATAAACGAAACACCAAAACTCCCAAGGAGGGCTCGATACACAAAGCCACTAGATGCCCTAGGGCTTAAAACGTGAAATCGATGGAGAAAAGCAAACAACCAAAGGATGAAGGCAAATTCCCAGTCAAACAAGACTCCAACACACTCAGGTAGTCGAAAAATCAAGAAGAAAAAACACTGACTAGACCTAGAGAGCTCAAAACTGAGCAAACTCAAATACCCTACAGGAGTGGCGCGACTGTAAGGCTGCAACTGGCGCCAGCAAGCAATTGGCGTGGGCAATACAAAAGCAACATGCGCCAATTGGCGCGACTGTCGGGCTAAAAAGCGCGCCAGTCGAGTTTCTCAGCCAAAAATTAAAAAAACCTACTCCAGAAGCAGATCAATGTAAACTAAGCAAACCAAGAAGCAAAAAACAGCAAAAGAACCCAGCCCAGAAGGCTAACCAAGCAAGGAAAATCATAAAACAATCAAAACGAGACAATCCAAACGAGACAGTGAAAACTAGACGCTCCCCAGCGGAGTTGCCAAATTGTTGAGGAGGTAAATCCCCTCTGCGGACAGAGGCGATCCCTACTAGCCCAGCAAGGGTCTAGCAACAATCATCAAATGCTACAGCACAAGTTCCTAATTGCGAATAAATAGACCAACGATGGAGGCCTACCTGGAGTCCAGTGCTATGATTCGTAGAAGAGAGAGCGTTCCCGTTCCTCAGCCTCGGCAAATCACGATCCCCACGATCTTCGTGAATGGACACCTGCACATGCAAGAAACAACACGAATACAAGCATAAAATCTAGAATACGCAACTATATATCAGTCAGAAAGGATATAACTCATTATTAACATAAGTGAAAAATAGAGTGGAACCATAACCAGTAGTCATTTATTAATAAACAATCGAAAGAGAGTACAACCAATGTTCTGACGCCGCGGTCTCCTTCGGAAGGGTCCCTAGTCGTTCACGTCTCGCAAAGCTCGCCAGGGAAAGGGCAATCCTCTCTAGAGTCTCTCGACGATAGTCTCCTTACTTGAGTCGGCCATAAGGGAAGAAAGAGGGCTCTTACAGCACAAAGGCTCTTGGGAATTTGGAGATTCAAAGCTTAGGCACTTCAAGACTAGATTGTAATGGCAATAGGCAAGCTTTTATAAATGGGGAAGGAGGGAGTTGGGATCCCTATTATGGTGGGATTGGCCCTATCATCAAGAAAGGTTCCATGGAGGTGGCAAACCACTTCCCTTCCATGGAACTCCCGTAGCCAAACCTCCCAACTCAAGATAGGCAATGGTTTCTGAGTTTGTTGAAACACAACTTCCGCCATCTTTATTTAAAAAACACTCCTTAAATTGGCTGGCGCGACTGCGACTCTGGGACAGAGCGCCAGTTGGCGCGGGCCCTTTGTAGGATTTTCCTCATTGGCGCGAGTGATAAACTGGCTGCCCGCGCCAATGCAAAAAGGGATGTTTTTATGGTTTTTTGCAAGGAGATGTC